>CM034546.1:47509725-48109725 GCA_020055645.1 Tomocerus qinae | reverse complement strand
TTGAACAAATGTAATTACAGTAGACAAAGTGAGGATGATACCAAGCCAAGCATAAAGTTGAAAAGGTCGAATGTATCCATAAAACGAAAGAATTTCGTCTTCTAACACGACACAGGAAATAAAATTGAAGGAATCCTCTCTAATGACAATCACACTTAAAGTGGGATGATGTGGTAAATTTATATCCATCCCAATGTTTTCAATGAAATTCAAATGGCTAATATATATAACAGCTTTGTCAGGATCAAAACATTTTTTGTTTTCATCGTTAATTGATATAGTAGCATTAGGGGACCTTTCTAACGCAATAGAAACAATCGCAGGATCGATTCTAGCATACTTGTTTAAGTCATAGTTTGTTAAATAAGCATTTAGCAGTGGTGACCCACAATAAGCCCTGTGTGCGTATGCATATAACTCTGGGTAGTATAAATAGTCGACAGAAACCTGTAACAAGGTCCTTGTTTCTATGATATCGTTTAAAACCATTTCACGCTATGGTCGAAGAGTTGGACAATTTGTTTGGTGACATAACGACCACATAACAAACGGTATAATAACTCCACTTTGATATATATATTGTGGCCATATTAAATATACGAATTGCTCATCCTTATCTGATAAAGTCAACACAAACCAAGCATTTCCCCATTATTATTAATTTATTACAAGATATCGTCCTCGAAAGGTCTTTAGAATATCAGGGTACACAGATTTGCTTACAAGCCAATTATAATCCGTATACATGTATAGATTTCACAAAGATTTCAAAACAATATTTCAATTCAATAATATTATATTCTTATGATTATATTTAATCCTTAGCACTAATTGAGCCTGGATACGAGATAGCAAGTTGATCGTATAAAAGGCTCAATTATTCGAATCAGATCTGAAGTATACAATGATTGTTACTAGGTTTCCAAAAGAGTTATTTTCAAGGCTAATGTTAAAACATAAATATTATTTCGCGTAGAAATTGAATGTGATTCATCAAAAAAAAAATTTATAGCTAAAAATTCAATATTCTCGGAGTCCCATAAGTGGTTGAATGTGAACCCATCATTAGAAAGATTTGATTTTGATTTTGCGAGTTCTAAAGTTTGTTTGTCAACTAAAATGTACACAAAAGAATATTCTGCCCAATTGTACATCATCCCAATGCTAAAAATGGCATAATAATCAGTTATTTCAGACACTTCCTCCTGATCGGATTTCTTACTGATATAATCAATAATTAAAGTATCTACAGGATTCGTTGGATCAAAATTAAATGCAATATTCACTACACAAACCAAACGGCTTAATAGACGTGGTGATGACAATTTGATTGTATCGTTTATAGTAAACATTAGGTTACATTTTGAGTATAGCTTAGTTTTATTATATAAAGTATACCTTTTCTTATCTAGTGGAGATAATTCTATTAAGTTTTTTAAACCACACTCTTTTTCCTCATAAAGTTTTAATTTTGTAAACGCATATGGAATGAAGATTTCCTGTAATTCGTTACTATAGACGGTTCTGATTGTCCATTAAATGATGTTGGTTGCAAAATTAAATTAATGTAGCACTCTTTTTCTAGGCTGACAACGTCTTTCAATTTCCACCCTGAAGATACTCCAATCACCACAAGTTGAAGTGCGCACAGTAAAATAATTGACATTTTTATATGGTGTTACTAAGCAATATAGAAATGCCAAAAACAAATGTAGGTTTTGAAATTATTCAATTTCTTTCAAAAATACCATTGTCATTGCAAAATATCTTCAAAAGAGTTCAATTTATCATGTTGATTTGCCAAGATGATATTCAAAGTTGTCAACTTCAAAATTTTCCCAAAGGTTTCTGTCCACTTCTTCCACTACCACTATTACTACCAACTGTGCACGGTATATACTATTTTTTAAGATGGGGCAATTCATTATGACAGTATTCATTTCTTTTGTTCTTAGGTAAATGACAATGAACATTAAATATTTAGGTACTGGTACTTCATCAACATTTTATTCTGCTTTTAGCTCCGTCAATAAATGATAATACATGGTCTAAACCGTCATGCAATGCAACCATCTTAGTTTATTACTTGTAATTAATTATTGAATACTGGAGTAGAATGGTATATAACTTTCATCTGATAAACTAGACATTATGCATTATTGTGAAACCGAAGTGTTCACTGTTTCCGAGGGAACAAAAAAGACCTTTTTTACCTTTTTTATAAAAATGGTAGGAGTAAGTTTTTTTTAAAGCAATCCTTTTTTGCCTTTTTAACCTTTTTTATGTATCAGCGTGCCCCATTTACTTCCACTTTACATGTAAATGAAGTAAAAAGGCAAATAGGACTGCTTTTGTAAAATATAGTAGTGCCTTTTTTTGTAAAAAAGGAGATCCTTTTTAATTTTTTGTAAAAAAGGAGTGCCTTTTTTGATTTTTTCCCTGCTGTCTCCTTTCTCTCATCCATTAATGGCTTCTCACTAAAGCAAGTAGCATCCTCAACTGCATCTTGGCATAATAATATGATAATAATAATATGTAATCCGAAAGCGAAGGGTTTGGGTAATCCTGGCATTTTGAGCTTTATGCTTACACAAAAGTGTATAAGTAAAGTGAAGGTGTTAGTTGATGCAGAATGATTATAACACAAGGTGACTTTTGTTTCTTGAGTCGAGTGCGAGCCGATGATAGGATAGGGGTAGGAAGTCCTAGTTCTAGAACACGGCATTTAGCGTGATAAAATACAAGCCAAAGCTTTATTTTATCACGTTAAATGCCGTGTACAAATAAAATGCCATGTCTAAATACAAGCTGTGGATAGCATTACACTTCTAATACAGCTACAGCTACTTACTGTATTAAATAATAACACCTTATGAATAATTGTGCCTGTTTTTCAAGACAAAGACTATTCTATGCCAAAACTGGCTTAGACACCATACATAAAATTATGAGCAAGAGAACCTAGTCAGTCTTATTGCTAACAAAACATATAACCCAACCACCACAGTGCCTATAACATTTTATAATTGTCAATGCAAATAGTCAATTAACTTTTCATTTGTCTTGTTCCTTATTAGAAATTTTAAAACTTAAAATCTTTATGGTAGGCAGTGCAAAGGCGAAACTCTAAAAAAGAAAATATGGTTTTATCACTACTATTAGTATAATTGCGTAGTTCGAGTTGCGCAGTGAAAAATTCCATACTATGTCGGTTTATATATACCATCGCTCGTGTGTTAATATGCTGTACTCTAATAAAGCAAAAGGCAATTTTACCCTAACCTTGCCCTCCCAATGCGGCTAATCACAACATGCCCGTTTATATGTCGATTTGTGTATCTTCATTTGATTTTGACTTGAATTTTGAAAAGTAGAAAAGTGTAACTAGCTAAGGCCCCTAGTTCAACTTTTAGCCTCTTGCAGCAAATACTTTTTTGCTTATAAAGACATGAAGTCTGAGTAAGAGCTCTGAGACCCAGCCACGTTGGCTTGGTGGAGTACTTAGTCGTCTGACTAATCATTATGTGCTTCCACTGCCAGTTCGAGTCTTCGGCTGGGTGAAATGGCCGAGAACTGTTTAAAGGTAAGTTTTTGAGTTGTTAATGACTCTATAATATAAACGTCATCGAAATGTTTGTATGTTGTATGTTTGTGTGTAACGGATGTTATGAAATTATGAATGTTATTTCTCGGCCACCGTACCGTTATTTCAAAATGTATTAGCAACACAATTTGGTTTATTTGCTGAAGATGCTAAATTCCATCCAGATAGAACTTGGGTTTATGCACACACGCTTGCGCGGTGATAAAATTATGACAGTCACTGTTGTGAGACGTGGTAGTTGATACTCTTTCTTTCTATTTAATACACCGTGCCGTGACCTTATTTTATACGCAGGAAAGTATAAAAATTGGCTATTCATAATAAAACTAAATTTTTTTCAATTCGCAAATGGTTTTAAACTAATAGGAGGTTAAAAATGTTTTACGTCTTAAATAGAAAAACTAAGTCCATTCTTAAATAGAAAATATTCAGAGCGGGATGAAGTGGTAAACTGGTAAACTATTTTTTATTTCAAATGTGTACGTTTTGAATCTGCCACTTATGTGTTAAAGAGATTTATTGTCTAATATGACGTCACTAACCAGGATTAGGAAGAGTTTAAGTAGCCCTTAACAAGTTTAGGTGGGTGGATATTTATGAATATAGAATATTTCTTTAATGTGATTCCATTTTCGTTGGTCATAGTCATGAATGTCATGGAAGTTGACATTTTCCTTGCATTGACACTAAACAACGGAAGTATATGTAATTAGTTATTCCAAATCAAAAAAACAAAATTTTCTAAAACTTCAGCTTATTACGACCAAGGGTCAATATTTTTGTGTTGGAATTTTATTGTGACTATCAGTACTTACTCTGGTCACCCATTATGGTCACATTTTTGACTTGGGGTATAATGTTACGTCTACGTTACTCTGACTCATCATTATGCATACTGCCAAGCTTAGATGTAAGCATCCCATCCATTATACCCAACATCCCCATCCAGGTGTATGAATTGGCTGAAAGGCATGTGTTGGTGATGGCAGTGCTGTAATGGTACTTTATTTGGAAACTGGGGATGGGCTATATTAGATGGATTACTTTATTTGAATTTGGTGGTGGGCTGGATAAGATGTTGATCTTTTCTTGGGTGTTTGGTGATGATGGGATGGATGGGGTTGGATGTTCCATCTTTTGCATTGGATGGGATGTTTACCTACAACTTACGTCTTATGCTGCCAAGTGTTATTCTGTTTTATCCGACCAAGCAAACAAACTGCTTCCCCTCACGCACCAGGTGGGTGACGGAAATAAGTTTCTGAAATACATTCTATCCATCTTACAATATTGCCCCGGAATACACACTAGCTTTATTTATTTGTATAACAGGGCCTGGGCCCTGTGACCGGCTAGTGTGGAATAAACACAAACGCTAAGCAGGAACCCGCAATTACAAGGGCCATCACATGGATACCTCGTCTCGACTACGATATTGGTTTGGTTAACCTGTCTTTGTTGGGCTATTAGACTTACGATAACAGTCCCACAGCAGTGACTCGTAAATGACACCCTTAGGCTTCTCGGGTATTAATTAACAACAATACCAGCGTTGAGGGAGTTGGCAATAGGCCCGTAATTGAGGCCTACGCCCAGTACTATCACTTTGTAGTGAGGCAGCAAGCAATACTACATGCTTGTGAGGCAGTACACCCCATATAACATACATACAAAAATATTTATTGTTTTTATTGTATTGTTTCGGTCCATTCCCGCCTTTTATTTCGCAGTGCGAAACTTGACTTAGGCTTGACTCACGTAAAGGTGTATTGTGACGTGGGGTCGAGCAAGCACGTATTTAGTAGGGGGCGAGGGGGCGCAGCGCCTCCCCTAAATCTGAGAAATAGAGAATTTTTTTCTCAAAAATGGCCTAAACTTGCAAAATTTTTTCGCGCTTTGCGCGAATATGTCTTATTTTTGGTATAATTTTTGCTTCCGCCCCCCTTTGAACAAATTTCTAGATACGTGCCTGGGGTCGAGGTAGTAAATTACATACTAGTCGGTACTTAATTTACCATAATGGCGGGTAAAAGACGACTTTGTTTTTAATTGCCATTGGTTTCGAAATGCTTAACCGTTGTATGATGTGCATGTGGTAGACGGATAATGTGCTGTGCGGCCAGATAATGTGGTAGACGTTGTAACCAAAATTTAAGTGTTTTAAATTTTAAATGAAGTTTTATTCACCAATAAAAAAATTTTATAATGAAATTCGATAAATTATTAATGCTCATAAAACAGCTAAATCAAAATAATAATCACATAGGTAGTAACGGAACATCTCACAATAAGGCCTGTTTATAATTAAAACAAACTTAAAATTTTGGAATGAGGTAGTTGTTTTATCCTGAACTTGGTAAAACCAAATTAGTAATATATTTGCTGAAAGTATTTCATCATTTTGACCATTTCTATATTGAATAAGTACTGCATTAAAACGAAAATATTGATACATGTTTGGTTTTTTAAATTTTGAGTTAAACCCGTGTAAGTTCATACTGTACCCGTGCTATTTTACAGTCTACCCGTTTTACTACAAATTACTGAATTTTGTCAGAATTTTGACAAAAGTAAACCGAAATAAAGTTACATACTCATTTTTACACGTATTTAATAGTTTTATGAATGTTGATTATCGTATTCTATTGAATTGTCAGTTTTCCCTCGGCTTGAATTGTTTGTCCATTAGGTAAAATAGCGGAGCAAATGTAAATGCCTCCATTTGGTGCGCTAACTCTGTACAAAGTTAGTACTCGGTTATTTTTTACTTCCGACGAAGTGGGCATTTGTCCATCTTTTCTTGTCCAACTGGTTTTTACGCTAGAGTCGCTAATTTTGCACTGAAAATTGACGTTTTCTCCAGCACGTGCAGAAAGTTCTTCAGGGAAAACAGTCAGTGTAGCATTGGAAGCTGAAAAAGTTGAAGTATAGAATTATTGTATAATTATGATCAAAAAATGTTAAACGCATTATGAGTGTCATCAAATCTTTACCTTCTATTCCGCTGCCTACAACAATTAACTTTGCTGTTTCAGAACTTTGTCCTAATTCATTCCATGCAATACAGAAATAATCTCCTTCATCGTCTTTAGTAACTTCATCGAACATTAGTGACCCGTGAGCTGCCCGAGCGTGGTGGGGAATATAGGAACTCTTTCCACTTTTCCAGTAAAATTTTAAAGGAGCCTTTCCCTTAGCTTTACATTTAAAAGCTGCAGGTTCACCTACTTTTACCGTTAATTCAGATGGTTCAATCTTTATCTTCGGAAAACCATCAGGACGCTTTTCTTGAACTACATTTGAGTCAGCAGGAAATTTTGTCGGGTCTTCAGTAGTCAAAACGTTGTTCTTAATATCGTTATAAGCATTTGGATCGTCTGCACTTGCTCTCCAAGAGGCTCTCATCTTTGCACTTGCACTACCTCCACCTGAACTATTTTTGGAAATAGGAATGACAACAATAGCGATTCTTTCCATTGAAGTAATGTTGCCCAAAGTTGCAGAGCAAATATAAGTTCCAGCGTGGGATAATTTGGCCGACTTTCTCATGTCTCTAAGGTCGTATTCGCTAACTAGATCTGTTCCATTTTCGGTTTCTTTTCTCCATTCAATATTTACCTTAAACAAAGTTATAGAAATTTAAACACAAAATAATTTAAATTATTCATGAGCCATTTTGAGAATTTATTTAAAACTTACTCTGCCCAATCCATACGCAGAGACACTACAATTCATTCCCACAATTTGATCAGTTTCGTTGACACAAATAAAGTTGGAACTGGCAATAACGGCCACAAGTGGTGGAGGAGGGAGGATCAAGGCCCCAAAAGCTGTTCCTTGAGCTTCAATATCAATAACTAAATATAATATACCATAAAATGTAAACAATGATTTGAAATCATAACCTTAAATATTGTCCGTATCATTTAAATATACCTATTGTTGATTTGGCACAGGCAACTTCCATTCCTGCACCATCTTTCAGTGTGCAAATTACTTGGGTTAAACGTGACGACAGTGGGACAGAAGATTGAATCGAAGCAGAAGTGGTTTCAACCCGAGCAGCAACATCTGAAGGAACTGTTGTAATTTCAAGAGTGAATCTGTTTCTGCTGTTGGTGATGTAACTGCAGTTAAATTGGACAACAGTGTCAACAATTTCACGAATTCTGAATGGATCCATTGAAATTGATAAATATTCTGAAAATAAAATTTATTGATGCTATAGAAATGCAATACTTAATTTAGAATTTATTTTTAAGGAATATTTATTCATTATTTGGATACCTCTATCTTGGCAGAGAGGACCGGAGTATTCTGACCTGCAAATGCAAATAACAGAACCCAATTCATACCTACAGCCACTTGCATGGGCTCCACAAGGACATTTCTTGCATGCACCAAAAACACTTCGACTAGTATCCGATATATCACGGTAGTACCCATGACTGCAACTCTGTTATGAAATTAGAAATGTATTGAGGGAATTATGAACTGCAATATTTAATATCAAACCTCGCAGGAGAGTCCCTTGTAACCAGGAGGGCAACGACATTGCTCTACATCCAGTATTAGACCATCGGCTGTTACAGATTCAGACACAGTGTCTAATTTACAATCTCGAATGGTTGTTGATGATGTAGTTGCCGAAAATGATGCTCTAACATAAATAGCTTGAATTTCTGCCAGGACAAACATAATGTCTGCTCTTGTTGCTGGTCTTGATGTACCGTCTTGAGACGCAATCCATCCTCCATGCTCGCTTAAGATAGTTGTAAACGTCTGTAGCAAAAATAATAATTTACTTATGCAATTTTAAAAGGGTTGAATTCAACTTAATCATTTTTTACTCTTTTAATCTCTTTTAATTAGTTTTTACATACTTCTTCCTTAAATGGAGCAGGGGATGTGAAAGAACTCCAGTAAATGATTCCACCCCTAGCACCGACAATTATCACATCGTGATCGCTTCCTAGAGGACTGGCTCCACTGTATCTCCGAGAACAACTTAATTTCCCACCATAAGAAGTTATCTAGACAATAGCAATTATATTTTAATATAACTTTATGATATCAAAGAATAAATTGACTTACCCGGTTTCCTAAAAATTCAGCGGGTAACACCCACAACAATTTTGATCTTTTAGCGGAAGCGAATGTTTTGGATGCAGCTCCCGAACTAGAAGTAACAGCCTCCAAAACAGTGATTTCTGAACTAGACCTGTGCACATAGGAATTTGTAATAATAACATTTAATGCTTCCAATATCATATAAATTATAAAGCTAGAGTTTACATTTCGGCAATATGGAATACTGCTGATGAAAATATTTGTAGGGTGGTTCTGTAAAGCACAGCCACTTTGCAATAATCCGTAACTCCCGAACCAAAGCATTTAGCACATCCGCTAGGATTAAATTCGCTTAAACCGAAATAGCCCTGTTTACAAATGCTGCAAGTATGACCCTCGACATTTTCCTGTACAAAAAGTAAAAATATGCATTTTAACAAATGTCAATCTAAATTAAATGGTCAATCACAATTTTTATGTTACTTTGCAGAAGTAGCGGCCGTGAATGTCTTCTATTCTGCCTCTTATATCATAGCAATAAGAAACGCTACCCTCCACTTCGCATCCTCCAACGACTGTCATATTGCATGCAGGACAAGCTGGAATTTTTGGGCACTAATAAATATAAAATTATGAAAATAAAATACGACAAATTAACAAAATATCATAATTAGGTATTTTTCATCAACACGCAATATTAGTAGGTGCAATAAATATTGTTTTACCGGACTAGGGCAGGTCACATTGTTTCCCGAACAAGTCAAACTAGGGCATTGGGGGCTAAATGAAACACGAAATGTGTATTAATTTTTACAATTTATAAGTGTAGTAAATTTATTCGGTTTGGTTGGAATAGGGAGGGACGGACTCGGATGGTAATGGTAAGGTATAGGTTAATGACTAACAAAATATTATAATTAGTTCGTTACAATTGAAAAATCTCACCATGGATTAGGGCAGTTGTTGCAAGGAGGAGCAGGAGGACATCTGTAACGAAAAATTGGTGTTAGGTTAGACTTTAGTTCTGACAAATGGCCTAAGGGGTTGAAGTAAGACTAGGTCCCCCGTAAGCGGGTCCTGATAAGCCCTGTGTAGTTCATGGCGCGATTTTTTAAATGTGCAACCAATGTCTCACTTCAACCGATTAAGGCATTCATTGTTCATTAAGTGATGGAAAATGTCTTACTGCTGACAAGGCGATGGACACGATGGACAGTTTGTTTGAGGGCATGGGCCACAATTACAATCTGGGCATTGTGTTTGTTGACACGGTGGGCATGGTTGAGGTTGTGGTAAAACTACAGGAGGACAATTTACTACTGGACAAGGCTGTGGGGCTGGCGCAGGTGGACAACTGACTACTGGACAAGGTTGGGGCTGCGGCTGTGGTTGTTGGACAACTACTGGGCAATTCACGACTGGACAAGGTTGAGGTTGGGGTGCAACCACTATTGGTTGTGGCTGGGGTACAACTACAGGGCAATTTACTGTAGGACAAGGTTGAGGTTGGGGTGCAACCACTATTGGTTGTGGTTGGGGTACAACTACAGGGCAATTTACTGTAGGACAAGGTTGAGGTTGGGGTGCAACATACACTTGACGGGGTTGTTGTACAACTACTGGAGCAGGTTGTTGTACAACAACGGGAGGTAAGATTTGTGGAGCGCAATTAGTTCCATAGCATTGTGTATTAGTCGGTCTAATGCAGCTGTACGGGTACTGCTGCTCTTGGATACATCCTGGAGCACAAGTACTACAATCTCGACCGCCGTAATTGGCTGGGCAGTTACACTGGACTTCACCGTTTACCACACTGCATGTTGTTCCAAAGGGATTGCTGTCAATTATAAAAATCATGATTGAGAATAGTTGAGATTATTTAACCTTCAAATTGTATACTTAAACAGATTATTTTAATTTAAACCTCCAAAGATTAAAGTGCGCTTCAATATTGTAATACATATTATAAAAACCCATTTACAATTTAGTTATAAAGTTATACTATTTATCTCCTATACCACCCTTGGCCATCCAATATTACCGTCATTAGTATTTTATATTAGGTCTCAAGCACTTGCCACTATATATACCAAGGTAATTTAAATACCATGGCGACCTAACAAGGTATGCTTATAGTTTTTTAAAAAATTTCTCAGAACCACTAGTGGGGATCAAAGGAGAAGGAGCCATAGAGTATTACTCAATGGCATGGGGACGCTTGTACGTTTCCCCCATAAGTGGTTCTGAGTGAATATCAGTCTCCACTATAAGCATACCTTGTTAGGTAGCCATGGCATTTAAATTACCTTGATATATACTATATTATATATTAACGACTTTATTGTTAAAAATTGTTTAAGTAGTATACTATTTCCATTGACACAATTACGATAGTTACGACAATGGTCCTTCAGTTAGCTCTACAAAATGAAAGTGCTTAAAGCTCGCATGTTATGGCTACATGTGTCCTAGAATGGATAAGACCATCAGCAGATTGGAATTAAATATGAGTCTGTTTTAGGTAACCCCGAATTATGTATAACACAGTGTTAACATTTTTATGATTAAAAATGTAGATTAGATTAAATGCTTTTTTAGACCTATTTATACCTACTCAAATTATGGACTAACATCCGTGGGGAACTTAACTCGCCGCAATGACTCCTCTATATTCCCATCTTTGCATTTTAAGCTAAACGAATACAATTATTGTGGAAATAACAGATGGTATCCGGATAACTTGTATAAATCATTTATCAAAGGATGGTGACAAGAGTGACAACTTGTATATGCAAAAGGATATCCCATATATATTATCCCATATATATATATTATTGACATGAAGTATTAATACAAATGCGAACATATTATGACTTTATGACCATCCAATAAAGGGGATGCATGTTTGTATTAGGGGAGAGCATCTACTATAGTAGTAGAGTTATGCTACCGCTCAAGCTTGGAGTGGAGTGCGAGTGGCTTACTTGCGGTGACAGCTTTACAGAGTGTACAGACTACAGACCAAGGAAGATAGATATAGGTAATAGGTTAACCTGGAAGAATAATAGTGTGGATGGGACGAGGACAGTAGCGGAGCTGCAACAGCGACATTTCCAAACACAATTAAAACCTGGCAGTTGACAGGAGAATTAATTGGCGCCTCCTACTAATATCTATCTCATTGACTCACATTTCCAATACCATTAACTCCCGCTCAGACAGTTGGACCAAAAATCCACTATAACCGTAGATTTTAGATGGCTTAGCCATGGCCATGGGTTGCTACAGACTTACACGATGAGACATTGGTGAGGGGTACTGAACCATTATGTGGTACAGCCCTACATAGTGCCGTACTCTTCCTTTGTGCGCTTAGGTGGCAAGGTTAGGTGAGCTGACCACATTAGGTGTGACAGTCATCGCAACCTCACGCATCTCTTCGCATGAGCTCCTCAGTTCAATGTTATATCACTAGGTAAACTCGTAGTGTACACCTAACCAAGAGAGCTGCACACTGCAAACAGGGTAAGGATAGATAGTCGTATTGTCACCATGATAGGCTAAGCAATGCTAATAACAACTATAAAGTAAAGACAGCTTCTCCTAGTTCCAGAGTCTGGATTCCAGACTAACTACAACACAACCTGAGGTGCTCTTAGGATTCGAACACAAGATGCTGACAGCCAGCCGCGGGTTTTCACACCATGACCATCCTGTATACGCTCCATATAAGGATAGTAATGCATTAATATCATTTTAATGATCATAAATCCATCCTAAAAAAGCATATACAAAATATCCATTTGTGTAAACAAGTTGTCACTGCTATCGATATACGGGATTTCGATTTGCATATATACAAGACATATTATAACTACCTTCATGTACGAAATGTTATTAACAGTTGCTTGCTCGATTTTCCCTTTTGGCATGCAGAAGTCTACTTGTAGACAAGTTTTTGAAGAAATGATAATAGTATATGATAAATGGATGTTAATTAATCATTTCGCTATGCTAAGAATTTATCAACAAAAGTTTAGAACCAAAAGACCCGAGTTATACGTTTAAAATAAGATTTTTGGCCTCGTATGAAAACCAGTAAAATAAAAAGAAAATACCTACAATAGACTATTTTGGCACATTATTATTCTTATTCAATGGATAATATAAAATTATTCTTGGATAAATAGCAATAAAAGAAGTAGGATAAAAAGCGTGGTGGAATGAAGTTGTATAAAATGTATACCCGTTTCCGTTGCCAGGACAAGGACATTGTTGACAGGTGTTGCCATTTTTGTAATACCCTGCAGCACAAGACTGGGTACTAGGAACGCAGGTACCACATGCATAACCTGCAGGAGGAGCGGCCCTCTCCGTTCCAGCTGGACATGGCTGTAAAAATAGAAATTTATAAAGGATCAGCCATGAAACTATAGAGTGATCTATATTAAATCAGAGGAAAATGTAATTTTTAAAAGATTATTTTGGATGATCTTTATTAAGCTTAGTTTTGAATAAGTGTATTACCCCACAATTGACAATATTTGAGTACTGTGTAGAAGTACGTGTGATTAATGAACACTGAAAAAAGAATAAGTTTTTGTTATTAAGAGTGCATGTACTTTTATTATTCAAAAGGAGAAAATGAATATAAAGTATACCAAAAGTAGAAAAATTATTCGAGGATCCATTGTGATGAATCAATTGCTTTAATACAAGTGAATTTTCTCTACCTGGCTTGGCAATAAATAGATTTAGCGCATCTCAGTTGATTTTATTTATCTGATATATGATAATAAAAATGCATGTTTTATTGGACTTACAACTTCCTAATCGACAAGATTATAATATTATTTTAACTATAGGATATAAATAGAACAATCAGTATATGGTTGAGGTTATAACTTTAAAATATATAAACAGTCTTATATTTGTTTAGTTTGTTATACCAGACAGTTTACATTTAAGATAAGGGAAACACAGACACCACTTACATATTACTAATCACAGTATACTTAATCAATCAATCATATAGGCACTTAAGCACCATTTGTGATTGTCTGCATAGCCAGAGAGGTCAAATTAATCACTACCTACTATTGGATTATCATCCAACGGTATTTATACATTTATCTAAAACCAATCGTCAATATATTTCCCATTTTGTAAAATAAAACTGTAAAACTTGTAGAGGAGTTGACAGATAAAAGAATGTTTGTGTATATTGCCAAAGAAACTTATTAAGTATACAAATATAGGAATGTTACATTTACTCTATTTATACTTAACTAAGTTTAACAACGTGTTCCATTTTCGGTATTGACTTTATTTATCTTCACAAGCATTAAAATGATGATTTATTATTATTAAGCATACCTACATTATCTACAAGCTTATTTAATTCCGATGCTAATGTTAATGCTTGTAGAAAATGGAAACATGCAAATCCTCTGAAAAATTCAATATTTGAGGTTGCTTATAGAATCGGAGATTAAGAGTATTAAATATTACTTTGTGATCGGACTATTTTTACCTTTCTGTCTAAACCTAAATTATCCAGGGCGGTGGATTTAGATTAGATTTTCATCCCTTCCAACATAATATTGGGAGAGGTGCTTCTTGGTGGTGGTGATGCAGAAAACCAGACTGAAAGCTCGATAATGATACTCGACAACAATTTTTAACCTATTGGTACAGGTTACCATTAGAAATAAGAAATTGCAAATAATTTTCTGTATTTAAGAAATCTCTAAAATGCTACCTACTAGAAGCTAAGGAAAATTAATGCCAAACGCTAGAAGAATCAGATACATAATAATATATTATATAGTTTAATTGTCAAATTTTGTAAATGGAAAATATTATGTTATATGACTACCATGTACCCCTGATACCCTAAAGACGTTCCAAGGAAGATATCTTGTACTAAATACTATAGGATGACCCACAAGTTGTGCACGCATAGTTTGTAGTTTGTGTTAAAAACTTGAGAACCAGGGCAGCTAGAGACAAATGGTTCCAAGAGAAGATTCCAACCTAAAGATTGATGCATCATACGTAATGATTTAAATGATATTTAGGGTCAAAAATAATAATTCATTTAAAAAAAATATTTTGATACATTGCGGGAGTAAAGTTTTTACAAATAAGTTTTAAATGAATTAATATTTTTGACCCGAAATATCATTCAAATCATTATTTATGATACATCAATCCTTAAGTTGGAATCTCTCTTTCCAACGGCGGCAACCATTTGTCTCTAGCTGTCCTGGTTCTCAAGTTATCAACCTATGCCTACACAACTTGTGGGTATACCTATATATTACTGAGATACATTGGAGAACCTGTCATTGAGCCATTGGCATCATTAATGTCCATGTTAATGACTCTGTAAGTATATAACAATCTATCCCTATCTAGTATTCTGTTGACCTGTTGGTACTTTATTTCTACGTGGTTCAAAAAACTGTGGGTTAGATATCATTTGAAGATGGTATTGGGGTGGGTGGGAAGAAGGTGTAACTAAGTTTTAGTAGACTGCTGTAAATAATGCATTGGTCGTTAATGATTCAATTGGATTCTAAAACTTTTTACCTGCAATCTAGACTAATGGAGGTGGATAAGGCAAATCTAATAGGCCCCGTTAACTTGAGCATACAATGTGTATTATAATGTGGTTCTACTTCTAAATAGTAGAAGTCATACATTTTCAGAAATGGCACTTGAAATATTTCGCTTGAAATAAATAGGTAAAATTTTTGAAATATTTGGCGAAATATTTCACTTACGCTTTCCTTGAAAAATGAAATATTTGAAATAAATGAAATAAATAGGGTACATGGCATTTATTTCAATTTATTTCAATTTATTTCAAGTGAAATAAATTAACTGCGCATGTCTATACACATGCGCGTTTAATTTATTTCATTTATTTCAAAAATTTCATTTATTTCATTTTTCGCGAAATATTTCAAATATTTCACTTTTCAAGAAATATTTCCTGAAAAATGAAATAAATGCCATGTCTGTACATTTTAATTGTTTTTATAACCCACGGGCAATTGTCCAGATGTGGGACACCTGCTCCATTACTCAGAGAAAAAGAGGATTAGATTACAGATAAAATAGATTACATTAGAAATGACAGGTATTCAAACAAAATTTGGATTTTTGAAGATTGAAATTGACATACAATGAAGTCAAAAATCTCCAACTTTCAGTACAATACTTTAGGATAAAATGCAATCAGTACTTACCTCTATTTTAATTCGAGTATCTCGTATACAAAATTAATTGAGAAGAATGGCAATGACATGCTTAATGTATGACCTCTCCTAAATTCGTTAACTGCAATGACAGGATAATATTGATGAGTAGGTATAAACAGCATTTTTATATAATGTGATGAGGGCTGATGTTGGTTTTTATAGGTTGGTAGATTACAAAAATTGCATAATGCATTGTAATTCAGTATAAAAGCTTTTATATTTAATCTCATTATTACCATGTATATCTGCAACATACATTACATCTTTAGGAAGTAATGGTAAAAATGACAATCAAATAAATATATGTACATCAATATAGCAATGAAAGAGCTTATTGATTAATTTGTGCATAAGTTTTACACATTGTCAATTGTATAATATTACTTTTTTGTGTGGTAGTATAGGAATAATATTACAAATGTTTATGGTTCATTTTTATTATCTTATCATTGGAGAGACAGACATGAAAAATATGGAAAAATACCGTAGGTTATCATAATTACATTCTTAAGCCAGGTCAGTAATTATAACATTAAAATTCATTTAACTGCCAAGTTAATAAAACGTATGATATTCACTAACGTATTCATTAACACTTTTTAAATATTTTGTGAACTCCACCCAAAAAATAATAAATAATCCATCATCAGAGAGTCTGGATTCCCAGACTCTCTGAAGAGGGAAACTGCTTGAAAGTAAGCCAGTAGCTTTTACCTGACATACCTGCTTTATTATCAATTTTTGCAGACTTGAGACTTTCGGACATATCTTCAGAGTGGAATATACGGATGTTGAACTAAGCTAAATTCTTCCTCTTCTCTTCCATATCTCTTATTCGACAACATAATATTATATCCATTTTCAACTCTTATCTGTACTACATGCACTTTATTCATGTACTGAATTATACTTAAAAAAGTGTTATTGTGTTATAGTACTTAAAGCTATGAATGCATACATATAATAAAATATTATGCTTAATGTTCATATTGTGTACGATATCTCTAATTGAATAATACGTGATTTATAATTCAACATCAATGTATTTATCATATTATATAGGTATTTAATGGTATTACGACAATAACTCTTAAAACAGGAGCCTCCGATAGTCCGGTGGGAAAATAAACAACACAATATGAACTAAATTAAAGACATCACATAAAATTCGGCGAAAAAAAGTTTATTAGTTAATTGACTGAATATAATATGATACATTAAGATAAGCACGAAAAGGAATAATATGGTTGCGACACAGTTGGATTACATATGTCAAATTTAATACCTATCAAACCAAAATTACATTGAACGACATCGGACGAAAACATTTTAGGCATTTTAACTAATTGCCAATATATAAAAGTGACCATTAACTAGCTAGGTGCTTTCAATAACGAAATATTGTTAGCATTTAAAACATACCAGCAGAGAATAATGACGGGGTCTTGGGGATTAAAAGTTACAATATTTACATTTCTTTGTATGATCAAACTTAGTCGGGGAATAAAATTTCCAATAGATTTTACATTAAGAGAAAATTGCAACTTTTACGTTACATATTATTTACACAGTATACCTTGGGGTCGATTCGAATCTATTATTTTGGACAATCAGCATTCCCAGCTATGGACCATATACAATCAAATATACGAAAGTAATAAAACGGACGTTGTTGAAAATGAATACTTTGACATCAATAAGTAAGTTTGCGATGTGAATATAATTTTCCACTCCTCCCATCAACAAATTGTTTCCTCATTAAAACAATCATGGCGAGCTCTCCGTTCTCAAAGTATGTTTCTATTCCTTACTCACCAAACAGAGGATCCAACTTACGAGTTCCTGAATGCGGTTAGCAAATTCAACGCACAATTATATCTCTCCACTCTTTCTAATGGGAACTGTCTCACCAATTTCATATTCGGAAATAAAATAACTGAAATTTGGTCGACGCCAGTTGATCCACTGGTAATACAAAGAGTTTACGGCAAAAGTAAAATATTTTCTATTGATCAGGGAGAAATATTCATCCATGTCATTAGCAATACTATTAAGTACTTACAGAATCCTCCGACTTCATATTTGGAAATCATTAAAGAATTTTATAAACATAATTATCTCATAACTTATTTAACTGGATCGGAAATTGTCATTGCTGATCTTGCACGTCGATTTAATTTCACGCAAAGCTTTGTTACATTAGAAGATGAAGCCAGAAGAGAAAAAGAAGGAAATCACGACACATTCCTTCCTTGTGGTACAATTTATACGGAAAGAAGAAGTAAATTACTTTATGAGGTAGCCATGAACGAAAAATTGATAACATTATTGCCAATGACAGATGTTTCAAATGTATTTGCCTATTGTCAAGCCAAATCAGATGTCCCGATAACATACACATTAAGCTGGGCGACAGAAGACACTCTTGACTCGACGACCTGGATTCTTATACTCGTTCTCTATTTGTCGATATCGTTTTACTTATTTGCATACGATGCGTTCAAAGGAAATTCAAAGAATGTGAAAGGGGCTGCATTTTATGACGGATTGTCATTATTGCTACGCCAAAATCATGTTCCAGTATCAAAATTTCTAGTTTTTGGATTTTCTATGGCGTCGTTTTTCTTCGGATGGATTTATGAATCAAGAATGACGAGTAATCTCACAGTTTTTAAAGAGAAGCCAAAATTAACTTTTCCAGAGGTAATTGAAAATGGATTTAAGTGGATAGTGGAAGGCAAAGATGGAATATCTGTCAATTCTTACATGGATAAATTTCCGAACCTGGAGATAATGTTCAAAAGATACAGAATATCAAACCAAAGCATAAATAATTCATTGGTTAAAGTGAACATGAATGAAGATTTTGACGTTTTAGGTATTTTTGACAAAATTCAGTACGAGTATTATCCCCGAGCAAAAAAGTTGGGTGCAGTTCCATTTTACTTTGAAAACCCCATTGAAGTATATTATAAATATGTTAAAACAATTGCTACTATGTCTGTCAATCTGTGGAAAGATTATTGGATAAAATCGATTTCTTTTGGCATTGGCGAAGATCAGGAAATACAAATATACCTTTTGGATTTGCTCTTTTCAACGATACCAATCCAAAATATTTCACTGTAGGAGATAAACGATTTTTGGACTTTTTAACTTCACCAATTATTGATCCTATTGAGTGTCATGAGATAAACGAAGAAAGATTCGATGCTAAACCACATTCAGTTTTATTTCAAGGTTGTTTCATGGAAAACTTTTACAGTGCATTCACCAGATATTTAGAGTCAGGGCTCTACGACTCAATTATGAAATTGGATTTCTATTATTTAGTTACGAAATTGCCTTTACAGAAGATTAAAGCGTTTAACGACTTTCAAAAAAAACTTCCTAAAAAACTATCTTTGAAAAGCAACTTAAAAATTGCTTTCGAATACTTTCTATATGCACTTGCCACTTGTTTAGCCATATTTTTGTTAGAAATATTAAAAAACCAAACAATTTCCAACATTAAGGTCATGTTAGAGCACATTTATAAGAAAATAATCGAAAACATTGCCATTATTTATTGCTGCCAAGGTTTACCTTATATTAAGTCAATTCTAAAATAAAAATTAAAGGAAAGCAACATAACAATGTGGAAACTTGAATTAAAAACAATAATTAGTAAATTATAATCATTTTACGGGAAGCACCGATTTTAGTTTTAAATGTATTTATTTAATCCATAGAGCTTAAATTGGGTTTTGAATTAAGATATCGTCTGTTCAACATTAATACCAATTTAGATATTATCTTTGTCTTGTATATTTTATTGTACCTACACAGTGGCTAGGTAAAAGCAAAAGTAAACGTACACCCCAACACCCCTCTTTTAACTCTTTTAATTATTAAATGTTATTTAATACTATTAATGTTTTGGCCAGCTGTTTTGATCAACTTTGATTATGATTGCATGATACCTCGTTACCTAATGTATTATTAATAATAAATGAAAAACACAATCAAGAACAGAAGTTTAATGTTCAGACTTAATTACTTGAACATATAATAACCCACATTATTCAACTTCAACAATATCCATAAAAATCAAATCTACAATAATTACTACCGTTACCATTGCCTCTATATTGCCCATTATCGTTTTATTGAATTACATTATTATATGTCAGAAAAAATGTATGATGCCAGAAAAAATTAAAAGATATTATTTTATGATCGACTGTGATTATTGCTGGGTGAAAACCATGCTACAGTCTAAACATTTCTCGTTTCGGATTTTCTATAAGTCTTGTTTTCTTTGGATGTATTCACGAATCGAGAATGACAATCAAATTTCACTATTTATAAGAAAAATCCGAAGTAGATTTTTTCAGAAGTGATTGAAGGCGATTCTAATACATTTTGGTAAATATAAGATTTACTTTTTATTGTATTCCTTAGTTCCAAAGAATAACTTCTAATGAAAAGTAAGCGATAGAAGTAACTAATTCTTGACAATCATATTTTTATAAATTATATTTTCGCGGATTTGTAGTTTCATATCTACAATTGTAGACATCAAACCCGTCGATGGTCATCAAGGGGTAATGCCCGTTTACCTTTCAATCGTTTAGACAAATAATAATAGAAACAGACGAAATAATGATTCCTTTTTTACTCTAATACTGTTATAATAATAATACTCTTCTAATTCGTTCTGTACATTCTTGATGTACCCCACCCGTTTACACTTTTACCACGCTGAACAAGCATGCAAATGTATTGTCAAATACCCGCGTTTTTTAAGTGGAATTTGTTATTGAAAAGGAGACAATCGTATTAAACTATCAGATGCCAAAATAATAAAGACAGAAGAAAAATCAAAAGTTATTTATGGTGAATAATTACATATAGATTAACTTTGAAATAAAAGTGTTTAAGGTCTAGTAGAGGTAAAAATAATGAAGTTATCATCAGCTAAGACAATGTAATACTAAAATATTACAACTACTCAATACACCTGTTATGTATAAAAATGTAAATCATCGAAGCAAAAGTGAGCTCAGTGAGCTGTAGAATTGTGTACTAACTCTAAAGTAATTATTGTCATTGATTTACTAACGAAACAATTAACTGTAATGAATTTCTATTTTTGCAGAACTGAATTTACTGTGTAATCGCGAATCGTGACTTTATTATTTTTTGTAGAATTCAGAACAGCACTTAGGACAGGACAATGAATTCCCAGGGCTCTTTGAACAGCAACATTGGACCCATTTTGGGGAAGAAAATGTGTCTTTTGTGTTTCAAAAAAATCGAAGAAAACTCACTTCTTTACTCTCCAAAATTGCTTAAATTGTGTTTCCAATACTTACATTCTGGACTCACTCAAGAAAATTTAGAAATACCAACAAATGAGGAAACGATACCATTGTGTCTAAGATGTTTAGACTCAGCCAAGAAACTCGTCGATTTCTCTGATAAGTTAAAATTCTACCAAAAAAGCATCTCCGATTTAACGTTAATCTTCTCCTTAGAAATCCTGCATCGTCGAGGAAAGATTGAGGACGTCGATAACGTTTTTCAAAGTACTTACTCTAAAAATGATCACGATGAATCTCAAACTTTCCTTTCTTCAAGTTGGAGCTGCCCGAAAATATCAGAAAATACTTACACTTCCCCTGTAACAATTCCCGTATCTACTAAACATAAAACAAATTATATTTCAAACAGAGTAATAAAATGTGGAAGTATACAGTTTGACTGGATTGATAAAAATGTTGAAGATGTCAATGACGGTGCTACGAAATTATCAGCTGTTCAAGAAATAGAAAACCTTGATCCAATATTTGTGCCGGACAAAAATGAACCGGAGATCATAAACCATCAAAGTAATTAAATATACAATTAAATCAGTTACAAAATTGGTTAAAAATTGTGTTCATGGGATGATAAAAAGTTTTTGTTTCCATGAATACATTGTTAGCATTTAATTAAATTTGTTATTTATTATTAATCTAAATATTTTTCAGGGTTGGAATTTTCAACAAATGTCGGCCACTGTGATGACCAAAAGGAACCAATAGAAAATGCCGTTCATACCAAAGTTTCGCCTACTTGTGCAAAAAATCCTGATAATAAACGACATCACTTTAATGAACGGTAATTTGACTAAAGTTTGCTTATATAAAATTAATTCATCTACTACCATTTAAGACGAATGGAGCAAAATGTATAAATTATATTTAATTTTGTTGGTATTAGTGAAACATTTGAATTGATTGAATCGTTTCCTACATCTGTTACTACGGATCCATTATTTCCATCAATTCCAACTGTATCAGAAACTGAACCATTTTATGAAATGCATTGTGTCGAGGAAGTGGAATCACCTGTTTATTGCTCTCAGTGTCCGAAATTATTTCTTCAATCAAGAGATCTTTTAATTCATTTACAAAACGATCATAAAAAACAAAAGCCATTTAAATGTTTAACTTGTGGTAAAGAATTTGAATTTAAATGTCATCTTAAAGTGCACATTAGAACTCACACGAAAGAAAAACCGTTTAAATGTCCTACCTGTAGTAAAAGATTCTATCAAAATCACGATTTGGTACGACATATTAGAACTCATACAGGCGAAAAGCCATTTCAGTGCGATCAGTGTGACTACGCTGCTGTTCAGTTACACGCTTTGCAAGCACACAAAAAAAGACATTTAAATTTAAAATATTTTAAATGTAAAGAATGTGAAAGAAAGTTCAAATCGGTAGATAACCTTAAATCCCATTTTAAACGAATTCATTTTGCTCTTGACTTTTCTGACGATTGTATCGTTAAATATATGTGAATTTTCTAAAAAGAATTATAATGGTAACAAACCAAAAGGTTATGGCTGGTTTCTGACAGAAATCTTTCATATTTTGTCGCTCAATGTTGTACTCTTTAGTAAGTAAAATTAAGTACCTAAATATTATGCTCTGCTGAAAAGCTTTGTTGTGGAACCATCGAGTAGAGAGAGGGACATGAACGCGGGAGAATTAGCGCCAACGACCACGAAGAAAGGAAGAGCAGAAAAAGAGAAGCCATTCTGAGACGAGACACGAGGCAGAGAAGTCGACTAGCTAATTCCTTGTGACATTTCATATTATATTTATTATTGCCATTTTTATATCATAATTACCAGATTTTGATTGTAATTCATGATTGGCTTTGTAAATTGATTGACTGACAGGAATTAAATAGTTAATAGAATCTTTTCAGTTGACGAAAAAGTATTGATTCCTAGCATCATAAAAGTTAGGTGGTCCTTCATTTTAAGACTAGATAGACAAGCAAATCTGATCGAAGGTTAGACAGGGACACCGACGAGCCCATACATTGATCCTTCTGAGCCGAATTTGTAGACAGTCCGTGGAAATACAGTGCCAAGACGACAAGTGACAATGTCAAACGCCGACAGCGAAAGACGACAAAGCCGCCGAGTGACTGGACAAGTACCCCGAGTTTGGGGAGCTACCCCCACCTAGAAGGAAGACTACTGTGGTTGCTGACAACGACAGTGATATTTCATCATACGTCAGTTCTCAGTTATTTGATAGAGACGCCGCAACAGGGAATGACGACACACGACGACCAAATAAAAAAACCGACGACGGGCGAAAGTCTCACAGGTCAGTGAGCAGTATAAAGAGCCATCAATTAAGAGCCAATATCCAAGCAGCCTTGCGTATGTCAAGGATCGAAGACGAAGAAGAAGAATTGGAACTTTTGGCTAATGAAAGACGATTGAAAATGGAAAGTCAACGTAAGGAATTGGAACTACAAATAGAGTTAGAAAATAAAAAGGCTGATCTTAAGAAACGCAAATTAGCAAGAGAAAAAGAATTGGTGGCAAAGAAACTTGAGTTTGAACAAGCCAAGATAGACGACGGTGACTTCAGTGATCATTCTCAAGAATTAAGTGATGATGACAAATTATCCCATCACACCGACTCGGAAAATAGCAAGAAAGCTGAAAATTGGGTCAATAGTTCACCATTTACAGCCAAAGAAAAGGAGACAGGTACGACAGACAATCAAATACCGATAAAATCTGATGAGTATAATGTCCCTTTCGATATTCCTGATCAACGACAAAAGGACGCTCCAGTTGATAAGATGGAGAAGTTCTTTGCTAGACAGACAATGGGAAAAGATCTGCCGGTATTTAACGGTGAAGCGGAAGAATGGCCAGGTTTTATTGAAGAGTACAAGATGTCAACAGAATTGTGCAGATTCTCAGACGGAGAGAATTTAAATCGTTTACGAAAATGTCTTCGTGGGAAAGCTAAAGAGACAGTTCAAGCCATGTTAATATCCCCGAAGAACGTAAGTAAAGTCATTGACACATTAAAACGTAATTTTGGACAGCCAGAAACAATTGTCAAGACCTTAGTAGCCAAAGCTAAGGGCTTACCTGCACCAAAAGAAGACAAACCTCAATCAGTTATTGATTTCGCCAATGCCGTGCGAAATATGGTGACTACTATGGAAGCTCTGGGGAGTGACAACTACCTACAGAATCCTCAACTTCGTGACGAATTAGTGGAGAAACTTCCAATTACTTATCAAAAGGATTGGGCAATTTTGGCATGCAAAAGTAATAGCCAGAATTTGCAACAATTTTCGACATGGATGGATGAAGTTGCAGATGCTGCGAATATACTCAAGACTTTAAAAGTGAGTTATGACAAGCCTTCTGGACATCCAAAGAACGATAATCGACGACCTCAAGCAGTATTCAGCACGACGACAGAAACGAAACCGTCAACTTGCACATGTGAGGTTTGTGGTAAAAAAGGCCACAATGTTTCTAAGTGTTTTAAATTCGCTAAATTCGACTGTGACTCAAAGTGGGAATGGATAACGGACAAAAAGAATTGCTTCTGTTGTCTATTTGGAAAACATCATATCAGCTCCTGTCCTGACAAACGAAAATGCGACATCGACGGATGCCCAAGATATCACCATGTGTGGCTACACAAGAAGGTCGCCAATGCCAAGACTGAAGACGAATTGACCAAATCTGACGAAGTACAAAATAAACCAGTATTTAAAGTGACAAGCAGAAAAGGTACTGTATTACTCAGTATTGTTCCTGTTATTGTACGAGGCCCGGCTGGAGAATTAAAGACATATGCCATGTTAGACGGAGCTTCTACTACGACATTAATTGAGTCAGAATTAGCTGACAAACTGCGCTTGACTGGACCTACAGAACCATTTGAGATGTCATGGACCAATAATACTACTCATCGCGAAGAGAATTCAAGACGAGTGAACTTGACAGTGCGCGGTGTTGATAGTACATCGAAATATCAGTTGAAGGAAATTCACACTGTGAATAACTTAGCCCTGCCATCTCAGACCTTGGACAAAAAGATGATCGACTCTTGGACACACCTGAAAGAAACCGGAATTAAGAGTTTCTACAATGCCAAGCCACAGATTCTTATCGGAAGAGATAATAATCATCTAGTGGTAGATGTGAAAACTGTGGAGGGACCCAGAGATTCACCAGCTGCGACACTTACAAGACTGGGATGGACTGTTACTGGTAATGGAAAGTTGAATACAACCGACAGTAAGCAGTATGCATTTCATATTTATGACAACAGCGACGATGAATTACACCAGCTTGTAAATGACTCGTTTCGAACGGAAACCTTCGGTGTCAAAGTAAAAGTGGACAAAATCCTGTCAAGAGAAGAGAAACGAGTTGAAGAAATCTCCGAAGCAACGACAAAAATAGTAGGAGATCGGTGGGAGACTGGACTCATATGGAGAGACGACGACGTTAAATTTCCGGAAAGTAAATCTGCTGCAATGTCAAGACTGCTGCAAATTGAACGACGAATGGACAAAGACAAGGAATTCGGTCAACAATACAGCAACAAAATAGACGATTATCTTGCTAAGGGTTATGCTCGAAAACTAACCGCCGAAGAGTCGACTGAATTTAATCCGAAGACATTTTACTTGCCGCATTTTGGAGTGGTGAAAGCCAGCAAACCAGGCAAACTCCGACTAGTGTTTGATGCTGCTTCAAAAGCCAATGGTATTAGTCTGAATGACCAGCTGCTTAAGGGACTCGACCTACTTAATCCTCTACCTTCAGTATTATTTAAATTTCGACAACGCCGTATTGGATTCTGTGCGGATATTCGCGAAATGTTTCACCAGATCCGAATCAGAAAAGACGACCTACCTGCCCAAAGATTTTTGTGGAGAGGTTGGGACAGACAACGACCGCCTGACATAATGGAAATGTCAGTCTTGATCTTTGGTGCTGCTTCCTCGCCATTTTCAGCGCAAGACGTGAAGAATCGGAACGCCCGACAATATGAAACAGAATTTCCAGAAGCTGCGAAAGCCATTATCCATCGCCACTATATGGACGATTACTTGGATAGTGCTGACGACGTGGAGACATCGATGAAAATTATTAATGACGTAATTGAAGTGCATAGAAGAGGTGGTTTCGAGATTTGCAATTGGAATTGCAGCTCTACTGACGTCATAAATAATATCCCTGAGGAGCTGGTTGGAGAGAAACTAAAAAATTTAAATCCTGGAACAGACGGACCGACTGAGCAAGTTTTAGGACTTCTTTGGAACCCAAGGAGTGACTATTTCTCATTCAATACAGCCTTTAATAAAATACCTCCTATTGTTTTGCAAGGAATTAAGATGCCGACGAAGAGACAGTTGTTAAGTATCGTCATGTCCGTTTTCGACCCTCTCGGATTTCTTGTGCATTTTGTAGTTAAAGCAAGAATTCTTATTCAAGACGTGTGGGCCAGTAAAATTGGATGGGATGACGAACTTCCTGCGACACTACTCGAGAAGTGGAAGATGTGGTTGGAGGAACTGCACAAGATTTGTGAAATGAAAATACCCCGCTGTTATGCATCAGAGATGGACCAAGACAGTAATGTACAGCTGCACATATTCTGCGACGCAAGCGATCAAGCCTTTGCAGCGGTGGGTTATTTTCGTGTGAAGACAAGGGGAGAAATTCAGACTTCTTTTGTCATGGGGAAAGCGCGTGTGGCATCGACTAAGCCCATGTCAATTCCTCGGAAGGAACTGCAGGCAGCAGTACTTGGAAGCCGACTGGCGGACACCATCAAAATGAAGCACGAGATAATTATTTCCAAGACGTTTTTCTGGAGTGACTCTCGTACCGTGCTGTGTTGGTTGCGATCCGATGTGCGTCGTTTTAAGACATTCGTTGCCCACCGAATCTCAGAAATAGAAGAATTGTCTGACATCACTGATTGGCACTGGGTGCCTACTAAAGACAACGTCGCAGACGAAGCGACTAGGGACGGTAAAATGACAGACCTACGGTCAAGTAGTAGATGGTTACATGGTCCAGATTTTTTGAAGCTTGATGAAAATCTGTGGCCGAAGGAGACAAACAATCTTCAAACCGTTCCAGATGAAGAGCAAGAATTGAAAAAAGAGTTCGTTGCTCTTTTGACTTCAACTGACAAGTCTGTTCCTGACGTGGGAAAATGTTCATCTTACAGGAAGATTAACAGAATAGTTGCCTGGCAGTTGCGATTTATTCGGAACTGTAAAGCAAAGAAGAAACCAGACGAGAGAACGAGAAGAGCAATGACTAAAGCTAGGAGGGAAGGTGTCAGTTTATTTCAATTTGTCCCGGAATTAAATGTGGCTGAACTAACTGACGCTGAATTGTTTCTACTGAAGACTCACCAGCAACACATGTTCCCGGAAGAAATATCGCTTTTGCGTAAGGGAAAGCCTGTACAGAGAGGAAGTCGATTGAGCCAGCTTTCTCCAGTGATTGACTCACAAGGACTCCTGCGAGTGAAAGGCAGGACAGAAAATGCACCAGAATTATTACAAGATTGTAAGATGCCAATAATTCTTGACCCCAGACATCGTTTAACGATATTATTAGTGCGACATTACCACGAAAATGCCAATCACCATGGACAAGAGAGAGTGGTGAATGAACTCAGACAGCGATATTGGATCTTGGACTTAAGAGCAGCTGTAAAGAAATCTTGGCATGATTGCCGCATATGCAAAGCAATGAGAGATAATCCACCAATACCGGAAATGGCTCCACTTCCGGCGTGCAGACTGACAAGACAGAATAAAGCATTTGCGGTTACAGCTGTGGACTACTTTGGTCCAATGGAAGTGGCGATTGGACGACGGAGAGAAAAACGCTACGGTGCACTGTTCACTTGTATGACTACAAGAGCTGTGCACATTGAAGTTGCAGCGTCTTTGACAACAGACTCTGCAATATTGGCTATCCGAAGATTTATTTGTAGACGTGGGTGCCCAACTGACTTGTACTCGGATAATGGTACGAACATACGAGGGGCGGATACCGAGATGAAAACAGCTTTGGCGGGTTGGAACCAAAACTTAATTGAAAGTGAACTTGCCCAGAAAGGAATCCAGTGGCACTTTATACCCCCTGGGGCACCCCACATGGCCGGAAGTTGGGAGCGATTAGTGAGGTCAGTGAAGACAGCATTGAAGGCGACACTTAAGGAGAGAGTTCCCAGAGAAGAAGTGTTATTAACATTGATGGCGGAGGCGGAGTACACAGTAAACTGTCGACCCTTGACACACGTTTCTGTGGATCCAGACGACCCTGAGAGCCTTACGCCTAATCATTTTTTGATTGGTAATTCGAGTGGAAACCACCACCCTGGAAGATTCTGTGACCGCGATCTTAACCTTCGCAAGCAATGGAGGGTGGCGGAAAGGCTGGCAGACCACTTCTGGCGTAGATGGCTGAAAGAATATTTGCCAACAC
This sequence comes from Tomocerus qinae, assembly GCA_020055645.1. Taxonomy (NCBI): domain Eukaryota; kingdom Metazoa; phylum Arthropoda; class Collembola; order Entomobryomorpha; family Tomoceridae; genus Tomocerus; species Tomocerus qinae. Next base: position 48,080,951 of record CM034546.1, on the reverse strand, counting down.
TGACAAAAAGAGAAAAATGGCAGAAGTCAGTGAAAGCTGTGGAACTGGACGACATAGTTCTCATTGTGGATGAAAACTTGACGAGGAATAGATGGCCGAAGGGGAAGATAATTGGACTTCACCCTGGAAAGGATGGCCAAACGAGAGTAGTGGACATCAAGACTCAACATGGAGAGATGAGGAGACCCGTGGCGAAGATAGTGATCTTGGACGTATCACCCGACGAAGATGTATTGGGACTGGAGTCGCAATACGGGCTGGGGAATGTTGTGGAACCATCGAGTAGAGAGAGGGACATGAACGCGGGAGAATTAGCGCCAACGACCACGAAGAAAGGAAGAGCAGAAAAAGAGAAGCCATTCTGAGACGAGACACGAGGCAGAGAAGTCGACTAGCTAATTCCTTGTGACATTTCATATTATATTTATTATTGCCATTTTTATATCATAATTACCAGATTTTGATTTTAATTCATGATTGGCTTTGTAAATTGATTGACTGACAGGAATTAAATAGTTAATAGAATCTTTTCAGTTGACGAAAAAGTATTGATTCCTAGCATCATAAAAGTTAGGTGGTCCTTCATTTTAAGACTAGATAGACAAGCAAATCTGATCGAAGGTTAGACAGGGACACCGACGAGCCCATACAAGCTTGTTGACTGAGAACAGCGTGTAGGAAGCTTTGGCTGCAGTACAATATCCTTCCACAATATTCAGAAGAGGACTCCGTAAGTTTAAGGAGACAAACTTCAACTTGAGGCTTAATCAATGAGGACAGTCATCAATCAAGGTCATTCAGCCATCTGTGTTCGTGACTACCATAATATAACTCATTCATGATTATGATGACTATTTATAATGCTTATATATGTTATGGCAAGATAGTTTTCTCAAGTACCAATATTCATCTCTCAATTTCCATGACGTAAACGTAACTAAAAATATATTTTCTTTCTTTTCATGACTATAATATAACAACAAACAAAAATTATTAAATTATTGTTTATTCATATTTTATAGCAATTGTGTGTAGTGGAGCCAGTCTGTAGTTTGTGATATTGTGGTTGCTAACATTAATTTATGTACTAAGATATAATACCTACTACTCAATTTTTAAAACTTTAAAATGGAGAAGAAACTTTGTAAACCTGCTCAACATAACTCCTAATGATGGTAAACTATACCCTAAACTTTTAATATCCTTTCAATTTAAAGGCAATTAATGGATTTCATAATAAATCTTTTTTTAAATTTTATTAGGTATACTTTAGAAGGAAGTTCGATTTCTATTTATGGAATATGAATGAAGACAAGATCATTTTTGCAAATTTATCAACATGAAATAGGTTTTAATAATTAGTCACTTTATTATTGGAAGAATTCAATCACTGTTTATCCTTGAAAACCTCAAATACAATGAGGCAAGGTTGGTGCATTGCGATGAGGTTTATGCATTGGGATTAATTTATAATTTATAACCGACTGAAGTTTATAAAATTAATTGACGTGTTTATTATAATATTTTTATATAAATTATACTATTATCTAAAAACTTTATTACTACATTCTAGTGCAATCCAGATTCTCTTTTTTGTAAATGTCTACCTACAGTTTACAATGTTACATGCCAAATTTCAATATATATGTATGACAGTAAAGTTTATTGTAATATCTGTACCTAATACAATACATCTAGTTTCATTTACAGGACAATTTTATGCCACTTTGTGCTTTTCGGCTGTGTGCTTCGATATTGCTCATATTATTCAAAACTATAACAATGCTACTAATATAAAATAGATGGTGGAAGACAAAAAGCTTCAGAATGCTGAAATATAAAGTACAGACTGTCACGAATTACTTATTTTTCAATAAGTAAGTCGTGACCCTCGACGAGATTAACTATTTGTATAATATATCTTTGAAACTAATATCCAAAGTTTCTATTCATCAATTATTCAATTCAGGACTAGATAAAGAAGAATCAATGATCAACGTAAATGTAGTAAAATGTAAACCTAAATTAAATCGAAAATTGAATCTAAAATTAAATTAAATTAAATTAGTAAATTGATAAATGTAAAACCTAACAATATTTTAGTATATTGGAAATTAATTCGTGACTGCCATAGTATATTATTGTGGTAATTAATTAAGGAATTATTTGAATTTGATAAAACGAGGAAGGACTGAATGCATGTGAAATTGCAGCGCGTAAGAAGCTTTGGCTACAGTACAACTTCCTTGCACCATATTCCGAAGATGAGTCCATAAGTTAAAGAGACAAACTTCAACTTGAGGTGCTAGTGAATGAGGACAGTATTAATCAAGGTCATTCATGAATAATCATCAACGTCATGACTTACTCTTTCACATCCTCGTATCTCTTTATCAAATTCAAATAATTCCAAGCAATGACTAATGAATTTCCAAAATATACTCAAATTACTGTCTTATTAGATCATATTTTGGTATAAGTCTTCACCCTTTTCAATTTATCAATTATTTTTTCTTTATTAATTTTAATTTTGAAAGCTTGACATTAGTTTACAAGATATATCAATATTAACCTCGAGATTCATGATATGACTTATTGAATAACTATTTCCGAGATTTGAGTTTCACACCAGACACTAGTATGTGATTTAAATTATTTTTTTCTAATTATTTTTTAATTCCAATGTGTTGGCTATATTGTTATACACACACGCCTGCGACAAAAAGAGTTTTAAGACCAACCTTTTCCTCATAAATATACTGCTTCTCTAATTGCTCCATTTATAATTAATAATAGAAAAGCATTGAATATTGAATTCCTTGGAAAATTGTAATTATATTGTGACTTAATAAAAAATAAAATCTTAACAATCTTAACAATCTTAACAATTTTAACAAGAAACTTAAATCAAACATTTCTAGTTTTTTGTGCAGTGACTAGTTAAAAAATGTTTTTCCCTTTTTAATAAAGAGTCAAATGATCTTTTACACTCGGCACATGCAAACACATTGGCCTTACTACTAGGATGCACTATTTTAAACTGATGGACTATTTTTAAATGTTGGATAAATTCATTTTGTTTTTCTATGGGAAAAGATTCCTGACAGGTTGAACAGGTGAGCAATTTTGTATCGTCATTGAAATAGGAATTCAAATCTTTTTTCTTTTTAGTGTCATCTTTTGGGGATTGAATTTTAATCATATGTCGTTCTCCATGGGCAAACATCATCATTGAAAGTAATCGAGTTTTACATATCTTGCAAGTAAATGGTTTCGGATCGTATTGCTTTGACTCTTTGTCATGGTAAACTCTAACGTGTTTGGCAACGTTGTCTTTTCGACTAAAATATTTATTACATCCAGGTTCGGGACACTTTAGATCTCTTGGCAAGTTATTTTCAGCAATGGGGTCAGAGTAGCCAGCCAAATTGTGAGTTCTCAGGTGCCTGATGAAATGGCTTTTACCTTCTTCCCCTTTTTTGCAAATGGGACAGGTAAATATATGCATCTCGGTAGAGAAGCACGATATTATCTCTAGTTTGGGTCTTTCGCCATTCGGCAGATTCGGTTTTCTCCTGTGTGTGTTTCTAATTCCTAAATTGACGATGCTAACTTTTTCTTCGTGGCCTGTAAACATTTTTCTGGAGTGCGTCCACCCGTGACGAAGCAAAGATGTTGGCCACATAAATTTTTTCCCGCAAATCTCACACTCATACTTTGACTCTTGTTTATGAACTAATTCCAAATGGCGATTTAATTGGCATTTATGTGTGAATTTTTTTGAGCACTCTCCACAACTTATTTTTTCCTTCGGTCCTGTATGACAACTTTTTAAGTGCTGAACCAATTGGGATTTCAAGGGATAAGATCTGCTGCAGATATTGCAGTGGTGAAAAGGACTCCCGATATTTGAATGCCAACGGTAATGTCTATTTATTGATGTCGTCTGTCGAAAACACTGCCCACAAATCTCACATTTGAATTTTACGTCATGACCTTTTTTCATATGTGACACTAAGCTTTTATGATTTTCTAACGACTTGCTGCAAAGTGGACACGATGTATGACACCGTTCGTGATCCATCAATTTATTTGGAGTTTCAAAAACTTTCTCGCAGAAATTACAGCTCAGCTTCACATTTCCATGCTTCGATTTCATATGTTTTGCTAACTGTGTACACATAAGGAACTTCTCATCACATAAGGAACACATTCTCCCATTTATAGGATTTTTCACGTTCTTATTGGATACTAGAAAAACAGAAACACCATAGTTAGTTGTATTACTCTTAAAATGCATAAAATAAATCTGTAAGTCACACAGAAAAATATTATTTCGTTCAGTAATTAATTAAAAACTCACAAGCAGCAGCAGCTTCTTGGGAATTTGTATGTTTTTCAATTAAATGCGCCCTCAGTCCATCAATGTCATAAAAACTATCCGGGCAATGATTGCAATTAAATGGATTCTCTCTAATATCGTGGTCTTTCAATTTGTGTTCTTCAAGCTTTTGTTGCTCAGGATAAGACTCTCTACAAATGTGGCAAGAATATTGGATTTGTATTCCACAGTGAAATTTTTCTACGTGAGTCTTATAAAACCATTCAGAAGAAAATCTTTTATCACAAAATTTGCAACTTAATTCAGTCTTGAGAGGTACATGGACGGAATTATAATGATTTTTCATTAATTCAGGGGAAATAAACACGCGTTTGCACTCCGAACATATTGAAACGGTTTGGGAACTGCCATTTGTTTTAAATAACATCAACGATGACGTGAAACTAAATTTTTTAACTTCATCTTGGGTTAATCTTGCTGATATTAACCGCGGATAAATTTCTTGATAGTCAATAATTTTATTAGAATTTTCACCCCAAGGAAATACAGATTGGTGCAGATTTGGCTCATCTTCTTCAAAATCCGGAAGAATACTCTCTCCTTTATGTACATCAGAATCAGCTGTATAATTGTGTTTGCTATTTTTCACTCTTTGAATACATTTTTCTCGTTTTAAAAATGTTTGGATAGTTTCTGGCTTACAACTTCCATACACTATCCTCCCAACATCAGATGTTCGACTTGTTAGTCTCAAAAATGTATCTCTAGATTTATAAATCTGTTTAAATAAAGTCACACAGTCGGAACACAAAACAAGGGTGGCAACTTTATTCTTCTTATCCTTTCTTGCAACGTTGACTTGACTTTTGAAAATTGAGGACAATACTTCAGGTAAACTAATGTAGTTTTTGCCAACTTGGATACTACAAGCCAATTTCTTCGATTCTGAATTGCAGTTAAAACATCTTGACATTTTGTCGAACTTTACAAGTAAAGTAGTTCAGATTTCCAATTTTGCGGACAAAGAAATTTTACCTGAAGAATAGAAATAAATGTTACACGGGTAATACAATTTGAGTTATAACAATCAATGTTTATAAACGTTAAATGTTTTTCCCATATTATCAATTATTAAGGCTTTTTAATTTTAAGCATAACAATAAAAATAGACATTGATTGAATACCAGCTAAAAGTTATTCCACGCAAGTGACAAGTGTATGGGCCATGGACCGTCAGGGCCGGGCAGCAATATTCGTTTATAGACGTACAGACTTCAATATCGAAATTAGAAGTTAAAAGGTAGGCAGACAAAACTAAGTTCAACTGAATTAACTAGTTCACCTGGTGACCAGAAAGCAATCGTGAGAAACTGGAAACCTTTATACATCCAAAATGCAACCTGTATTTCAAAAGTTGACTAAATGTAAATGTATGTAGGTACAGAAAGCAAAAATCGATGAGAAAAGAGTCAAAGATGAAAGGACACTATGTAAGTGTGGACATTTGAATTGCAATGATGATAAGTGGTATTTTGGGTTGGAACTATGTATTAATTTAAAACATTTTTCAAAATTTGAACAAATCAAAGATTACAATGTCAGTGAATATTTGACATTCCCTCGAACCAAATCCAGTTTAATCTTTCTTCGTCGATATCAAAACACCCCACTATAGGCTCGACTCAAAGCCGAGCGAGCGGCTTGCCTATTCATGGTTTCCAAGTTGTCAAGTTCCGTTATTATAACTTGGAAACTATTCAACCTATAGAAGTGAAATTAGCACCACCAAAAGCTAGAAATGTCAGCTTTTTGGTGATGTATCACACTACTAGGGTTGTCATAAAATGTGGACATGTAATCGCAATCGGTGTAATATAAAGTTGTTAGACTTCAATTGTATTACCCGTTCAAAGTTTCCTAAAAGACAAAGGAAACAATGGAAACAATGAAGCACCATCACTAATTGGTTGTCTTGAATTGTGTTGCTAATTGCTTTTCAATTGTTCTTTCCTCGGCCAGCACTCGCTTCGCCGAGCGTCGAGGAAAGAACAATTGAAAAGCAATTAGCAACACAATACAAAATGTCCAATTAGTGATGGTGCTTCATTGTTTCCATTGTTTCCTTTGTCTTTTAGGAAACTTTGAACGGGTAATAAGTTTTGCGTGTTTTACTGAACCTCATTCAATCCATCATATCATCAAACATTAATACAGCAGAAAGTATTTTAATAATATTGCGATTACCTTGCCAAATACTTTCATCAACATTGCACTACACACACAACATAACAAATCTTTGTTTATTCAATGCATATTTATTTGCGTTATTGTTTCAAAATATGCAAAAGACTTTAACTTTCTAAGTATACTTTTAAAGGACCCTGGCTGCTATGGAGATGAAACTTTATTAGTGGCCGTATTCAGAGAGTAATGGTTTAGAGTGTAAATGATGAGTTTATAATTTACTTATTTTCATGAGTTATATCTATAGACATTCCAGTTCAAGGAAGGTTTATGGCACGTCATTCGATGCTCTATTAAACAATTTCAAACGCATATATCATTAGAATAATACTAAATACTAGTTAGCAAACCTTCTCCTTCCATTTTTAATACTTCCACGTATCAATTCAATATTTATTATAATTCAACCGAATATAACCTTTCTTATGGATATTTAGAATTTACTCGACACCGGCAAAATATTTTTCCTGGTAAAATTATTTATTCAAACTAGCACTTTATACACCAGAAGCTTAATCTTCTATGCCTTCTAAATATTCCATTAACACATGGAGGAGCATGAGAATTTCCTATTTACTTATCCCAGACATATCATATTATCGTATTGATTGTAACTTCCCTATATACAATATAATTCCCATTACTTTAAAAACGACATTGATATAATATGCTTTCCATTAAAAGGTAAATATCCTTATACACTTTGTCTTTTCCACCTAATGCGACACGATTATTATTTTTTACCCTAATCCATATTATTATATGCCAAATTACTCAAAGGCATATAAAGGGTATAGGTATAGTGTAGTAAAATTAAACGGGTTGTTCAATAACCTCAATACCTAGAAGCAAAGAGAGAACTATAAGATAAGAACTGTAGCTGGCGCACATTTAAGTTATAATGACCTCCCTATAACAAGAATCATTAATTAGTATTTAAAAATTAAAAAATGGTTAATTTAGCACTCCGAGAAACAACCTTCTGCCTGCTTACATGTACGTGTATACTATAAATAGATATCTAGACCATGATTATAGAGGCTAGCGAAATTCATTTTCTTCAAGTGGAAACATCAAACGTCCAAAATGCTTCCAAAAGTCTGTATTCAGTTTTTAAATTACACACAGACATTGATAAAAGTTGAAGGGAATATCTCTACACAGATATTTGGTCTTTATGTAAATGTCGTCAACTACTGCCACATCCTCCCTATTACATGGCATACAGCCACTCGGCAATTAAAAGCATCAAAGCAAACGATTTCAATTGTTGTTTTTAATGCCCTTTCGTGTTTCGTATCTCACTCTAATATATCACATATTCCTTTTATCCCAAAATCTGAAGCATTCCGGCACATACGAAAAAGTGTGGTCATTTATTTGGGTTATTTTCCACACACTGATGTACATCGCCCAACGCAATTTTGCAAACCGGAAACATGAAATTGCATACATTGTCAATCAGCTATCCAAAATGAGGCAGAAATATAAAGGTAACTAAATTCCATAATTTATAATACTATTGATGTTATTAACTAAAAGTAATTGAGATTACGTTATTCATTTAATTCTGCATTGGTTCAATAATTCCAAATCTCTGTTATATTCCTACTTATGTAAAAAAAAAACGTAAATGCATAAAAATAAAAGTAAAAATTGTTATATTGCAGTTCTCAATGGGAATCGAGAAACTTTAGCAAATGAAAAACTTATTGCCTTGGGTTTCTTAATGCAACTTTGCTATGTACCGTGCACCATGGCCGTCCTCTTCATATGGATCAGCAGAAATCAATTGCCCTCGTATTATCTGTACAAAAATTACGAGATTGGCACCACTTTGTACATCATGTTATGGACTGTAGATTACTTTGTCAAACTTTTGGGAGGTTGGCTTCTTAGTCTTGCATTGTTCTACAACACATTATACATTCTCCATGCAACTCAGTGGCAAAATTTAACTAGGTAAGACTTTTTATGCGGGGAGAAGAAAATTTAAAAGCTAGGACATTATTGAGTCAACTAATAATTTATGCATTCATGGATTGATAACCAGTAAAATATTTTAATCGTTTTCATTTTCTTTTCAAAGGTTAGTTTGATTGTTACCTTTTTTAAAGAAATATTTGATTTCAAAAACTGGTGGACAAATATTTTCCATTTTTAAAATTTTATCTTTAAATTGAGTGATTTTTTTCAAAAATTTTCGCTCCTATTCGTAATTTTTAGCAATACATCTACAGAAAGATAAAATTTTATGTGTTATTTATTTAAATGGATGTTGGTGCTCTTGTCCATTTTAGATCAAATGTAGATATTTCGCTGAAAGAAAAAACTAGTTACTACGGAGAATTGCAAGTTTTAAACAGCGCCTACAACGACAGTTGCGAGCCGATTTATCTGCCAAACTTTATCTTATTTACTACAGCCCCAGTAGTAATAATGGTATTTTTTATGATTCGCTACAGTCAAGAATTATCAGTAATCGAATTTGGATCCGTTGTAACTTCCATTTTTGTAGTATCAATGTTTTTTACGGTTATTTTAATGGGTGCAGCATTGTTGCATGGTGCAACAAAGCGGTTTGTTGAATCTATGACAGGACAAGCATCAACGGATCCTTACCTTTCTAAAATAATTAGATCAATTCGCCCCTTTGGGATTCGATATGGAACCCTCAAATACGTACAACACAAGCATCTTACTGATTGCTACGAAGCAATGGTAAGCAACCTTTTCACTTTGCTTTGTTTGTAAATCAAAATAAACTGGTCAAAGCATTAGACGTTAATGGTTCAATTAATCAATCAATGGAAAAGTTATTAACATATATATATGGTTGCTGTATATAAATGGTTTCAAGACAATCATAAAGCTACGTTAACCCATTCAGCCTAAGACGAGGAGCGCCAGCATTCGTCATTATTTATTTCGTCATCATTAGGCGCTATTCGTCCTTAAATGATGAAAAAAGCCAGTATCCACTTTCAGATTGATACATTAAGTACTGTGTAGCGTACTAAACGACTAAACCTAATTTTCATTTTATACGGGAAAATTTCAAATTATATTCTGCGTTTGTTGCAGTAAATATCCTATACTATATCCATAGGCCTAGAAGTGGATTTACGCTATTTAATGTTCATTTCTGTTAATTGGCATCATTACTGACTATGGATTTAAGTGAAATCATAAATTGAGGAGATATAGATTTAAGTGAATTGACAAAATAAGCAAATTTGCATATATGGGACTGTCGAAACAGCACTGTCGAATTGAGTTGCAGTAGAGCAATAATTAAATCTTGTGTTGTATAGTGTTAACGAGTAGAATGCAATGTGAATTATATATCAAGTAATTATCTATTCCATGGTCTTTACTAATTTACGGTTAAGGTTCGGTTTGTTCCAGTTATTCCTCGAATCATTTTGAAGACCACCATAAGTTGGGTCCGTAAATCCAGTAGGAAAGCCTTCAGGAATATGAATGAGTAATTTCAAAATCATAAACAACTAATGAATTTCGTTGCTCAACTTATGTTGGCGGAAACGGGACAACCTCGTTAACATTGTCTCCGAATAGATGCATGGAAATACTAAAACTAGCTGATTCCTATCTGTAAATTGGGCCTAAATGAATGTACAATAATTTAGTGCACATTTGACACTGTCGAAAAAGATGGACACTTGTCACATATGTAATCCATAAAATATAGCAGAACAGAGCGAATAAAACTATCAGATCAATGACAATAGTAGACTGGCTTTGCGTGCCTAAGCCCGAAATCCCAGAGATGTATAATATTTTCTATAAAAACGCGGGTTACGCAATTATATCCCATTTTTTACAATCAATGGCCCATTTCATCAAAATAGGTTAAAAGTGCATGGTTATTTCTTAATTAAATTTCACTTATACATGTTTTAAAAGCAAAAAAGGACTGCATTTATTAAAAAGTAGCGCTTTTTTGCTTTTGCAAGTAGTTAAGCACCTTACCTTTCAGAATTAGTGCTCAAATGGTTAAGCACCTTTACGATATTCACGGTCGATATAATAAATGGTCTCTTTATTTTGCGGTGTTTGTAAGCCCATAACTAATCAAATTACTTGTGGGCTAAAACGGAGTCGAGAATCGCCTAGTACGAATGATTCTTAACGATATATTATGCACAGCACAAACAAGCAAATACAACGTTAACTACAGTTTACAGAATAAATTTTGAATGAACTGTTGCTCGCCCGTAAGACATTATCCGAATGTTTGTCATGACTTTAATTTAATTGAGTACCTACTACAATTTTCACAAGCGAAGCAAAAGTTATACACTTCAACAATTTACAATGTCAGTTTCAAACGTGTATACCTTCTTGTTAAAATACAATATTCTTTAGCTTTTTTTAAAATTTAAGTTGAAAACCAAGAATCTTGAAAATAAAACGAAAAAACTGTGTCTAACATCCTTATAGATTTTTGCTTTTCCTGATTATAGAAAAATAGGTTTGCTATAAATCTATCGACACCATAGAGCCCCATGTCGAATGATATTTAACAATGTAAAACATTATTTCATAATTAGCGACAAAATGTCCGAAATGTTTTGGATTTTGAGGGGCCTAAGGATATTCGTACCTGAAATCAATTTTCAATGGACAAAGTCAATGTTAATCAAGTAAGTTAACTGATACAACTTCCTGCATTTTGAATAACCATAAATCCTGTTTGAACCACTTTCATAAATATGAATAAGTAATTGCGAAATACTAATTAATTAATAAGTTTCTATGCCCAAATTATGTTTGAGAGATTGACACATAGCCTCACGAACAATGTCTCCAAATAGATGCATGGAATAACTGGAACAAACCGACTCCAATCTGTCAATTAAAGACCATACAATAGTTTAATGCACATTTAACACTGTCGACGAAGGTGGACACTTGTCACATTTGTAATCCATCGAATATATAGCAGGGCAGAGTGAATAAAACAGACCGGAGCCTACATAACAAAAACGATTGAAGAGAATATTTTTTGACTATTGATCCACTTAGCAAAAAGTGGACTGAGGTGATTTCCACTACCAAAGGAAAAGTGGATTAAGGCCTTTTCCATCCTTAAGGGACATATTTTATGCATTTAATTCATTGACTCTATTCTATACTTTCTTTCATTTTCTAGTGTCAGTAAATAAAGGGTTATTCATTTAAAGAGCTAATTTTGGCTAGAATTATTGTAATATATCTGTTATTATATTACCCCAAACATAGGAAAACACTTTGGGCTATGTTATAGATTAAAATTATTATTATTATTGATACCAACACCGGCATCGGTTACAAGGATAAGTACCGGCCACTGTTTAATTATTTGAATGTTATTGCACCATACAAAACCCGTCGAAGACTTTCTGCTTACTTATTTATACTTATATATAGGTAGGTATTTGTATCCTAATGAAAAGGCTCTCTGGCAATGAAATTCATTTATTTCAGGTGCAACCACTTAGCTTCGAAGATGATACCAAGTAAAAATATTTTGGCCTACATAAAGACATTGGCTAAGGCTGAAGACAATATCTCCATCCAGATATTTGGTCTTTATGTAAATGTCTTTAAAATGTGGCAAATCCTCCCATTTACATGGAATACAACTACCAGCGAATTAAAAGCCTCAAAACAAAAATTACAAAGTATGATTTTTAACGCACTTTCATTTCTCACATTAATGTATCATTTATTTTTCTTACTCCGAAATCTGAAACATTCCAATACTTACGACAAAGTGTGGTCTTTTGTTTGGATTATTTTACACACCTTTATGTACATATCCTTACGGAATTTTCTAAACCGCAAAAACGAAATTGCATACATTGTCAACCAGCTCTCCAAACTGCGGCAGAGATATAAAGGTATGTAAATTTGTAATTTTCAACGCTAACGCTTAAGATTTAGTGAATGCTATTTTGTGACGTTTCAATCTATGCAGCTTTTATATTGAAAATTAATTAAATCCATTTTAATTGTGTTATTTCAGTCCTCAACGGAAATCAAGATACGTTAGCAAAAGAAAAATCGACATCCTTCGGTTTCTCCCTAGAGCTAATTTATATACCTTGTATATACATTTTTCTGCTCATACCAATCAGCAGAAACCTACTGCCGTCATATTACATGTACAAGAACTACGGGACGGGGATTCCTTGCTACATCATCTTATGGATTATTGATTATATCGTTAAATCACTATCAGGTGAGATCTGTAGTCTTGCACTGTTCTACAATACAATATATATCCTACACACAACTCAGTGGCAAAGGTTTGTAAGGTGAGTATTTATTTATTTTTTTCTTATGAAAATGGTCCTAAAAATGAACATAGCACAAATTTATGTAAATAATTGGATTTTGCAGATCAAATTTAAAAATTTCGCTAAAGGAAAAAATGAATTACTACGGAGAATTGCAAGTTTTAAACAGTGCCTACAACGATAGTTGCGAATCGATTTATCTCCCTAATTTCATATTTTTTACTGCTACTCCAGTCGTGATGTTTATATATTTTTTGATTCGTTACAGTCAAGAATTGTCCGTTGTAGAATTTGGAACTGTTGTAACCACCATTGTTTGTGTATCTACGTTCTTCACTGCGAATTTAATGGGAGCAGCCTTGCTGCATGTTGCTACTAAAAAGTTTATGGTAAACATGAAAAGAGCAGGATCGAAGGATGCCTATATTCGCAGGAGAATTAGATCGATTCGGCCTTTTGGAATACGCTATGGAACTTTAAAGTGCGTACAGCACAAACACATTACCGATTGTTATGAAGCAATGGTAAATGGTCTCTTTACTTTGCTTTGTTTGTAAACACCTAAAATTAGTTACAGTTACAGTTCTTATTTTGAAATTTGGTAATACCATTAAATTGTTTTTGCAAAATAAATTAATTTGCCGGTTTGTATGAGTACAAAAAGTGGAAATTTGTAACATAATATTTGGGGAAATGCTGCTTATTTTTATTTTTAGGAAAATAGGCTGTAGTTAGCGTCTAGTTCAAGTATGATAATTTTAATTAGAAGTAAGTGTAATCTTTAATATAGGAACGAGTGTTATTAAATATATTTCCATGTTGTATATATACGACTGTCCTTCACGGCATGCAATGTCTACGTGCGCCAACTTTTACTGGAGGGGGCACTAACTTATTTCCAATGGGGCGCCAACTTTAATCTGAAGTTGCCGCCCAGTACGACAAAAGTTGACGCCTATTACGACAAAAGTTGACGCCTAGCAGGACCAAAGTTGACGCCTAGTACGACAAAAGTTGACGCCTAGTACGACAAAAGTTGACGCCTAGCACGACAAAAGTTGATGCTCACAGAATGAAAGTTAGCGCCCCGCCAGAAATAATTTGACGTCCTACTGAAGAGAAGTTGGCTACTCGTTCAACAAAAGTTGGCGCCAGGAGATATTGTAGTATATGGATACTTATATTATACCCAAGGTAGTTTTGGCGTAACTAATATTGATGTATTTATTAGTTAGTTGAATAAATTATGAATAAAATTGCGTAACTAAAACAGTACTGGCACATAATATGTTGTACAACGCTTTTGACATGTATATAAATCAGAAAGTCATTTTCAAAGGGATTCATTATGCTTGAAAAAAATTTTGCAAGGCCCTAAAAATGCTAGTTTTGTACCTTTATAAAGTAATCTATGAAAATCGTTCTCAGTATTTTTTAGTCGGAATGGACGACTACCCCATATATTCCCGAATACCCTATATTCTAATTATGCATACAGAATGAAGCCATTATTACAGATAATCACTGTTGACTTAAAATTTGGCAGTAATTCAGGCTAGGAAATGGATTTTATATTATTATGTGTGTGTTAATAGTAAGATGAACGTAAACTCTAACAGTTAAATACGGTGACGGATAGTTAAATTGTTATATTTATGTCTATCAAGGTCCAAGTTGACGGCCAGCAGCTAAATTGTTTAAATCTGTTTAATTTCTTTAATTAACATTGTTTAGTAGCCAATCTCCTTGTTTCACCAGTAAATAAAATTATGTATATAATTGACTTGAAATTGATGTGTCTCGCATAACGCCTAGGTCATTAACTAGCTCCGGCGCCCTATTTTGTTCTTGTTGACGCCCGACGCCCAAATTTTGCATAGCAATTTCCGACGCCAAAAGAAAATAAACATAAAGCTACGTTTTAAACATAGAACACCAGGGCAAAAAATTAAATAGAAAAAGGTTTCTTAGTATTTAATACACTGAAAAAAAATTATTTTTGTTTTATCCATGAACACATTTAATTTAGAAACAAACATATTTCCAAATTAAATAATGAGATATTTTATAATTTTTTGAAAGTCAATAACAATTGAACTTATATAGTAAAATTATATTATACAAATTTTTTAAGGATGTGTGTCTGAATGGATAGGCAAGATATTTTTATTTTCATGCAAATAATCGTAGTCAGCACAAGGATGTTGTTGTAGTACGCAATGGATTGTTAACCAATATACCAGTGCAAGGGCGTATATCTAAAAAAACAAAAAATAAGCCCAGTAAATTATAGCATCATCATTTTTCAAAAGAAAAGCCAAAAATCCTGAGGTTGAGGGTTTCTTCCTAACAACCCGGGTTGTTCGATACCTTGGGATAACGATCTATCACACACAAACAATTAAACAGAAGAACGGTCGTTTGCAGAACTCTCAATCAGACATTTACAATATAAATTTTAAATAAACCGCAGCCTATCTGTCATTTTCAAAACATTACTAATAATTCTAATTTAATTGACAAATTAATAGTCTTTAAAAGCAAAGGTGCACAAAGACTTGGAAACTTCCCATTACATCGTTAGCTTCACACTGTAAACCTACTCTTCCAAATACAAGTTTCTCTAACTTTATCTCAGTAATATAGTTAAAAACCAAGAAATCTATCAACAAACGTTGTGCAAACCGTAGTCATAACGGAAAATACGCTTAGTATACATCTAGGACCGTCGACTGGGGAGTCGAAAGGATAATTAACGGTGAAAATAATTTATTTCAGATATTAACCATCAATTTTCCAAAATACTTAGTTTTGGAAGTAAAAGGATTTTGAAAGCCATGCATAAATAATGTATTCGTACTTAGCATTAGTTTTGTTTGAGTGGGCAAAATTTACATAATCAAGTAAGTTGACATAATCATTCATTAAGTCGAACAATGAAAAGGCCGTGCATTTGCGAAACTATATTACAACCTATCAATAACTTCTCTGCTTGACATTTTGCATAATATAGGTAAGCATATCAAAATGAAAAAGCAATTTGGTAATGAAATTTATTTATTTCAGGTACAACCACCAAGCTTAAAGACAATGCTGCAGAGTAAAAGAATTTTGGTGTGTATAAAGAAATTGATAAATGCTGAAGACAATGTCTCCATCCAGATATTTGGTCTTTATGTAATTGTCTTGAAATTGTGGCACATTCTCCCATTTACGTGGAATGTAACCACCAGTGAATTAACCGCCTCTAAACAAAAGTTATTAACTGTAATTTTAAACGCACTTGCGTATCTCACCTTGGTGTATCATTTATTTTTCTTACTCCAAAATCTGAAGTATTCCAATACATATGAAAAGGTGTGGACTTTAAATTGGATTATTTTACACACACTTATGTATACATCCCAACGGAACTTTCTATACCACAAAAACGAAATTGCGTATATTGTCAATCAGCTTTCCAAACTTCGACAGAAATATAAAAGTAATTATTTTTAATTTGTAATTTTTATAGCCAATAATATTTAGCAAATGATATTCAGTAGATTTTCAATCTGTTCATTGAAAATAAAATGCAGTTTGTGTTATTTCAGTCCTCAATGGGAATCAGGATAAGTTGGCAAATGAAAAATACATTTCCTTCGGTTTCTTCTTACAGCTATGTTATGTACCTTGTATATATATTTTTTTGCTCTTGGCAATCAGCAGAAATCTACTGCCGTCATATTACATGTACAAGAAATACGAGACGGGCATTCCTATTTACATCATCTTATGGATAATTGATTATTTTATTAAATCTCTGTCAGGGGAGATCATTAGCCTCGCACTGTTCTACAATACAATATACATCTTACACACAACCCAGTGGCAAAAATTCGTAAGGTGAGTGTTTAAGTTTCCTGATGTAGCCAAAGACTGTTATAAAAACGGACAGATTATAAAATAAATTATTTATGTGAACGATTAAATGAATTTTTGCAGATCAAATTTAAACATTTCGCTAAGGGAAAAGTTGAATTACTACGGAGAATTGCAAGTTCTAAACAGCGCCTACAACGACAGTTGTGAATCAATTTACCTCCCTAATTTCATCACTTTCACGGCTACTCCAGTCGTAATATTAATATTTTTTGTAATTCGTTACAGTGAGGAGTTGTCATGTCCCTTGTAGAATTTGGAACAATGATAACTGCCATTGTTTGTGTATCTATGTTTTTCACGGTCAATTTAATTGGAGCAGCATTACTGCATCTTGCAACTAAAAGGTTTGTGTTAAATATGAAAGGAACAGGAGCGAAGAGTCTCTATATTCGTAAAAGAATTAGATCGATTAGGCCTTTTGGAATACGTTATGGAACTTTAAAGTACGTACAGCACAAACACATTACCGATTGTTACGAAGCAATGGTAAGTGGTCTCTTTGCTTTGCTTTGTTTGTAAGCTCCTAAATAAAATTGCTTTCCATTTTAGAAACAATGAAAAATTCTTGTATCCCTTATTAGTGTAATATCCACATTGCATAAAATTGACAATAAAATTGTCTGATTACGGAAAATGAAACACCCGAGGATTTCTAAAACATTGTTAATACTTTTTATTGCCCACTTTAGGGAAGTGATCTAAAATCTTTGGTAAAAAATTTATTTTTCTGTATTTTATGGGATATGTGAAAAACGCATCCAAATCGGAACTACTGGATCGAAATGGATGTTGTATGTATGTATGTTGTATGTTATATGGGGTGTACTGCCTCACTACAAAGTGATAGTACTGGGCGCAGGCCTCAATTACGGGCCTATTGCCAACTCCCTCAACACTGGTATTGTTGTTAATTAATACCCGAGAAGCCTAAGGCTGTCATTTACGAGTCACTGTAGTGGGACTGTTATCGGAAGTCTACTAGCCCAACAAAGACAGGTTATCCAAAGCTACTCTACGTACACTCACAATATACGAGGTATCAATAGGACGGCCCTTGAAATTGCGGGTTCGTGCTTAACCTTTGTCTTAATTCCACATTTACAACTCAAACACTCGCCTTTAAACAGCCCTCGGCCATATCACTCAGCCAAAGAATCGAACTGGCAGTGGAAGCACACATTGATTAGTCAGACGACTGAGTACTCCACCAAGCCAACGTGGCTGGGTCGAAATGGATGTTACTTGGAACAGATGTCGATCATTACTATCGTGTTTTTTGAATTTTTGAAAAATTCGCGTTTCTTCTCTTTCAAAACTACCAAATAAATTTTGAAATAGACGATTTGTTTAACAAGTACTAATTTTTTTATCGACATTCTAATGAATTAAAGTTATAAAATAACGAGCTTGCGCATTTCAAAAAAACTGCACGTTTAATTTAAAGCTTTATTTTTTGTGATAATGATAGTTAGTGGGTAGAATTTTCAAAATTGTTGGCCTTTATGAGATGTCAAAGGTTATAAACCCTTTCATATCGAAACGCACTGATGGGAGGTATCGTTTGAAAGCTAAGGGTGGGCTAAATGCCAACCGATTTAATAATGGTCTTCCAATTAGGTCAGAGGTCATGTCTCTGAAAATTTGAATGTTTGATGTACTCTAGATGGTAGATAGAGAAATCCAATGAATGAGTATCTGGCTTATATTACAAAGCGTGTGCCTGCACAAGTACTGATATTAAAATTGCCAAGTAACTTTTTAATTCCTACTTGGTTTTTGTCGTTTTATCAAATGTCTGCTTCCTTGCCACTGCTGACGATGGGCGTTCAGAAATGTCTGATGGTAGAAAATTCTGACTGCCTGTCTGAATCTCGGGTTAGATACCTAAAACCACCTCTGGATAAATGGTAGTTAATCTGGGTGGCGAGAGAAGTTGTCTTTACCGTATTTACATGATTGGCATTGATTTGATAATGTGACATCTATCCTTATCCTGTCTGCAGTATGCAGATTGCATCATATTATGTCTGTGTTAACTACGAGCTTACCTTCTTAGTGTGACATTGAGCCGAGGAGAAGATATGGATGCATGAGGTTGTGGTGGCTATACACTACAAACAGAAACCTAGCACTAAGTGCTAGAATATCGTTGAAACATAAATTTCTAGCGATTGCAATTTGTCCCGAAGTTCATTGACACACCGGTGATTATTAACAGCATAAAATATATATATTCCCTGCACATGCGCACTAACACGATTACAAATTATAGCTGTTTTTAAAACAAGACGTACATGCATTAAATTCGATCCGGAATTTCAATAACGGCTTTTATATAGAAGACAAGCTTTTACATGACGATGTAGAATGAATAGAACCGAAGTTGTGTAGTTATTTTTAATTTTTGAATTCTTCCCCCACTCAAGAGGTTACCGATTTCTATATAAGATATAGAACGCATGCGTTTAAAAAATATCCACTAATTAATTACCATATGTGTATTTTATTTCAGTGTTTACCCTATTTCGTCTCTAGCATGTGCACGCGCATATTATGCGAGCTTATACCTTTTGAAATTCAATAGCAGTATGGCGGTTTAGTAATAGTAATAACGTCAGAGGCACATCCAAAACCTTCTCATGGGCAAGCACGTATCCAACAGGGAGCGGGAGGGTGGACGCAGAGACCCCTAAATCTGAGGGAAAAAACCTGTTCCCCTATATATAACAAACATCGTAAAAATTGTGTTAAGTTTTTTCCATTGTTATTTGCTGCCCCATTGTTATTTGCAGCCAAATCTCTGGATACGTTCCTGCTCATGGGGACATACAAACATACCGAATAAATTTTTTTAATAATGTAACCCAAACCAGTTTACCCTACATCCACCACAAGCAACGTGCTTTTGTCGGGTGCCTTCCGAAGTTACCAGACAAAGGCACTTATAATATAGTGGACTTAGGGTAAACTACTTTCTGGAACATTATTAAAAACATTAATTATTCAATGCGCGTGCGTTGCGTTTACGTTTATACTATAATCATGATATAGTTTTGATACCCTCTGACTAGGTCTGTTTACAGCCAGTGTTGTACAGTTGACCACTTTTTTGCATTTTGACCGGGCCACTGGTCAAAATGGTCAAAATGGACAAAATGGACAAAATATCAGTATACAGTTACTTAGGCTAACAAAGCATATTTAAAATATTTAGAGAATGAAATATGGTCTAAAACCAATGAAACACTATTCTACTGACATCAGACTACATAATGACACTCTCTAATCATTTTTAACTGCAATCTTTAGAAAGTTATATTCGTTGTTTACTGTTGCAGAAAAAGCTACCTTGGGGTCTCAAGGAACCCCAATAAGCCATTTTGTCCATTTTGACCATTTTGACCACTTTTTGAGTGTATTTTGAACGGCAATTTTGACCATTATGACCATTATGACCACTAGTGGTTTTAACCACTGCACAACACTGTTTACAGCAGCCTTGCCTCCCAAGTTAAGGTGTCTGGATTGAAAAAGGTTGCAAGGCCTTGCAAGAGATTTTCTTTGCCTGTGTGGCATAGTCCTACTTGCGTGTTAGAGGGAGAGCAACTCAACTTCAATATTTATAGTATAGTAGTCCAAGGTAGCTAACAACACAGCCCTATAGGTACTCTACTCTCATAATATTTCAATTAAAATTTTTTTCATCAATTTTATTTAGATATATTAATCGTTAATTTGCTTTTCGTTACTGTTATCTAAGACTTACTTTGGGCTCAAGTTGCTGGTTGCTATTAATTACAAAAAATCAAAAAAAGTAATTTTTTGACAGGTGTGCTTATGTTGTAGGTCGGCTAGAACGTAAAATTTAGGCACTGATTAAAACGGAATGGGACGTCGTCTAGTTATGATGACCCATACCGATCAATGCACAATAATTGCATATACCAGAAGTAAGCAAACTAAACCTTCCCTTGTAGAACTTTCTATTTACAGGTTATTGAATAATAAATGATGCAGCCTGTCATTATCCGAATGTTTCTCACGATTATAATTGACCACCTATAGTATGTACAAGGAAAGGTACACAAACTCTGTCAAGTACCTGAAAACCTAGAAATCTAAAAAAAGAACGAGCATGGATTGATGTGTAGATTTGATCTGATTGATGTGCATCTAGAGACCCATGTTAAAGATTATTTACTGTGGAAATAAACAATTTAGAGAACTTTTTATCACATCAATGTAAATTTGACTTGTACAGTAATTAAATGCTATTTTATGTATAAAGTATTAATGAGTAGACTGCAGTGTCAAATATCCATCAATTAATAATTATCTATTCAATGGTCTACAATTTGCGGTTAAGAGTCAGTTCATTCCAGTTATTCCTCGAATCAATTCGGAGACAATGTTTGCTCGCTATAAGGTTGGCGTCGAAATCCAGTTTGAACAACTTTCAGTAATATTTATATTCTTTTCAATGATTAATGCACTTCAATATTTCCATTAGCAGGTTAGCTACACAAACACAAACTGCATATCTACTCTTTACAATGAAAGACTCTAACTTTTTCTCTGCATTGCAGTTAAAAAAACAAGAAACCTAGTAAAACGAAAGCACGGTGTTTAATAGCGTTTAGATCGTTACATTTCCTGATTTTTAGAAAAATTGCTTTACGTTAGAAAAGTCATGTTGAAAGGATATTTAATAATATAGAGTATAGAATTATATAGTTTCGGTGCACAGAACAAGTAAATTGGTCTTTAGAAAAAGGATTTTGAAAGACCTACTTACATTCATATCGTTGACATCAGTTTTCAACGGGCAAACTGTAAATTTGCTGCAAACTGTATAACCTGTAAATATTTCAGAGAAGTGGCAGTAAACTAAACGGATTCTTGTGGGTATGACTTGTAGGACAATATTTAAATGCTATATTGTATATAAAGTGTTAATGAGTAGACTGCAGTGTCAAATATGCATCAAATAATTATTTATTCAGTGGTCTGCAAATTACCGATAAGGGTTGGCTTGTTTCACTTATTCCTCGAAATAATTTGACGACGGGAAGGTGGGCTTCGAAATCCAGTTTGAACAACTTTCAGGGATATATATTATTTCACAAGGAGAGGTACAAATTACAAATACACTTCAATTCATTACTACGTTAGCTATACAGAAAATGCATTCTTCTCTTTAAAATACAAGGCCCTTTAACTTTTTCTCGGTATCTTAATTAAAACCAAGAAATATATCAAAAGAACGAAAACCGATTTTGAATATTGTATAGATTGTTGTATTTTCTGATTCTGGAAAAATAGGCTGGATTAAAATCAGGAGTCACATCGAGAGGTTATTTAAAAGGTATAACGCCAAAACTTCCAAAATGTTGCCAAGGAAGCAAATATTGAAGGACGTCCAGAAATTCATTGCTGAAATCAATTTTCAGCAGGCAAAATCTACAATAATTAAGTAAGTTGACATTCTTTTCTATACACCAGGCAGAATATAATATATCCTTTAATATGTTAACGTGTCAGTTCAAAATTGGATTAAGTTCTTTTTCACTGCCAAACGAAAAGTGGATTAATGTCTTTTGTATCCTTAAGAAACCTATGTCTGAAGGGACCATATCATTAAAAATATTTTATTGGCTACTATTTAATTCGCATGGACCACTTCCTCTTTGTGTACCAGTTGCTAATTCTAAATGCTAACCTAGAGTATTTTAGTGTAAATTAAGCCATAGGGGGTGCCATGAAACCTTGTCCCTCAGATCGAAAAAAAGAAAGAAATTTTTGCTCTAAAACCCAAAACTTTTTCGCGCAAAAATTGTAAATATTCCCACTTATCGATTATCATTTGTCGGAACGTTTCTCTGGCTAAGGCCTACATACATTATATTATAGATATATAGGTAGGTAAATTTATTTCCTTATGAAGTCTGCCATTATAATATAGAGATACCTACATATTATTATACTTTGCCAATCATAATATAGTATTAAAGCTTACTACTGACGAAGATATTTTTGATATAACAACCCAAGTTTGGACATCAACACATCGACCTTAATCTTAGAGAAATTTAATTAAATATGAAACCCATATTGACAGGTTTGTCACCGCTACTGTCTAGTCTACTGTCTAATGCTGAAACAAATGAAAACCTTTCCATTTACTTATTTATGTTAGCATATTATATATAGGTATTATAGCTTATACATTTAGGTATTATAGATAATAAATCCTATAAAATAAGCTATTATGCGTATCGTAATGAAAAGGCTATTTGGTAATGAAATTCATTTATTTCAGGTGGAACCACCAAGCTTCGAAAATGTTGCCAGGTAAAAGCATAAAGACATTGATAAATGCTGATGACAGTAAATCCATCCAGATATTTAGTCTTTATGTAAAAATCTTGAAAATCTGGCACATCCTTCCTTTTTCGTGGAATACAAGCACCAGTGAGTTAAAAGCCTCAAAACAAAAATTAACAACCGTAATTTTTAACACACTTGCGTATCTCACCTTTGTGTATCATTTATTTTTCTTATTCCAAAATCTGAAGCATTCAAATACTTATGACAAAGTGTGGTCTTTTATATATATTATTTTACATGGACTTATGTACATATCACAACGCAACTTTCTAAACCACAAAAACGAAATTGCGTATGTTGTCAATCAGCTAACCAAACTGCGACAGAAATACACAGGTATGTAAATCTTAAATTTTTTCCATAAGATTTAGCAAATGATAATAGGTAAAGTTTCAATTTTGCAGCATTTACATTTTATAATTTAATAAAATTCAGTTAAATTTATTATATTATTTCAGTCCTCAATGAAAATCAAGATAGATTGGCAAATGAAAAATCCATTTCTTTCGGTTTCTTCCTAGAGCTATGTTATATACCCAGTGTCTTCATTTTATTGCTCATACCAATCAGCAGAAAAATATTGCCGTCTTACTACCTGTACAAAAACTACGGAACGGGAATTTCTGGGTACATCGTCTTGTGGATACTTGATTACTTAATTAAATGTTTGGGAAGTGAGATTATTAGTCTCGCCCTGTTCTACAATACAATATACGTCCTACACACAACTCAGTGGCAAAAGTTTGTAAGGTGAGTACTGATATGCGTATGGTTGGCAATTTAAGTTCTAATACTCTACAATACAGATTTAACGGTTTGGCCTAAAATGAGAAATCAGTGCCAAAAATTCGTGAAAATGTTTTTATATTTTTTGGCACTCATTACAAAATTTGTTTTACAAAACCAGTTCTTCGGAAAACGAGCCTATAGGAATTTTAAGTATGGAATTCGATCTTAGGTTGCTTTAAAGATATACATACTTCTATTTTCTATTTACCTCCTCGACAATATTATTTTAACCGGTAATTCAAAATGATAAATAATAGGGGTGGATTGATGCGGCAATTTGGCATCGGGAGAACAAGAAAGTTTAATTGTTGATGTGATTAAATGAATTTTTGTAGATCAAATTTAAACATTTCGCTGAAGGAAAAGTTGAATTACTACGGAGAATTGCAAGTTCTGAACAGCGCCTACAACGACAGTTTGGATTCGATTTACCTGCCAAGTTTCATCACTTTCACTACTATCATAGTAGTAGTATATACATTTTTTGCGATTCGTTACAGTGAGGAGTTGTCCCTTGTAGAATTTGGATCTATTGTAACTACCATTGTTGGTGTATCTATGTTCTTTACGGTCAATTTAATGGGCGCAGCATTATTGCATGTTGCAACTAAAAGGTTTGTGTTAACTATGAGAAGAGCAGGAGCAAAGAGTCTTTATATTCGTAAAAGAATTAGATCGATTAGGCCTTTTGGAATACGTTATGGAACTTTAAAGTACGTACAGCACAAACACATTACCGATTGTTATGAAGCAATGGTAAGTGGTCTATTTGCTTTGCTTTGTTTGTAAGCTCCTAAATAAAACTGTTTACACTTTTAGAAACAATGAAAAATTCTTGTATCCCTTATTAGTGTAATATCCACATTGCATACACTTGACAATAAATTGTTTGATAACGGAAAATGAAAAACCCGAGGTGTTCTAAAGCATTGTTAATACTTTTTATGCCCGCTTTAGGGAAGTTAACTAAAATTTTTGTTAAAAAAATTAATTTTTCTGTATTTCATGGGCTATGTGAAAAACGCATCCAAATCGAATCAAATAAATTTTGAAATAGACGATTTTTTAAACAAGTAATTTCTTATCGACATTTTAATGAATTAAAGTTATAAAATAACGACCTTGCGCATTTCAAAAAAACTGCACGGTTAATTTAAAGCTTTATTTTTTGTGATAATGATGGTTAGTGGGTAGAATTTTCAAAATTGTTGACCTCTATGAGATGTCAAAGGTCATAAACCTTTTCATGTCGTAACACACTGATGGCAGGTATCGTTTGAAATCTAAGGGTGGGCTAAAGGCCAACCGATTTATTATTTTGGTTTATAATGGCCTTCCAATTAGGTCAGAGGTCATGACTCTGAAAATTTGAATGTTTGATGGTAGATCGAGAAATCCAATGAGTGCGTATCTGGCTTAACCTATTTATTACAAAGTGTGTGCGTACACAAGTACTGATATTAAACTTGCCAAGTAACTTTTTAATTCCTACTTGGTTTTTGTCATTTTATCAAATGTCTGCTTCCTTGCCACTGCTGACGATGGTCGTTTAGGAATGTCTGATGGTAGAAAATTCTGACTGCCTGTCTAAATCTGGGGTTAGATACCTAAAACCACCTCTGGATAAATGGTAGTTAATCTGGGTGGCGAGAGAAGTTGTCTTTACCGTATTTACATAATAAGTCCTGTCTTGTCTGCGTACAAGTAAAGGCAAACCATAATACTATGATTATTGTTATCTAGGATAATATATTATATTATAGCATACATATGCATATCTATACTTTAAACTCTGTAATGGCTCCATGGGCAATAGCCCGAAAGGGGCATCTTTCCTTAAATAAAATAAATAATAAATAAATAACTAAAAGGTTTGTGTTAAATATGAAGGGAGCAGGAGCGAAGGATGCCTACATTCGTAGGAGAGTTAGGTCGATTAGGCCTTTTGGAATAAGCTATGGAACTTTAAAGTACGTACAGCACAAACACATTACCGATTGTTACGAAGCAATGGTAAGTGGTTTATTTGCTTTGCTTTGTTTGTAAACTCCTAATTTTTTAGACTTTTTGTGTAATTTGATATCCTAATAATAGGCTAATTAATTTTTTTCATTAAATAATAATAATAAATCTTTTTGACAATGGCTTATAGATAAATTTAACACTTGTTAAATGATAAGTAATTCGGACCTTGGCGCCAATGAAAGTAACTTTGAAATATGAAATAGTAACCTTCATAAATATTACGAATGTCAGAGGAAAAAGGCACAAATACCGTAAAATTCGAATTAATTGGCCCCGTTCGAAATAGTTGACCCCCTCCGGGTCAACTATTATATTTTCACGATAAAAAGTTCATTCAAATAATAGTTGACCCTCCTCGAAATAATTGACTCCCTATTTTGTATAGGTATGAGAGTTAGTGGGATGGCAAGAGTTGGAAAATCAAAGTTAATGAAAGTAAATCGACTAAAAGGTTGTTTTCTTTTATAAAAATCCACTACAAAGACTAAAAATTTGTTGTACATTTTTTCGTTTCAGACGATTTGGAGTTGATTTGGGGCTTGAGGGTGTATTTGTTTTATGCCAAAATATGTATGCCAATTTGGAGGACCTCCCTTAAGGGTGGTCATTTTTTGGGTGGGGAGACCCTCTTGTGTTCATAACATAAAATTAGCAAACTTGCCAGTTATCTATAAAAATTATTTTCATTGCACCTCTCAAACCACTCCAAATCTTCTGAAACGTAAAAATGTACAATAAAACGTTTTAGCCTTTTTAGTGGACGTTTTGTAGAAAACTTAAAAAAAGCGTTGAACCCCGTTATTTAGCGCTACTCTAACCTTTGAAAAGAATAGTCCAGGAAAACCGAAAGTGTAACTGCCCCGACTTTTTCTTCAAACGACATAATGGAGATTGACTAAAACTGAATACACTTGAAACATAACACATACGTTCTATTACTTATATTTCACTCATTTGACACTGCCTTTTGTATTTATTTTAAAAATTTGGCATTCCAAGAAAATTTTTCTAAATTCACCTTGAAAAATAATTCGTCTATCGTTTTAATTGACCCCTCCTCTCCGGGGTCAACTATTTATTTCGCACGAATGGCATAGTTGAAACAATATGATTCACCCTGGTCAATTAATTCCGATTTTACGGTAGGTAGCAAAAACGCACCTTTTTCATGTCTTGGTTAAGACTTTAAAAAAGCGTTTAAAAAAACTTGCCTAACTCCTAAGTAGGTAGTTGGCCAAGCACAATTGTTTCTGTAATAGAAAGTTGGAAGTAAGTAAAAGTTTCTTTTTAGTTATTGTTTTCAATACCAAAAGATAGTGCTAGTGGCCAACCAATTATATAAATACATGTTAAAAATAATATGATTTAATAATAATAATGTTTATTAATTTAATAATAATGTTTATTAACCCTAGTATGGATAACCTTCCAAATCAACAGTAAAGTATGACATAGTCCGTTTCCAGACTATGTGTAAAAGAGCCTAGGCTGTCTAGAGACTATGCGTAGTCTGTCCGCAGACTAAGGGTTTCTGCTGGGCAGGAAATATTGTAGGATAACCAAGTTTTGGAAATTGTAGCTCACAGCAAGTATATACAATTTATATAATGTACTTTGTATATGTATATACAAATTACATTCCAATTTCACCATTTATACCACAAGAACTAACTCCACAATGACTACATTCATGGCATAGTCTTCCCACAGACTGTAAAATTACGAAACCTTGTAGGTCTGTGGGCAGCCTATTATCCACTCATTTATAATGGAGACTAGAAACCCTCCTACGCCTCAATTTTTAGCCTGACTTTTCATGTTAAACTGAGGCGTAGGATTGGTTTCTAGTCTCAGTTATTTTTGACTTTTGAGTAGGTCATCCTTTAATAGGTAAAAAAGGTCCCATTTTCATGTTTTGCATTTTTTTCATGCCTTAGATATTCGCCAAATAACTTCTCATTAAATATATAAGCAGAGAAACGCATTTGTGACAAATACAAAAAATCCCGAGGTTATACGACAAATGTATCCCTGCTTTATTAGACACCAAAGTCAAAAAGTCTGTAGACAGCCTAGGTTATCCATACAAGGGTTAAATAATAATGTTTATAATCAACTAGGCGGTCACAGGACCCAGGTCCTGTCGTACATGGGGCTAGTACTTCTACAAACAATTTTAGTAGGAACTGGTTTGCAGTAGGCCAATTACACCAGTATTCAGATTGGTTCAGCACTAATATAATGTATAGCCGGTCTCAGGGCCCAGGGCCTGTAATAAATAAAGCTAGTGTTTATTCTGGGGCATAAATTGTACGATTATTAGAATGCGTCTAACAGATACACAGATTTTTTATATTAACTCCGATTGATCTTCCCACGGTTTCTCATTTGGTGGGACGGTAGGTAGACATTGTACATCATTAGAGTCAAAAAGTATTGCAAAACTTCGCCTTAGTACGACCTAGAGTCAACTTTTTGTTTTGAAATATAATTGTGAGTAGTGGCAACTTACTCCGGTCACCTCTTATGATCACATGTTTGATTCGAGGTTTACGGTACTCAAACCATAACCTTTGTTATATACTACCACTAATTGATAATGGACCATTTTGAGGTCAAGTTAGCCTTAATTGGCAAAGTAGTGTCAAGTAGTTAAATAGAAAACTGAACAATTTTCATCGTTATTTTTCGTCCCATAAGAGAGTTTAAACTTTTATATTTATTATAAGACTTGATCCCGTTATTTTTGAGTTCCATTCCTGTCTCAGTGCTCACTTTTTTGGAAATCTGACATTTTTAAAGCATTTAAAGTAGACATATCAAAACCCAACCACTACATTTTGTTCATGGATATCCCACGATTCCATGTTCCATGACCCATAAAAATCAAATACCTATGTCGGGAAAAATTAAACCGTGTGTAAAGACAAATTTTAAATTCAATGTAGTTCAATGTAGGTTGACACTAAACGTTAATTATGGAATATTCGAGCGCATAATTGAACACAACGTAAATTAGAACTATATTTTATTCATTACGCTGCCAAATTTCTTCCCCTGAGGCAGTGAAATAGCCGGGCAGGTTAACTTGGGGTTTGGGCTTGAACAACAATTGAGTCATATTTCGGCAATAAATGTAGGAAATTATGTTTATTTTGTTAGTAATTAACTGTGATGAGCGCCCTCAATTGAAAAAATGAGACAAAAATGTTGCACATATTGTGGTGTAAAAAGTGAAGTATTTTCAGTCAAAATTACACAGTTCTAATTTTACAGCTTCCAACAAATATCTAAAACATGTACTGTTTCTTTATTTTTCAATTAAACTATTGGTTGTGAAATTGAGAAATTTATCATAATTCAATGTAAATGGATCAATTATAAATTTTCCCGCACAAGAGATAATGAGATCCTTGAAAGCACTCAGTACTGAAAGTTGGAAAAATTTGTATACAGAATGCATGCACTACCTCTGTTATGAAATATTTGAATATTAGAAATAATGTAATACACATACGTCGGAATTTTATTTATTTAAAATCGCAAAAAATTTACACGAAAATTTACCAAAAAAGGGTAAAAATTTTTCATAAAATTTTACCACAAATGGCAAAAAATTTTTTATAAAAATTTACCAACATGGCAAAAATTTTTTCTAAACAGTTTATTTTTGATTTCGGCAAAAATATTATCTATAATATAACATTGAAAAATCAAAAGCCAGTAACTCTACCTAAATAATCAGGTGGTAAATAAGAACTGCATGTATTTCATTTCATTATTGTACATTTAATCTTCAATTTTAAAATCCAAATTTACCATCTTAAAATCATACACATTTCAATAATATAAAAACTTAATCCAAACTTAACATCTTAAAACATATATATTGCAATATTAAAATGCATTCCAAGCTTGCCATCTTAAAATCATATCAATTTTAATATTAAAATTTAATCTAAACTTAATATCAAATCTTAACTTCTTAAATTCTAGACCAATTTAAAATCGGATAATAATGCGTTAAAATTCAATCCAAACGAAATATCGTCCTTAATATCTTAAATTAAATTTTAAAAATTGAAATTAAATAAAGTCAACAAAACGGGCAAAATTACACCCATGGCAAAATCATATGGATAAATAATAAGAGGAAACCATTGACATTTCAATATTTTCCATGCTCATTTTTTGTCGCCGTGGACTCAAAAATGCCTTGTGCATACTAAAACATTATAACAATAATTGTTATAATACAATAAATTCAATAGTCAAGAAATAAAGACTAAAATTGTCAGTTTTACTTTCTGCATATTGCAATTTTTCTTGTAATTCAATTCTAACTACAGCGACACTAAAATGTAATGTTTGAAAGCCCCGCTTAACCTTGGATAATCTTGGTCACTGTAGCCTTATTGAAAAGATAATTTATGCAAATGCATTTATTTTATTGTAACAGTTTCATTTTGAGAATTTTGAAAAAAATTTTGAACATACAATATTCTGGAAATTGCCAAACGCACCTTAAGGTATCAAAAGCGCAATATGCATTTTCAGATTGGTAGTGAAAATGCGCAATATGTATTTTCAGGTTGGTAGCGAAAATGCGCAATATGCATATACGGGGCACAGTGAGAATTTACGATAAAATGAGAAAGCATAAAATTATATATACGATGATCAATTTTTAAATTTTATTTGGTTCAAATAGCTGAGCTAGTGAATTTGTAAAATCACCTTTTCCACCCAAACATGTTGTCTCACTTGTGTCTCATGCTCTCTCCTGTAAAATTACTGCCGATGCATATTGCGCATTTTCACTACCAACCTGAAAATGCATATTGCGCATTTTCACTACCAATCTGAAAATGCATATTGCGCTTTTGATACCTTAAGGTGCGCAAAATATTTTCTTAAGATTTTTTTATGTCTAAAATTTTATGTAAACTTTTTTTATATAAAAAAATTACTAAAACTTTAAATTTTTTTATAACTCAAAAGTGTAAAAAAGTTTACTAACACTTTTATATTTTTGAAATCCTCAGTGCATGATTCGTGTAGATACGAAGTCTCAGAACTCTATGAGAAGGCTGTAAAAATTTTACTTAAATAAAATTCCAACGTCTGGTAATATATCAACATTATTACATTCAACGCGCATGAACCAGTCTACGTTTATCATATAGAGTGATGATATGTGTATTGTGTAATGTGTCAGTCACTTCTGGTGGACAAAACAATTGACTCTAACGTGCGCAAAATTTTTGTATCTTTCGAAATCAAATTTTGATACCTCAACGTTTCGAAATTATAGTAATGCAGTGGCACGAAAATCCCTTGATACAAACATACAAACCTACGCGGGTACACATACAGAATTATCTACTCGCATGTCCCACTTTACTCTTATAAGAAGAGATGGACCAACAAATGGTCAAGTCTGCCTTATCGGTAATGGACCAACAAATGGTCAAGTCTGTCTTATCGGTAATCGACCAACAAATGGTCAAGTCTGCCTTATTTGGCAAAGAGCCATTAAAACGGTGAAATAAATATTTTATGATAGTAATAATGTGAAGAATTTTTAGTCAATTCTATGATATTATATATAGAATTCCAAAAGTCAATGAGTCCATTAAACTTTCTTGTCACAATAGCACAACAAAACTTCAAGATGCGAATTAATAAGTAAAATTAATAAGTACAACAAACGGTATACTTAATTGAAGTTTCTACTAACGCGTCACACAACGGTGTATTTAAATTTAATAATTTTATCATACTTTGCTTTTAAAACGCGCAAGCGTGTATGCATAAATTAAGCAAGAGACCATTCTGCTTTGAAACGTTATGGCTTGCCCTATTCTCATAAATACATATAGACACATACAAACACACAAACATACGTACATACAAATGTTTTTAATAATGTACCCCAAAGCAGTTGACCCGAAGTCCACTGTAATCAAAGTGCCTTTGTCAGGTAACTCCGGAAGGCATCAGACAAATGCACGTTGCGTGTGGTGGACATCGGGTAAACTGCTTTGGGGTAGATTATTAAAAACATTAATTATTCAATACGCGTGCGCCAGTTTATCTTTATACTTTAGTCATAATAATTTACACCAACTAAATTTTTTTCTTCATCACAATAAATTAAGCTGTTTGTACTTATGTAAGGTGAAGGCCTTTTTGGTGCGACAAATACTCGAACATTTTTAAATTTATCTTTATTTTTGGAATTTGGGCCCCCAAAATTTGAAAATCGATACAATAGTTAATACTTACCGGTACTGCCATTACTACAGATAATAAGCTATTGACTTAAAGCTGGAAATTGCCCTAGTAAATCAGGCTTGAAAAGAGATTTTACATGTTACTTGTTTATCAAAAATAGGATTCACATACCCCCTGTTAGTAGTTAAATAAGGGTATATATGTCGTAGTATAACTAAACCCCTTGTACAATGGCGCCATTGTACTAGTATAACTGGTCCTTCGGATTGGGAGCGGGAAATTTGAACTGTTAGCACCTAAATTTTTGGAAATTCACAAAATTAACTTTTAAAACTTTTAAATTGGACATAAAACACTCAATTCATTAATAAAAAGTACTGAACCAGATCAGGAAATATCTCATTTATTCCTGATGAAACGAAAAAGTGACAAAAACAGCAAAGTAGGAGTCCAAATCAGGAAAAAAGTTTCCAATAAGAAAGTACGGCTGATGGGAGTAGGGACATCACATGAACAACAATCACTTCGCGCTTACCTCACTCAAAGTACAGAAGAAACTGCGATGGCCAGAAATGACGAAAATAATAGTGAGCTGGACATAAGTGTCAGTGAATACGCAGCCTTCGAAAGTGTCAAAGACGGAGATATGGACGAAATTAGAAAAATGTTTCAAAAAATTCTAAAAAGCCAAAAATCATGTGAAAAAAAGTTTACAGATCTAATAGGAGAAATTAACACGCTAAAAGAAGAAAATAAAAAAACCAACACGAATGTGAAAAGTTTAGAAAAACGAATTGATTACTTAGAATCTGAAAATATCAAATTGGAAACACTGCTAAAAAAGAAAAATTTAGTCATCAACGGAATCCCTGACAAAGCAGACGAGACACATGACAATTTACGAGCAAAATTGGACAAGTTGACAACGATCCTAAAAGTATCTCCACTATCAATCGACACTGCGTATCGTCTTCCTACTCGAAACCACAACAAAC
The DNA here is from genome assembly GCA_020055645.1 of Tomocerus qinae. Classification (NCBI taxonomy): domain Eukaryota; kingdom Metazoa; phylum Arthropoda; class Collembola; order Entomobryomorpha; family Tomoceridae; genus Tomocerus; species Tomocerus qinae. The sequence goes on along the minus strand of CM034546.1, from coordinate 48,047,703 downwards.
CTAGGCCTGTACTTATCAGCTGTCGCTCCCTCTCAGACAAAAACAAAATCCTAACTAACAGAACCACTCTTAAACTCAATCAGCTGACAAAATTCGTTTACATTAACGAGGACCTTCCAATGGCAACCAGAATCAACCACAGCATTTTAAGGAAAAAATTCAACGAGGAAAAGGATCATAAACAGTGCTATCTATCAACAAATCACAATCGACTAATTATTGACGGAGTGAACTATACCGCAATCAACGGAAAATTGCAACGATCATCGAATACGTCGGAAAACAGAAACGTTAATATGGAAACAGAATAGGAAATTCCCCGCCGCCCTACTGCCCCAAATTCTAAATCAAATCAAGCAAAAAACCCAATTACAAAATCTACTACAAATAAAAGTGACTGTGTGCTATATTATAATATCAAAGGACTAAAAGGAAAAAAACAAGACTTTTACACTGACCTCCTCAATATTGACCCAGGCATATTTTGCCTGAGCGAAACTTTTCACAATTTTAGTTTTAAAAACTCCTTGTTGTCGAACTATAAAATTTTTGAAGTTTTCGGAACCAAAAATGGATTGGCAGGAAGAAGCTCTGGAGGCTTTGTAGTGGGATGTAAACTTCAACTCTCTGACAACTTCAACCTGATCAAAGAACACGCGAATTTTATAATTTTCAACTGCCTCACGACATCAGGATGGGTCCTCTTAGTGTTTGTGTATCTACCCCCGGACAAAAACTACTCGGCAAACTTAAATTATCTTTTTCTTACAATCGAACCGTACATTACAAACAATGAAAAATTAATTATGATGGGAGACTTCAACGCTCGCATTGGAGACTTCGATCCACTGCACGAGAGACGAAATAGCAAGGACAAGAAAATAAATTCCATGGGCACGCTGCTGATCAACAAAATTGCAAATGTAGGACTACGCATAGCAAACGGAAACTATACGGATGACGAATCTGGTAATTTTACTTTTGTCCACAGCAACAAAAAAGGTAGTAGCATAATAGATTATTGTATATTCACTGAAAATGCAAAAAACATTATAGAGAACTTCAAAGTTCAAAATTGTGTACACTCTGATCATTTTCCAGTTAGTATTGAAATTAAATTTTGTAATTCTTTACCTAGAAATGTTGAAACACGGAAGACTAGACCCAAAATAACGCTAAAACCAGAAAATGTAAACCAGTTTCGAGCAAATGTCACAAACTCCTTGTCCCAACCCACACCCGAGGCAGGCGGCGAAGTTCCTGTGAACATAGATGACAAATACGAAGTAATACTAAATGCTGTCATGGGCGCTTGTTACGACACCAACTCCGTTATACCAGCAAGGACAATAAACGGAACCGAGTCAGGACATCCGTGGATGGACCGGCAATGCAGAAAAGCAAAGTCAGTGCTGAAAAAGGCGCTAACCGGGATGAAAAACAATAAAATTTCTGTGCTGCAAGAAATCCGAAGGCAAGAGTACGTTATTGCTCAACAATACTACAAAAAAATTTGTGCAGAAAGTCAAAAGAGATACCAACAACAACTAGAAATGAGGCTATCAAATCACAAAAACGGAAGAGCCTACTGGGGAGCGTTAAACACCTACAGGAGGAGGTCCACAAAACGCAACTGCATAACCGAAGAGACGTGGTACAATCATTTCTCAGCGATTTATATGCAAAGAGAACATAAAGATGTATTTATAGCACAAAATCCAATCACAGACGACATCCTAGACAGAGAAATAAACGCATATGAAGTAATGCTGACCTTGAAGAAATTAAAAAAGGGAAAAGCTCCTGGAACGGATCTGATACCAAATGAAATTTGGTCGGAATCTCCCGCAATACTTCTGCAGCATCTAACCGAACTTTTTCAGGAGTGTCTTCAGCAGGGTATGGCTCCTAAAATCTGGTGTAACAGTGAAATTTCTCCGCTACACAAAAAAGGCTCCACTGAGGATCCAAACAATCACAGACCAGTTTCACTGCTCCAAACCATCCTTAAAATCTTGGTGTCACCGTAACAAAAAATTCTCCGACTACCAGGCCGCCTACAGGAAAGGATCAGGCTGTGAAGACCACATTTTTACACTAAACACGATAATTCAGAAAGAGATATCACGCCCAAGAGGAAAGTTATATGCTTGTTTCATTGACCTATCCGGTGCTTTTGACAGTCTAGTTCAAGCCAGACTGTGGAACAAACTACAAGATTTTGGCATTAGCACAAAATTCATTTCAGTAGTGAAATACATATATGACAACTTCTATGGACGAGTAAGAACGGAAACGGAACCCGGGCACACCGAACTATTCAAGATATCCAGATCAGTATTGCAGGGCGAGACCTTAAGTGGACATCTGTTTAACATTTATCTGAACGACCTAATAGATCAACTCACGGAGAGTGGCATATCAGGAATAGAACTCAAAGCAGAAATAACACGAATCGTCCACATTCTACTTTATGCCGACGACAAAATACTTCTAGCCAGAACTAAAATACATCTTCAGCTTAAAATCAATCTGCTGCGAAATTACCTAGAAGAAAACGGACTCTCGGTCAACCTCAGTAAGACAAAAATCATTGTATTTAGGAAAAAAGGACGTCTTTCCGGCGAAGACGAGTTTTATTGGAACAAAAGCAAAATCGAAATAGTAAAATCTTACGTATACTTAGGAGTAACCTTCACATCGTCAGGACTCTTCACAACGCAATCCAGTGTAGCCCTGAACAAAGGTTACGCTGCAGTGTTTTCCACAATTCCAATACTTAATGGGGGAAAGATCTCTGACCCGGATTCGCAAAAAAATATTTACGAATCGCTTGTCTCCTCTACCAATTTATACGCGTCGCAAATATGGGCACTAAACCGCTACAACGATCAAGAAAAAGTGCCCTTAGCCTTTCTCAAGCGCTCCCTCAACCTTCCAAATCGAACCCCTTCCTACTTTGTACGTCTCGAAACTGGTAGCATACACGTTAAGTTGACAATTGTTAAGAATTTACTGAATTTCCTAGTTCGAATCGCTAAAAAGTCTAATAACTGTTTAGTAAAAACTTGTTTCTACATAGCCACAAAGAATGCAGACTCAGATAGTAGGTACAACTGGTGTAGCCAAGTAAATTTGTTGTTAAAAGGAACAGAAATAGCTGACAACTGGATGCACTTAAATGAAACTGAATTGCGAAGTTCTTTTAGCAACGTCATTGAAAAAATTAAGGCTGACTTAATTTTTAGTGACCAAGTACGTGCAACCAAGTCAATATCGATGCCATACTATCAATTCATAAAACCTAATTCTGACCGAGCGTTATACATCAGCTGTAACCTACCTATACATATAGTCTATATTATCGCCCAGGTGAGATTAAACAGCGACACATTCTTCATAAATAGAACAAACTATTCAACAAATATATGTAAAGCATGCGGATTCAGAGAGTGTAATCTATTTCATATCCTTGTAAAGTGTGACAAACTATCTGACCTAAGAAATATGTATTTAGCTAAACTGACTGACATACCTATAAATGAGGATAATTTTATACAAAAACTTTTTGAAAACGAAAACACGGAGCTATACTTACATACTTACAAATATGTAACCAAATATTTCACTAAAAATCAATTCGATTATGTTATAGTATGATAAATATTATTAGTCTAAGAGTGATAACATTATGTATTAATATTGGAGACTTGTATTGGGCTGGCGGGGACCAATGTTCAATAAAACCTCTCATTCATAACTGGTCCTTCTCCGTTGTACTAGGATAACCGACCCCCAAGGTTTCAGTACAACTGAATCCTTTTTAATTACATTGCAAAGCATGAGTTAATAAGACAATTATGCAGCTTTATAATGATTATGATTATAATTTATGCTTAAAATCTTAATAGCTTGATTTACTCAGTCAAATAGTGATAATTACAAAAACCAAATCATTAATATAATATGGGTAGAAACGTAAAAGAACAATTAATAGAGTTAATACGACATATTGTCAATCACGAAGAGTAGGAGGGTTTTGTGGAAGAAGTGGAGGATTTAAATGCAGAAGTGGTAACTGTGAATCAAAGGGCGGTTGAGGAGGAAGTAATTTTTGGAATAGATTTGATGGGGGAGTTAAACCAAAATGAAGAAATGATTGTCGAAGTGAGATCAGATGCCCCCGTGGGGTTGGTTGCTACAGTTGAGGTGGAAACTAATGAGGTACACAACATAACAATTTAAAATATTTCATTGCAACACATTTTGTTACAATGTCACAAAAAATTACATAACATTATAGCACTACATTTTTACACTCAACACAGGTTGATGAAAATGTACCACAGCAATTTATGGTACTAGATCCCGTAGTACTTTGGGCAGTTGCAACTGTGATGACAAAAAGACCAAGAAATAAAAAATTACGATTTTACAAAGTACTGAAGGCATTACAGGAAGGCCCTTGTCCCGTTTTGAACGGTGCTATCATCTCAGAAAAGCTACAAGTTCTGTGGTCAATAAATGAAGCTTCCAATTGCCTAGGATCGACTTTGACAAACTTGGATTTTCGGTTGGGACACTTAAAAGCGTATTTAGTTAATAGGAAACAGCAAGGAGACCGGTATCAAGCAAGCAAAGGAGTAGAACTGTAAACGTTGGCAGTATTGTTTCATTGCTGATTCCTAAGGTACATAGATACAACACGGATCCTACAAATTTGCCATGCAAAGTAAGTAATGTAAGTAATGTAAGTAATGTAAGTTTTTATTCAATGAAAATCAAGGTATACATATAACGACAGATATAAGCTTTTGGACTGAGTGCCGAACTACTAATATCCGAAATTAAGTTACAGTATTAGGAAGATAATTTTTGAAATACAGGTGGTTAAGATATAGTAGTCTGCCATGGTATGGCTTGTCAAACTCATTATTTAGAAGTCCAATTACCTTCGGGACAGAAGAATTTTGATATCTAGTGTATTTACAAATTGTTTTTTTAAATAATACACTATCATTTCTAAGTCTACGAGTATTGTTAAATAGATTAATATTAAAATTAGGTAACAAGTGACGTAGGCGGGTTTCGTTTTTTAAAATATTATTGCCGAATGCGAAAAGAGCATTATCTCTCCTGGTGGACAATTTTTCTAAATTAAGGTTAGTTAATGTTTTATCATAGTTGAAACGGTTGACAGAGGATTTCAATATAAACGACAAGCATTTCTTTTGGAAGGATTCTAATTTATTGATTTGCAATTTAGAAAGAGTCGGGCCCCATATTGGCGACGCGTACTCGAGTAAGGGTCTGATGAAAGATTTATAGGCATGGATTTTTTCTTTAGTGGAAAAACCTAAGTTATGGAGTTTAGAAAATATAAATAGTCTCTTGGAAGCCTTATTGATAATGGATTGAATGTGATCGGTAAATTTAAGCTTGTTACTGTGTAAAACTCCCAAGATTTTGGGATTTGAAGATTTGGGTAGAATAGTGTCGTTAATTGAAAATGACCAGCTGTCAGCTATTTCATTTCTGGTAAAGTCTATAATTATTGTGAAACATTTGGAGGGATTAACAACTAATTTAATACTATTGGCTAAGTTGTTGAACTCATTTAACATAATCTGAGATTTGGGAGTCTCATTACGAAGTACGCGTTCAACAGTCACTAAGTCATCGACGAACGCACCAAAACAGAAAGAGGGTTGTGGGAACTTTTTGGAGAGGGTGTCAAGAATGATGTTGATGTGGATCAGGAAAAGGGTGGGAGAAAGTTTCGTCCCCTGGGGAGAACCACAGGTTGTTTTGAGAGGGTCTGATTGGATTCTATTTAATGATGTGATGATTGATCTTCCTACAAGGAAGTCCTTGACCCAGTGAATCAAATAGGTCGGTAGATTGTATTCGGCCATACGCTTCAACAAGATTTCATTGTCAATAAGGTCATATGCTTTCTTGAAATCAGTTAAGTGCATAACTACTCTACATCCAGGAATTTCAAGAGACTTGAGTATGAAGTGATTGATTTTGAGGAGAGAGTGAAGCGTGGATGACTTCTTTAAAGCGCCGAATTGGTTCAAGTTGATGAGATTTTCCGTACGGTTGTAAATTTTTTTAACAATGAAACCTTCTGCGATCTTGCAACATATATCAGTTTTGACTATAGTGTCATGTCTAGGTTTCAACCCCGATTTAAGGCTCTTATGGCATTAAACATGACAGAGTGTAATGTGCATGTTCAATCCCCGATTTCAGGCCCTTATGGCATTGAACATGACATAATATTTACATATTCGGAATCTACTTTATTCCGAGATTCAGAATCTATATTTAGTTGACATTCGAGTTTTTAACTCGGAATGTCAAGATTCTGCACTACAATGAAAATGTAGTTTAATTATTATTATCGCTCTCCGTCTCTTTTGTATGTTACGGACACCTTCGTAAATACCTACATAACTTCTATAGTAAAGTAATGTGTAACTGCTCACACAACCGTGACTAAACTGGTTTGTTAAGTTACAGACATTTATCAATATTTCCCTGCACATATAAAGCAAGCAGTACTTGCTTTATAAGGTGCATACTTTCAAGTCAGGCTAAGTACGTGTGCTTTGATGCATGCCATCAAGGACAACTACTTTTATTCCATTAGTAGATCACTATGTCTTTAATTCCAACGGTACCTTACCGTTTCCTTCCTCTTCTGTTAAATGGTATCTCCGAATAGTTAAATCGTATTTATGACACGACGTTCTGTGAACGTATATTTAGGCGTGTCACTTTAGGACACAACGTTTTAGAAACGTATAGTTAGGCGTGTCCCTATTCTAGAACAATCTCGATGTAAAAGAAGTGTTCTCAATTAGCCGTAATATTCTAGATGTAATAGAATATTCTAGAATAATCCGAAATGCAATATCCACCGGATATTGCATCAGCCATTTAGAATGATGAAAATCCCACAGGATGTTGCATCATCTTAGTTCTAAAAATAGAGATTTAATGACACTTTTTATGATCTTAAAATTAGTATAAAAGGCGAGACAATTCGCCAGGTAAAATAGGAGAGACAGACAAACAGTCTTAACTATTAGACTTCCCTGGTCTTCTGCCAATGGATAGTAGCCAATAGAGAAAGCGGGACGATATTCGGACCGTGAGTACAGGTGGCGAATGCACCATCTACAGAAGCCAGGGAAGGCCAGTCTACTACGACCATATTATGACTGGTTTAGACAGACAACTATTTACATAGTACTCCCACCAGCCATTGTTTATAAAGCTGAGTGGTTGAGTTATAAGTACCCCTTAAGTATCACCCGTGATGACTAGTGATTGTAAAGTCAGTCCGGTTTAGTATAAGTACATAGCCGCCAGCCAAGTATTGTAAGGCTGCGCGGCCCCTCAAGATAACACAACAAAGTACAAATAAAGAAGACTGATTTCTAAAAGACCTTTGAGTGCGTGGCCCTTTTATTTCAAGACGTTACCCGTTGTTGCTGTGTTTGTTATCACTCGGGTATCATAATACCATGGAAAAGATAGCAAACGCTGCAATAGGTCTCAGGTCATTTAACGAAGAAACCGGTTCGGTTTTGGCTAGCGGAGTGATAAGGCCTACTTTCCACTGGACAGGTACTTTTTGTTCGGATAAGGAATGGTTGATTATATTAGTGAGGATGGGGGCAATCGAATCTGCACAATTCTTTAGGATAAGTGTAGGGACATTGGTCGGGAGGTTAGATTTTTTAGGATTGAGTTTATTTAAGGCTAAATAAATGTTGAATTCATCAATCTTGAAAGATTCATTCTCGTCGGGAATTAAAGTAGGAGAGGAGGTTGGTTCTGGGTATGTGTTTACTATCTCAGCGAAGTGACTGTTGACTGCGTTGACAATTTGCTTATCATTAAGATTCGGGGGAGTGAAAGTTTTAATTTTGTTCATTACATTGTCAAATTTACCTTTACCCGTAATTTCATTAACATATTTGTACCAATTTTTACAACCGATCATTTTGATTTTGTCATTAGTCCTTAGTCGTCGCGAAAATGGAAATCTACAACTACAATGCGCAAAAGGCATTATCGACACCATGATCAACGAATCGAAAGTTGGAACTTGGTCAGCCGAAATCGAAATAAACACAGCGGCATGGCCAACTAATACAATTAAGTACATCACTGCCTTAAGGTCGGTAACTTCCTACAGAAGACAATCAATCTGCAAATGCAAGACGGATTGCCAAACTAATAGATGTCCATGTAAAAAGAATGACATACCGTGTGGTACAAAGTGTCATGTTGGCAATACATGTAAGAATGTTAAGTGCAATTAATTGTTCTTTTACGTTTCTACCCATATTATATTAATGATTTGGTTTTTGTAATTATCACTATTTGACTGAGTAAATCAAGCTATTAAGATTTTAAGCATAAATTATAATCATAATCATTATAAAGCTGCATAATTGTCTTATTAACTCATGCTTTGCAATGTATTTAAAAAGGATTCAGTTGTACTGAAACCTTGGGGGTCGGTTATCCTAGTACAACGGAGAAGGACCAGTTATACTAGTACAATGGCTCCATTGTACAAAGGGTTTAGTTATACTACGACATATATAAGTTAAAGCCTAGCTACAATTAGTTACCTCCCTCCCTCACGGTGAGCAACAGCAGCAAACTTTTTCAAATATGTTTTCTCTCCTTAGTTAACATTGGTCAGGGGCTCATGTTCTTGTTTACATGTAAATTATATTATGTATAAAACAGACAAGAAAGTGATGTTTTGCACACACCCCCCGGGTCAATCCCAACTGGTCCTGACGCCTACGCTCGACTTTGTTCTTGATTCTTGCTATCGCCCTCCACTAAAATATAGGCATTAGCCAACAGCATAATTTTTTTAAATGAAGACGATTGCGATTTGAAGAACTAAATTAGAACATGTTCGACCAAATGTTGTAATTTCGGCTAAATTTGTCCAAGTTGGTCTAAATTCGTCCAAGTTGGTTTAAATTCCTCTAAGTTGGTTTAAATTGAAAATGGAAACTAAATACTTCTCTAATACATGACTTTCCTAGCTGAATGGGACCTAAATGATTTTTGTAATGGTCTTGATGGGACCTACATATAAATTCTTCATTTTTTTGCTTTAAATAGGGAAATAAAATGTTCTTGATTTTATTTTCTTCAATAAAATACACCTACAATCAATGTGTTGAACTCTCAATCAGTATTTAACCAATAAAAGTTAAGACTGTATTTGTAAAATTTTGTAAAGCAAAGATTTTGTTCACCTGAAGAAAGGAAGTTCTTTTTTATCATCGGGGTCCGGTTAGTAAGGATGTTTTTTCCTAGTGTCAAAAATTTCAGGTTTCGTTTCGGAGCACTAAGTGCAACACAAAACCCATCTTCATGTAAAAAATAAGTAATTTCATTTTTTCAACACTGCGCTTTTGCCAGAAGGTATTTATGTGAATTGAGAAGATGTTTTTCTGCGTCCGGCATCGGCTAGTTCGGATTACCCATAACCATAACATAACTGATAACAATTTATGTACGGCAGAAATATCCAAGCAAAACTTTTGCTTGTACAATATCTGTTACAGAGTTTACTGAATAAATGATAAATCTACTAGGATAATGACAGGTTACTACTACCTGTCATTATCCGAATATTTCTCACGACTCTATTATAATTGAGCACCTAGAGTCTAGACAAGGAGTTTAATGTACACTAACTCTCCCACTACCTATGAAAACCAAGAAAACTGAAAAAAGATGGAATACACAGGGAAGCATACAGTTTAGATTGGATCTGAAGGCTTCTAATAAATAGGTTATTGCTATGCATCTATTTGTAGAAACCCATATTGAAGGTTAATTAACTCTGAAAACAGTTTTATTTCAGGTGTAACGGCCAAACTTTCAAAATGATGTTCAGAAAACGTTTTTTGAATGACGTACAGATATTTGTAGGAGAAATCAACTGGTAAAATAGTTATTTTCAAGTAATGTGACATAACTTTTTGTGCACCAGGAAGACTATAATATTCTTTAACGCATGTTCAGCTTTTACGAATATTGTCCATGGGTATAATTTGTTAACAATTTAGAACTGGCCGTGAACTAAACGACTTCTTTACACATCAAAGTGATTGTTACTTTTACTTGTAGTATAGTAATTAAATAAAAATACCAGGTTGTATAGTATTAACGAGTACACTACACAGCGCCAAATATCCATCTAATAATTATTTATTCAATGGTCTTAAATTTATTGATAATGGTCGGTTTATTCCAGTTATTCCTGAAATCAATTTGGATACTGAGTCGGATTGTTCCAGTTACTCAAATCAATTCGGAGACCATGTCCTTCGTTCGTAAGATGGGCATTTACAACCAGTTTGAACCACTTTCAGGTATATGAATGAGTAATTAGAAATAATCAACTGATTTCGATGCCCAACTAATGTGTGTGGCATTGTGACCTCACCTAACCTCAAAACAATTGTCTCCAAACAGATGCATAGAATTACTGAAACAAACATATCTCTATATCTGTAAATTGAAGACCAATGGATTACAGACAATTATTTCATGAACCCTTGACACTGGTCACATTTGTAATCCATAGAATGTAACAAAGTAAGGAAAACATAACAGATTCATAAGGTCAACGTATTGAGGAAACGGCTACCACGTCATTATGCCAATTAATTAATTTAAGGAAGTCATGAACTCTCTATACTCTATACCATCACAAAGAAACGACGAATTTTTCATTTTTAAATCTTATATTTGATATTAAACATAAACGTAATAATTAATTTTTGATAATGGTAACGTGTAACTTGTGATGTTATAAATTAATATAAAAGAGAAGGTTATGTGCACAGCCTGTTTAATACGTCAAATTGGACAGCAGAAATGTGTAAACGAAGCATGTTGTTCATTTAATTGCCAGAATCTTTATTTGGATGACGACTATCGGCCGATCAACTTTGGTTAACATAATTTTCATGAACACATCGAAGTTTATAACTTACAATGTATTTAGTTAAGTCTAAAGGTCTGTATTTTTGGTATAATTTAGTCTAAGCTGCTTGTTATAAATTGATCTACGATGGGTTATACTGGCTATTGAAACTTTTCATTCTGATTTTCCTAATAAATACAAGTGTCCTAATTTTCAACTCTCATGAAGAAGCGAGTTTATAGAACCACATAGTCTGTCCGTCCTTCAGCTTATCCGTTCGTCCATCCAGACAGACCCACGATAACTCTTGAACAAAGGGACGGATTTTTATCAAAATTATCAACGACATGGCTTATACACCACACACCAGGGACGAACCCTATTGATTTTGGTTTCAATTGGTCTATAGGTTGTCAAGATACCACGCGGTCACTTTGTTTTTATTTTCATTGTCAAAGTGAAAAACAGACATTGAAAAGTTCTAATGCGTTTTCTATAAATTATTAGTGATAGCTTACAACATTCATTCCGCTTCTACTACCATAATGACAATTTTAAAGCAAAGGAACAGAAACCGGAACAACCTGATGTAAGAGCGAAACAAATCTATTAAGAATTTCTACTAACTTTGATAGTTTAAATGAAATTTTTGTTAAATACTTTGGTAGTCAATATTAAATAAATTAATATTTCAATTTCTATCGATTTATATAGGTAATCTTAATCTTGTTTCATTTTCTATCGATTTATATAGATAATCTTAATCTTGTTTCATTTTCTGTCGATTTTAGGTAATCTTAATCTTATTTCATTTTCTATCGATTTATTTCTTTATCTAATTACAGTTTCTGTTGATTTTGATAGCCAATCCTTTTCTAATTTAAATTTCTGTTGATTGTGTAAACCAATCTTAATTTAATTTCTGGTGAACCTGGTAGCCAAATATTGAATTTCTGCTGAATCTGATAGGCATTCTAAAATTAATTTAAATTTCTGTTGATTCTGACAGCCAATTTTAATCTAATTTCAATTCCCGTTGATTCAAACATTATTAAATATTTCAATTCCCGTTGATTCAAACATTATTAAATAATTTCAATTCCCCTTGATTCAGACATTCTTAATCTAATTTCAATCTTAATATTATTTTATTTTCTGATGAAATTGGTGATATTCTAATTATTTTTTCTCCCTGAGATGCGGACACGGTGGTGTAGGTGTTCTGACTCAAAGTCCAAAACTGAGCCATGGCCCAAATCATACTTGCACTAGACAAAATCTATTTGTCCCTCCAAATCTAATGGCCAAGTGAATTACTGTGACATTATTTTCTGGACTACTGGACCGAGAATGACATGTATTTGTGGGGCTGCTTCAAACAAATAAAAATTTTTTTAAAATTTTTAAATTTTTAAATTTTTTTATTTGAAGAAAGAAATTTTGGCGGTTAGTACGGATGTTTCCATGTAAAAAATAAATAATTAATCTTTGGCCACCACTATGCTTTTGTTTGAACGCTGCTTTATGTCAATTGATATTGAGAGGGGTTATTTTTGACGTTGGAAGTGGGTTAGTATATAAAATTTTTGCTTCGGCTGGAACGGAATTGGCGTTGGCTAGTTCAGATAACCCATAACGACGTAAGCACATAGTACTACATAGCACACAGTACATAAATAAACAGAACTTGCTATTTTAGTGTATAGAATAAATTTTAAATGAACCGTTCCCTGTCGGTAATTATCTGCATATTTCGGATGATTTTATTTAATTGAGCACCCACATGCATCACTATAAAAGGTACAAACAATTCAACACTTCCCATTACTACGATAGCCTCTACCTGTATACATACCCTTTAAATCACAATCTTCTGCTTTTCTCGGTATTTTATTAAAAAACCTAGAAAACTAGCAAACGAGGCAAAAAGCGCATTGTGCATACCAGGTACCGTTTAAATTGTTGCATTTCCTGATTTTGGAAAAATAGGTTTAATATTAATCTGAAGAGACACGTCGAAATAATATTTAACAATAAAAAAACTATTTGAGGTGTGACCAAACCTTACAAATGCTGTTAAGAATACCTATTTTGAATGACGAAATCAGCTTTCAACGGGCAAAATCTATGTTAATCAAGTAAGTTAACATATAACTCAAGTCTACCTTAAACAATCCTGAGAAATGATCGTGAACTTCTTTAGAATAGAGTTGGAGTTAAATATGCATTAAATAATTATCTATCCGATGGTCTTCAATTTTCTGATAATGGTGGGTTTGTTCCAGTTATTCCCCAAATCAATTAGGAAACGATGTCTACTGTATCCACTGTAGTTCGGCATCAAAATCCAGTTTGAACAAATTTTAGGACTATGAATGAGTAATTTGGAAATAGTTAACGGGTTTCGATGCCCAGCTTATATTTGTGGGATTGTGTGTGAATACGGTGTGATTATTTGCCATTTTTAGAGAATCATTTGCCCATTTTTGTCATAAAAGATATTTTCTCTCTTGATACCAGTTAAAATTTTGGGGCTTCACATTTTTGCAGCTTTCGCTCTTATTACTTTTAATTACCAAAATGAATTAATTGGCTTATACTGAACTATAGTGTGAACCCAGCTAAAGGGCGAACCTAGCACACAAGTGAAATTCACAGGCCATCCAACATCATAGTAATAACAACAATTCCGAAAAAAATTATCGGTATTTCCTTTAGGTTATTATGCTAATTTTATTTATTACTATTTTACTTATTACTACTATTTATACTTTTATTTTCTACAGCGGTTGGAAAAATTAGCTGCACTGCCAGCTTCCTGATAAAAAGGGATTTCCTATACCAAAATAAATAATAACAATTGATCGTAAGTAGCATCAAATAAAAGGGACAATGAAAGATTCCATTTTCAAAAAACAGCTCAAAAAGCTACCAGAAAGCTCTCATTTAAAATCAGGAAAATAAGATTCCCCCTGGGATTTTGGAAAAACGTACAAATCCCATTACGATCATTACGAAAGTTCTCCTTTCTCCAATCCCCAATAATCTTCTTATGTAAATGTCTACTATGGTTTTGAAGTTATAATAATATGGAAAAACTCATTTCGGTGGTTTAAAGGAAGTGGGCTTACGCATTTTCCTTTTTTGCTTTTAAGTGTGGAGTGGGTTTTGCGTTACGTAACATACGGGTATGCAGGTTTCCTAAGCTCCCCCTACCAGACAAATATAGATAGATAGGCGGATTTTTTCAAGTCTACGATGATATTATAGAATTCTTCATGTGAAGTGAGTGCAAAGAATGTATTTAGGTTCTGTCATTACTCCGAAGATATTATCTGGGAATAATCTATCATTCATATCTCTCAGGGCAATGTACCGGAGAGATAGGCATGAATCCGCCAAACTGAAAGGCAATACATATTTTATACATGTAATTCGTTGGCTCTAATAATGAACTTAGATTAGATCTTCATGTGGAATTGATACATTGCTGTTCATTTAGAGAGCTAACTTTGACCAACATTATTGTTACTTATATTCAGATCTATAATTATACGCAATTAAACCTTTTGGGTTATGTTAATAAAACCTACTCTCCTAAAAATAATTATTATTGGGATTGGGCACCGACAGTTATTGAATACAAGGATTAGTAGTTACTGCTGTTTAAATATTCGTCATAGAATACTTTTGCATACAATACCCATCAAAAACTTTCTCTTTACTATTTGAAAATAAAATTCATTTATTTCAGGTGCAACCACCAAGCGTCGAAAATGCTACCAAGTAAAAGGATTTGGACGTTTATAAAGAAAGTGATGCATTCTGAAAACAATAACTCTATCCAAATATTTAGTCTATATGTGAGTGTCCTGAAATTCTGCCAAATTCTCCCATTTTCGTGGAATACAAGCACCAACGAATTAAAAGCCTCAAAGCAAAAAATACTGACTATAATTTTTAACGCACTTTCATTTCTCACTTTGATGTATCATTTATTTTTGCTTTTCCAAAATCTGAAGGATTCCAAAATTAATGCCAAGGTGTGGTCTTTTATTTGGATTATTTTACACACACTTATGTACATCTCGCAACGTAACTTTCTGAACAACAAAAACGAAATTGCAAACATTATCAATCAGCTCACCAAACTGCGACAAAAATACAAAGGTTTGTAAATTTGTAATGTTCCATAAGATTTAGCAAATGATAATTGGAAAAGTTTCAATCATGGTAAATTAATAAAATGCGGTTTAATTTATATTTGCAGTCTTCAATGAAAATCAAGAAATGTTAGCAAAGGAAAAATCGATTTCCTTTGGTTTTCTCCTAGAGCTAATTTATGTACCTTGTGGTATCTTCATCTTTCTGCTCATAAAAGTCAGCAGAAAACTATTGCCGTCATATTACATGTACAAGAACTACGGGACGGGAATTCTTGGGTACATCGTCTTATGGATAATTGATTACTTCATTAAATGTCTGGCAAGTGAGCTCGTTAGTCTTGCACTATTATACAATACAGTATACGCCCTACACACAACTCAGTGGGTCGGGTTTGTAAGGTGAGTATTAAGTTTCTTCTGATGGAACGATAATAACGTTTATTGCAAATGGTTATTCAAAATTGGCAATAAGCCCTTAATTTTTATGTGATTAAATTTATATTTGCAGATCAAATACGAAAATTTCGCTAAAGGAAAAATTGAATTACTACGGAGAATTGGAAGTTCTAACCAGCGCCTTCAATGACAGTTGCGAATCGATTTATCTCCCTAGTTTTGTAACTTCCACTGCAACTCTAGTCGTCGTATTTACATTTTTTGCGATTCGTTACAGTGATGAATTGTCCGTTGTAGAATTTAGTTCTATTATGTTCACCATTTTTTGTGTATCTACGTTTTTTATGGTCAATTTAATGGGACCAGCATTGCTGCATCTTGCAACCAAAAGGTTTGTGGTAGATGTGAGAAGAGCAGGATCAAAGAGTCGTTATATTCGTAGAAGAATTAGATCGATTCTACCTTTTGGAGTACGCTATGGAACTTTAAAGTATGTACAGCCCAGACACATTACCGATTGCTATGACGCAATGGTAAGTGGTCTCTTCACTTTGCTTTGTTTGTAAAGAGATGAAGAACGTGGATCCAGTTATGAGTGGAACGAAGAAGGGTGAGAACTAAACCAAGATGTACATTGGTTAATGTACAGTCTAGGTCTGAACTATGAAGTCAAAGATACGGGTATTTATACAATTCAGGGTGAACTGGATTCTATAAAAAGTAGTACAGTTTTTAATAACAATAATAGTTATTAATAATAATGCATTAAATACCGAGTACGGATATCAGCTTGGTGTAATTCATAGTAAAAGTATCTATATGATAAAAATTAAACGACCTACTCTGCACAAAAGTAATGATACTACGATTATTTATACAAATCTTGCTATATTACTTTTTACTATTGTTTTATTTTAATGTTCTTATATTATATTATTTTATTTTAATGTTCTTATATTATATTATTTTATTTTAATGTTCTTATATTATATTATTTTATTTTAATGTTCTTAGTAGTAGGGGGAGGACGTAGTAGGCCACACCCTACGCCATCTTGGATTTTGAACGCTTGAACACTCAGCCACATAGCCTGCGGTACTGTGTAAGTACAGACACTAACCTAACTCGTGGATAGTAGGCCACACCCTACATCATACGCTAGCACACTCAGCCACATAGGCATTCATGGTAGTACACGCAATACTCTTAGATAGTAGCAACCATAGCCTGAGACAGTCATATAGGTATAGCAAGCTACTCATAGCCTCCGGCAGACATGTACGCTTAGATCTTAAAATAAATTCAGTATAATGAAAACTTTGTCAAAAATATGATTATATCATATTCAAGTAAGTATATCTATAAAGATTTCGGGTCAAGTCCCAGCAAGTGCTGATACTCGATGAAGACAAGTGTGTAGACATCACCATTGTAAATATCTGCATGTGTGACTTTACATGTGAGGGTCAATGCAATTGATAAATGGAGAGGGTTGGCAACAAGAAAGTACAATGTGTTAGGTACCTAAGGGTACTCGGTAATCTCCAGTGTTTGTCGCATCTATGTGTTTAATGCAGTGTACAGTACAATAGTACAGGTAAATGCACATCACAGTTTTAGGTACCTTGCAATATTAATAAAGCAGAAAGAAGTTATTTCCGACACTGCAGTACAAATAAAACAAAAGAATGCTATGACTTTTAGTCAGATAATCCTTACTCGGAAATGCCTTTACATAAAAAGTTGCATCTTGTATGTATCTCCCTACCTTTATAGTTTATTTTTAAAAGTTGCACCAAGAGCTTCACTCAATATTTTCGTCGTTAAAAGGAAGTCAAGAAAATATTATACATCACATCGTTATTGTACTCCAAACCTCCAACATCTAACTTCAAAAGTCTTGTTCCTGATACTACAATTATTTTCAAAATGGAAAATTGCCCCATTTGCGATGTTGTCTTGACTGAAAATTTCGAGATACATTTTAAGAAGATTCATCAGTGTTACTGTTGTTTAAAGTTTAAAGAAGTTTGTCGATGCTTTGGTAAATATTAACACAATACCTTACATTAAACTTTTATTATACAAGTACTTTTCAAATCTATTTAACTTGGATATAGCTAACCTAATAAAATGACTTTTGTATTTTCAGTATGTTCCAAGTGCACCAAAAAATTCAAAACAGAGAATTCAATGGAAGACCATCTCCTCACTGACCATATCTGTTCCATATGTGACGATGACCAATCCAAGTGCATCTGTATCCAGCAACTAGAGTCGTCCCAGAGTTTGGATACAAGAAAACGTCGACGGGAAGATGAAGGAGTTCAGTCTACAAGTAAGAGGCCAAGAATTTCTAATTCTTCAGGAGATTCCGGCTTTTTACCAGATTCTGTGTCAACACTAGAACAAGTGGACAATATTCAGGATCAACCACAACCGGACATCAATCCAGATATCGTTAATGTAAGTCTATTAAGATCTAAACATTGTCCTGCTTGTGACATTGTTTTTCAACATCACATAGTCTTCAATTGCATTTAGTTGCCACTCATCCAGAGTTTTACTCAAATGTCGACTTTCCACAAGTAGGAATGGGTGAAGAGCCCATTGAATTAACATTAGTTCAAAGTGCATTTGACATTTATCATGAATTCAATTGTAGTTTGGACCATTTACTTGTCAAAGATATTCGTGGTATATTTCACAGTTTAAGAAGCCAAATTCTATCAAAATTTAGAGAGTATTTAGAAGGTTGGATTACATTTAAGGTCCACTTTGATATAGTGGTTGCATTTAGCAAAAAACAACAAGATGATACATATATGCATGACACCAGGCCATTTCCAGGCTTTATGTTTCCAGTTCTAAATATTGACAATGCTAAAATGGCAATTAAAGTTACCACTGATCATTTTACTGAGAGGCTGCAAGAACATGTAAGAAATGGTTCAGGATGGAACATAGATAATGTCAAGGCATTTAAAATGACAATTGTAAAGTACATACCATTGTGTGGTGGAAGAAAAACATACCTTTACCAGATATACTTAAGAATAAACACAAAACATTCATTAATGTAGCCGTTGATGATAACTTGTGTTTCAAACGTGCGATATATGCCCATGAAAGCTTACATTGCAAGGAAGTACATCCTAAAAATACAAATCGTAAATTAGAAAGTGTTGAATTTTATAAAGATATATTAGATAATGGAAAAGTCAACTGGGATGGGATTGAGTTTCCTTTTTCCCTTAGACAAATACAGAAATTTGAAAGACAGAATCCTGATATTGGGCTTACAGTAATTGGTTTCTCTGACGAATTTTTAGAGAAACGTAAAAATTCTAAAACAAAGTTGGATGAGGAAAATAATTACGATGACATTATTGAAGCAGTGGCAACTAGCGTCAGGGAAAAGGATAAGTATGAGGATAGCGATAGTGAGAGTGACGAAAATAAATCATATGGGCAAAAACAATCAGAAATCATCGACTATTGTGTTCCTTTGCATGTATGTAAAAGTGATAGGCCAATTAAAATTGATTTACTTTTAATTATGGATGATAGTACAGAGGATCATTTTGTATTCATTAAAGACTTGCCAAAATTAATTTATAAGGCACACACCAGACATGTCTGTAGACATTGTCTTCAGGGGTTTAATGACGACTATGACGAACATGTCAAATATTGTTCTGCCCTTGACAAGATAAAGACTGTATTTCCAAAACATCACTCTTTAAAATTTGAAAAATTTGCACGCACTCAAAAGGCTCCATTTACTGTTTCGGCAGATTTTGAATCTTTTCTTAAACCCACGGGGAAATTTTTAGAAATCAAAATAAGTGATAAAAACAAGAAAACACCAAACACTGTAAAAGTACAACTTCATAAAGCTAGTGGATTTAGTTGGCGATGTATTAATTGGAAAGGCAAGCAAAAATGTAGCAGTTCGTATAGGGTGGAAAACGAAACAGATGATGCCCCAAAACGATTTTTGACAGAAATTTTAGCTCTCAATGAAGAATTACAGAGTGAAATGAAAGAATATGAAAAGGAAGCTAAAAAAACTATGATAATTAGGGAAGAAGACAACCAAAAGTTTAGAAATCCTCACAAACTGTGCAGTACTAAATGCCATTTTTGTCACAAATGCTTTACTTTCAAGGATTTTAAGGAAAAGAAAATAGTTAGACATCATGAACATTTGCCGCCTTATAATTTCATTGGTTTTGCACACAGATCATGTAATATAGCGGCCTCTACACCCAAAACATTAACTGTATGCTTCCATAATTTACGGGGCTATGATGGGCACTATCTTATACAAGCAGCTTCTGAGGATCTTGTTAAAGAGGTTGAAGTTATTCCGCAAACATCAGAAAAGTTTATGAGCATAATAATTAACAAGCAGATCAAATTTATTGACACTGCACTCTTTATGCCTGAAAGTTTAGGAGATTTAGTCAAGGATCTAAAGGAATTTCCTATAACAAGAGACGCATTTTCCCAGTATAGCAAAGAACAAGTAGATTTACTTTTAAATAAAGGTGCATATCCATATTCTTATATGAATTCTGTAGAAAAGTTCAAGGAAACGGAATTACCGCCAAAATCAACTTTTAAAAATGATCTAACTGGCAAAGATATAGACGATGATGTGTACTGCAATGCTCAGAAAGTTTGGAAGGAGTTTGGCATTCGTAATATGGGTGAATGGCATGATTTGTATTGTCAGCTAGATACCGCGCTTTTAGCAGATGTTTGGTTTACGCTTCGTAATACAATGTATGACAAGTATGGTCTAGATGTATGTCATTATTTTTCATTACCCATGTTCAGTTTAGATGCAGCACTAAAGTTTACAGGTGTGTCTTTAGAATTTATTAAAGATCCTACAATGCATGTATGGCTAGAAGGTGCAATACGTGGAGGGTTAGTAAGTGCGGGAGATTTAAGAGTGGCAAAAGCAAACAATGAATATTGTCCTGATTATGACGATAAGAAACCATCATCTTATATTATGTACTGGGATGCAAACAATTTATACGGTCATGCATTAAGTGAATATCTACCTCATAATGGGTATAGATGGGCAACTGATGAAGAGTTAGAAGAAATAAGAAAAGATCCGAAAGCCTATATCTTGAACATGAAAGATAATCAGAAAACGTGTATGTTTTTTGAGGTTGACATGATTATCCCAGAAGATAAACATGATTTTTTAAATGCTTATCCACCCGCGCCGACCTCAAGGGTAGTAAATGAAGAGGAAATATCATATATGCAACATGAGTTGGCTGATATGTTAGGAGTAGAAGTTGATGGTAAACAAAAACGGCTGATTGCAGACTTGAAAGACAAGGAAGGATATGTCTGTCATTACAGGGCCTTAAGAACTTATTTAAAATTAGGTGCTGAAATTAAATACGTTAGAAAAGTTATGGTTTGCAATCAAAGTCAATGGATGAAGCCGTTTGTCGCCGAAAATACTAAAATGCGTACATTGGCTACTAGTGAAATCGAAAAAAGGTTCTGGAAACTTTTAAATAACACAGGTTACGGCAAGTTGATTGAACAAAAAAGACAAAGAACTAAAATGCATGTAGTTCTCAATAAAGAAAAAGGTCTTAGATTAAATAGTAGACCAAACGTTGCCCATTCATCAATTATTGACGATAAAATTGTCTTATTAACAATGAAGAAAATGCAAGTTACTCTTGATCGACCAATAGCAGCTGGTGTTGCAGTCCTAGACATTAGTAAGACTACAATGTTCAATTTTCATTATGATTTTATTGCAAAGACATATCCTGGCAAACATAACTTGTTATATACTGACACAGACAGTCTTATTTATTTGATAGAGACAAAAAATACTTATGATGACTGTCAAAAGTACGAAAAAGACTTTTTTGATATGTCTGATTACAAACCAAATGATGCCATTTTAGGGAAATATCACAATCCATTGAACAAAAAACGATTAGGTTTCTTTACTGATGAATCACCTAATGCTGTTATTACTGAATTTGTTTGTACTAAACCAAAGTCATATTGTTGTCGTAGTGTAAAAACAGCTGATATTTTCAATAATACAGGCGAATATGGTACAAAGAAAAGATTAAAAGGAGTTAGTAGAAGTGCGGTTGAAAACGATATAGTTTTTGATCATTTTGTGGATGCAATGTGTCCAGACAATTTTACAAATGCTCAAACATTTGCTGTAAGTAAATCTCTGCGTAGTTTCTTGCATCAAATGTATACAATTGAGAGTAGAAAAAAGGCTATAAATGGCCTAGATGTAAAAAGATACTCTCCTGATGGAATTGTTACTCTAGCATATGGTCACAAAGACATTAAATTGTATGAAGAAAATGTGTATAATGTTAATATTGATGTAAATACTTGTGAAAAGGATGCCCGCCAATTTGCTGCAGATTTTGTTGATTCGTTTTACTAGTTATGTAACTTAAACTAACCTAATGTAACCTAATTTAGTCTAATTTAAGATCCGTTTTACTAGTTTTGTAACCTAAACTAACCTAATGTAACCTAATTTAGTCTAATTTAAGATCCGTTTTACTAGTTTTGTAACCTAAACTAACCTAATGTAACCTAATTTAGTTTAATTTAAATGTTATAAAATAAAAATGAATAGACAATATAAGTTGATGTAATCCATCGTTCTTTAATGTAATTTAATGCACTGAAATTGTATTCTGAATATATATTATGGTGATGATTGAAAATAAAATAAAAATTTTTTCCACATAAACCTGTTTGGTATGCATATATTTATTTTAAATTAAGAAAAAATTACTTTCATTTACAAATAAAAGTTTCTGAAACGTTAAAAAATTTGCAAAATTGTACAAATAATCAAGCTGCTATGAACAAAAATACTGCGGTTTTCAAAATATCAACATTATTAGACATATAAATATCTACTTAAAGCCATTGACTCAGTGTTATCTTAGTTACATATTGCAAAATTAATGTAATAAATCATTCATTTCATGCATAAACCTTGAGAAATTACAATAAAAGTCACACTGCTACATATACACACGTACCGCAGTATCAACCGCAGTAACCGCAGCATAAACCGCGGTAACCGCAGCATCAACCGCATTAACCGCAGTATAAACCGCAGTAACCGCAGTATAAACCGCAGTAACCGCAGTATCAACCGCAATAACAATCGCGTCAACCGCACTATTAACCGCAATATTATTGATTATTTCACACTATTAATATATATTTCACGTATGTATCTCAACAATCATTTACGTAAAACTTACTGATGGAATGATCTTTATGGACAATTTATTATCTCAACAAACGTAATGATTTAATAGGTCAGGCTCGTAATTTCTAACGTAAAACCTTAAAAACGTAATTCCTATGGTGAGACTTCACTCACGCAGTATCATACATACATAACCTATTAATCATATTAAATCTTAGAATATATTTAAGTCTGCCGGGACAAACTGTTGAGACAGAGGACCAAGAGAGCTTGTGAGACACAGAAAATTTCGGAGAAACTTCTCCGACATTTTTTGTTAGCTCTCTAGTCCATCTGCATCAACAGTTTGTCCCGGCAGACTTAAATATATTCTAAGATTTAATATGATTAATAGGTTATGTATGTATGATACTGCGTGAGTGAAGTCTCACCATAGGAATTACGTTTTTAAGGTTTTACGTTAGAAATTACGAGCCTGACCTATTAAATCATTACGTTTGTTGAGATAATAAATTGTCCATAAAGATCATTCCATCAGTAAGTTTTACGTAAATGATTGTTGAGATACATACGTGAAATATATATTAATAGTGTGAAATAATCAATAATATTGCGGTTAATAGTGCGGTTGACGCGATTGTTATTGCGGTTGATACTGCGGTTACTGCGGTTTATACTGCGGTTACTGCGGTTTATACTGCGGTTAATGCGGTTGATGCTGCGGTTACCGCGGTTTATGCTGCGGTTACTGCGGTTGATACTGCGGTACGTGTGTATATGTAGCAGTGTGACTTTTATTGTAATTTCTCAAGGTTTATGCATGAAATGAATGATTTATGACATTAATTTTGCAATATGTAGCTAAGATAACACTGAGTCAATGGCTTTAAGTAGATATTTATATGTCTAATAATGTTGATATTTTGAAAACCGCAGTATTTTTGTTCATAGCAGCTTGATTATTTGTACAATTTTGCAAATTTTTTAACGTTTCAGAAACTTTTATTTGTAAATGAAAGTAATTTTTTCTTAATTTAAAATAAATATATGCATACCAAACAGGTTTATGTGGAAAAATTTTTATTTTATTTTCAATCATCACCATAATATATATTTAGAATACAATTTCAGTGCATTAAATTACATTAAAGAACGATGGATTACATCAACTTATATTGTCTATTCATTTTTATTTTATAACATTTAAATTAAACTAAATTAGGTTACATTAGGTTAGTTTAGGTTACAAAACTAGTAAAACGGATCTTAAATTAGACTAAATTAGGTTACATTAGGTTAGTTTAGGTTACAAAACTAGTAAAACGGATCTTAAATTAGACTAAATTAGGTTACATTAGGTTAGTTTAAGTTACATAACTAGTAAAACGAATCAACAAAATCTGCAGCAAATTGGCGGGCATCCTTTTCACAAGTATTTACATCAATATTAACATTATACACATTTTCTTCATACAATTTAATGTCTTTGTGACCATATGCTAGAGTAACAATTCCATCAGGAGAGTATCTTTTTACATCTAGGCCATTTATAGCCTTTTTTCTACTCTCAATTGTATACATTTGATGCAAGAAACTACGCAGAGATTTACTTACAGCAAATGTTTGAGCATTTGTAAAATTGTCTGGACACATTGCATCCACAAAATGATCAAAAACTATATCGTTTTCAACCGCACTTCTACTAACTCCTTTTAATCTTTTCTTTGTACCATATTCGCCTGTATTATTGAAAATATCAGCTGTTTTTACACTACGACAACAATATGACTTTGGTTTAGTACAAACAAATTCAGTAATAACAGCATTAGGTGATTCATCAGTAAAGAAACCTAATCGTTTTTTGTTCAATGGATTGTGATATTTCCCTAAAATGGCATCATTTGGTTTGTAATCAGACATATCAAAAAAGTCTTTTTCGTACTTTTGACAGTCATCATAAGTATTTTTTGTCTCTATCAAATAAATAAGACTGTCTGTGTCAGTATATAACAAGTTATGTTTGCCAGGATATGTCTTTGCAATAAAATCATAATGAAAATTGAACATTGTAGTCTTACTAATGTCTAGGACTGCAACACCAGCTGCTATTGGTCGATCAAGAGTAACTTGCATTTTCTTCATTAAGGGTACTCATTCAAATCCGCAGTTAGTTAGTTTGTCAGATTGTTAGATCAAATTTTCTTATTGCGACTGCGTGACAAAGTGCGAAAGTAATGAAAGTGAACGCCCCAGTACGAAACTAGCTTCAATCCAAACAAAGAAAGGCTAAATGCTGCCCTACAGCATAGCGCTCTGCCTGAAAACCGAAGTAAACAAACTGTCAGCCAAAGTATACATGCCTTTTTGGTCGGCAGACTGTTACTTTGGCCCGCACTTGCGTCAGCCAATAACAGAGCCCGTAACATTACATTACACCTCGTGACTCCTGCACTCTGTTACTTCAAGTCACAAAGTTACAGACTTACAAAGTGCGAGCTGAAAGTGAGTACCCTTATTGTTAATAAGACAATTTTATCGTCAATAATTGATGAATGGGCAACGTTTGGTCTACTATTTAATCTAAGACCTTTTTCTTTATTGAGAACTACATGCATTTTAGTTCTTTGTCTTTTTTGTTCAATCAACTTGCCGTAACCTGTGTTATTTAAAAGTTTCCAGAACCTTTTTTCGATTTCACTAGTAGCCAATGTACGCATTTTAGTATTTTCGGCGACAAACGGCTTCATCCATTGACTTTGATTGCAAACCATAACTTTTCTAACGTATTTAATTTCAGCACCTAATTTTAAATAAGTTCTTAAGGCCCTGTAATGACAGACATATCCTTCCTTGTCTTTCAAGTCTGCAATCAGCCGTTTTTGTTTACCATCAACTTCTACTCCTAACATATCAGCCAACTCATGTTGCATATATGATATTTCCTCTTCATTTACTACCCTTGAGGTCGGCGCGGGTGGATAAGCATTTAAAAAATCATGTTTATCTTCTGGGATAATCATGTCAACCTCAAAAAACATACACGTTTTCTGATTATCTTTCATGTTCAAGATATAGGCTTTCGGATCTTTTCTTATTTCTTCTAACTCTTCATCAGTTGCCCATCTATACCCATTATGAGGTAGATATTCACTTAATGCATGACCGTATAAATTGTTTGCATCCCAGTACATAATATAAGATGATGGTTTCTTATCGTCATAATCAGGACAATATTCATTGTTTGCTTTTGCCACTCTTAAATCTCCCGCACTTACTAACCCTCCACGTATTGCACCTTCTAGCCATACATGCATTGTAGGATCTTTAATAAATTCTAAAGACACACCTGTAAACTTTAGTGCTGCATCTAAACTGAACATGGGTAATGAAAAATAATGACATACATCTAGACCATACTTGTCATACATTGTATTACGAAGCGTAAACCAAACATCTGCTAAAAGCGCGGTATCTAGCTGACAATACAAATCATGCCATTCACCCATATTACGAATGCCAAACTCCTTCCAAACTTTCTGAGCATTGCAGTACACATCATCGTCTATATCTTTGCCAGTTAGATCATTTTTAAAAGTTGATTTTGGCGGTAATTCCGTTTCCTTGAACTTTTCTACAGAATTCATATAAGAATATGGATATGCACCTTTATTTAAAAGTAAATCTACTTGTTCTTTGCTATACTGGGAAAATGCGTCTCTTGTTATAGGAAATTCCTTTAGATCCTTGACTAAATCTCCTAAACTTTCAGGCATAAAGAGTGCAGTGTCAATAAATTTGATCTGCTTGTTAATTATTATGCTCATAAACTTTTCTGATGTTTGCGGAATAACTTCAACCTCTTTAACAAGATCCTCAGAAGCTGCTTGTATAAGATAGTGCCCATCATAGCCCCGTAAATTATGGAAGCATACAGTTAATGTTTTGGGTGTAGAGGCCGCTATATTACATGATCTGTGTGCAAAACCAATGAAATTATAAGGCGGCAAATGTTCATGATGTCTAACTATTTTCTTTTCCTTAAAATCCTTGAAAGTAAAGCATTTGTGACAAAAATGGCATTTAGTACTGCACAGTTTGTGAGGATTTCTAAACTTTTGGTTGTCTTCTTCCCTAATTATCATAGTTTTTTTAGCTTCCTTTTCATATTCTTTCATTTCACTCTGTAATTCTTCATTGAGAGCTAAAATTTCTGTCAAAAATCGTTTTGGGGCATCATCTGTTTCGTTTTCCACCCTATACGAACTGCTACATTTTTGCTTGCCTTTCCAATTAATACATCGCCAACTAAATCCACTAGCTTTATGAAGTTGTACTTTTACAGTGTTTGGTGTTTTCTTGTTTTTATCACTTATTTTGATTTCTAAAAATTTCCCCGTGGGTTTAAGAAAAGATTCAAAATCTGCCGAAACAGTAAATGGAGCCTTTTGAGTGCGTGCAAATTTTTCAAATTTTAAAGAGTGATGTTTTGGAAATACAGTCTTTATCTTGTCAAGGGCAGAACAATATTTGACATGTTCGTCATAGTCGTCATTAAACCCCTGAAGACAATGTCTACAGACATGTCTGGTGTGTGCCTTATAAATTAATTTTGGCAAGTCTTTAATGAATACAAAATGATCCTCTGTACTATCATCCATAATTAAAAGTAAATCAATTTTAATTGGCCTATCACTTTTACATACATGCAAAGGAACACAATAGTCGATGATTTCTGATTGTTTTTGCCCATATGATTTATTTTCGTCACTCTCACTATCGCTATCCTCATACTTATCCTTTTCCCTGACGCTAGTTGCCACTGCTTCAATAATGTCATCGTAATTATTTTCCTCATCCAACTTTGTTTTAGAATTTTTACGTTTCTCTAAAAATTCGTCAGAGAAACCAATTACTGTAAGCCCAATATCAGGATTCTGTCTTTCAAATTTCTGTATTTGTCTAAGGGAAAAAGGAAACTCAATCCCATCCCAGTTGACTTTTCCATTATCTAATATATCTTTATAAAATTCAACACTTTCTAATTTACGATTTGTATTTTTAGGATGTACTTCCTTGCAATGTAAGCTTTCATGGGCATATATCGCACGTTTGAAACACAAGTTATCATCAACGGCTACATTAATGAATGTTTTGTGTTTATTCTTAAGTATATCTGGTAAAGGTATGTTTTTTCTTCCACCACACAATGGTATGTACTTTACAATTGTCATTTTAAATGCCTTGACATTATCTATGTTCCATCCTGAACCATTTCTTACATGTTCTTGCAGCCTCTCAGTAAAATGATCAGTGGTAACTTTAATTGCCATTTTAGCATTGTCAATATTTAGAACTGGAAACATAAAGCCTGGAAATGGCCTGGTGTCATGCATATATGTATCATCTTGTTGTTTTTTGCTAAATGCAACCACTATATCAAAGTGGACCTTAAATGTAATCCAACCTTCTAAATACTCTCTAAATTTTGATAGAATTTGGCTTCTTAAACTGTGAAATATACCACGAATATCTTTGACAAGTAAATGGTCCAAACTACAATTGAATTCATGATAAATGTCAAATGCACTTTGAACTAATGTTAATTCAATGGGCTCTTCACCCATTCCTACTTGTGGAAAGTCGACATTTGAGTAAAACTCTGGATGAGTGGCAACTAAATGCAATTGAAGACTATGTGATGTTGAAAAAACAATGTCACAAGCAGGACAATGTTTAGATCTTAATAGACTTACATTAACGATATCTGGATTGATGTCCGGTTGTGGTTGATCCTGAATATTGTCCACTTGTTCTAGTGTTGACACAGAATCTGGTAAAAAGCCGGAATCTCCTGAAGAATTAGAAATTCTTGGCCTCTTACTTGTAGACTGAACTCCTTCATCTTCCCGTCGACGTTTTCTTGTATCCAAACTCTGGGACGACTCTAGTTGCTGGATACAGATGCACTTGGATTGGTCATCGTCACATATGGAACAGATATGGTCAGTGAGGAGATGGTCTTCCATTGAATTCTCTGTTTTGAATTTTTTGGTGCACTTGGAACATACTGAAAATACAAAAGTCATTTTATTAGGTTAGCTATATCCAAGTTAAATAGATTTGAAAAGTACTTGTATAATAAAAGTTTAATGTAAGGTATTGTGTTAATATTTACCAAAGCATCGACAAACTTCTTTAAACTTTAAACAACAGTAACACTGATGAATCTTCTTAAAATGTATCTCGAAATTTTCAGTCAAGACAACATCGCAAATGGGGCAATTTTCCATTTTGAAAATAATTGTAGTATCAGGAACAAGACTTTTGAAGTTAGATGTTGGAGGTTTGGAGTACAATAACGATATGATGTATAATATTTTCTTGACTTCCTTTTAACGACGAAAATATTGAGTGAAGCTCTTGGTGCAACTTTTAAAAATAAACTATAAAGGTAGGGAGATACATACAAGATGCAACTTTTTATGTAAAGGCATTTCCGAGTAAGGATTATCTGACTAAAAGTCATAGCATTCTTTTGTTTTATTTGTACTGCAGTGTCGGAAATAACTTCTTTCTGCTTTATTAATATTGCAAGGTACCTAAAACTGTGATGTGCATTTACCTGTACTATTGTACTGTACACTGCATTAAACACATAGATGCGACAAACACTGGAGATTACCGAGTACCCTTAGGTACCTAACACATTGTACTTTCTTGTTGCCAACCCTCTCCATTTATCAATTGCATTGACCCTCACATGTAAAGTCACACATGCAGATATTTACAATGGTGATGTCTACACACTTGTCTTCATCGAGTATCAGCACTTGCTGGGACTTGACCCGAAATCTTTATAGATATACTTACTTGAATATGATATAATCATATTTTTGACAAAGTTTTCATTATACTGAATTTATTTTAAGATCTAAGCGTACATGTCTGCCGGAGGCTATGAGTAGCTTGCTATACCTATATGACTGTCTCAGGCTATGGTTGCTACTATCTAAGAGTATTGCGTGTACTACCATGAATGCCTATGTGGCTGAGTGTGCTAGCGTATGATGTAGGGTGTGGCCTACTATCCACGAGTTAGGTTAGTGTCTGTACTTACACAGTACCGCAGGCTATGTGGCTGAGTGTTCAAGCGTTCAAAATCCAAGATGGCGTAGGGTGTGGCCTACTACGTCCTCCCCCTACTACTGTTCTTATATTATATTATTTTATTTTAATGTTCTTATATTATATTATTTTATTTTATTGTTCTTATATTATATTATTTTATTTTAATGTTCTTATATTATATTATTTTATTTTAATGTTCTTATATTATATTATTTTATTTTAATGTTCTTACATTATATTATTTTATTTTAATGTTCTTATATTATATTATTTTATTTTAATGTTCTTATATTATATTATTTTATTTTAATGTTCTTATATTATATTATTTTATTTTAATGTTCTTATATTATATTATTTTATTTTAATGTTCTTATATTATATTATTTTATTTTAATGTTCTTATATTATGTTATTTTATTTTCATGTTCTTATATTATATTATTTTATTTTAATGTTCTTATATTATATTTTTTATCATTATTATATTATATTTTTTATCATTATTATATTATATTTTTTATCATTATTATATTATATTTTTTATCATTATTATATTATATTTTTTATCATTATTATATTATATTTTTTATCATTATTATATTATATTTTTTATCATTATTATATTATATTTTTTATCATTATTATATTATATTTTTTATCATTATTATATTATATTATTTTATTTTAATGTTCTTATATTATATTATTTTATTTTAATGTTCTTATATTATATTTTTTATCATTATTATATTATATTTTTTATCATTATTATATTATATTTTTTATCATTATTATATTATTTTATCATTATTATATTATTTTATCATTATTATATTATTTTATCATTATTATATTATATTTTTTATCATTATTATATTATATTTTTTATCATTATTATATTATATTTTTTATCATTATTATATTATATTATTTTATTTTAATGTTCTTATATTAAAATTTTTATCATTATTATATTATATTATTTTATTTTAATGTTCTTATATTATATGTTTTATCATTATTATATTATATTATTTTATTTTAATGTTCTTATATTATATTTTTTATCATTATTATATTATATTTTTTATCATTATTATATTATATTTTTTATCATTATTATATTATATTTTTTATCATTATTATATTATATTTTTTATCATTATTATATTATATTTTTTATCATTATTATATTATATTTTTTATCATTATTATATTATATTTTTTATCATTATTATATTATATTTTTTATCATTATTATATTATATTTTTTATCATTATTATATTATATTATTTTATTTTAATGTTCTTAAATTAAAATTTTTATCATTATTATATTATATTATTTTATTTTAATGTTCTTATATTATATTTTTTATCATTATTATATTATATTATTTTATTTTAATGTTCTTATATTATATTTTTTATCATTATTATATTATATTATTTTATTTTAATGTTCTTATATTATATTTTTTATCATTATTATATTATATTTTTTATCATTATTATATTATTTTATTTTATCATTATTATATTATATTATCCTATCATTATTATACTATTTTATTGCTATTATATTACATTATTTTATCATTATTATATGTTTTTATGTTTTATGACTGTATATTATTTCATTATTATTATATTATATTTTATTATTATTATTATATTACATTATTTCATTATTATTATATTATATTTTTTATTATTATATTATATTATTTCATTATTATTATATTATATTATTTCATTATTATTATATTATATTATTTCATTATTATTATATTATATTATTTCATTATTATTATATTATATTATTTCATTATTATTATATTATACTATTTCATTATTACTATATTATATTATTTCATTATTATTATATCGTCTGCCTAACATAACTAAGTAACAAGCCATTTCATCATGACTGCTACAAAGTAACAAACCATTTTATCATGGCTGAGACAAAGTAACAAACCATTTTATCATGACCGCGACAATGTAACAAACCAATGTATCAGGAGTTAGGTTTGCTAAAATATTGCACATCGAAACTTGTAAGCCTTAAACAATGTTGATATATTATTGGTTATACCTTAATATTGGCCAATACCTTGCCTTTTACCTTCAGATATCTTCAATATACAATATTGTGGCACATGGCAAACACAGACGTTTACTTACATCTAGGCAAAACAGAAAGCAATAACTTAAAGTGACTTAAAACTACAAGTTTAGCTCTTTCTATTCTAAGAAATTGAAGCCACAAGTGAAGCAAGCAAACTTAGGAATTCAGTAGTAAGGTAAAGGAAAGGACATGTTAAAGTTTCCCAGGTCCTAATAATTCCAGGTTGAAACAATGACGCAACACTCTACATACTGGTACGAGTGTTTATGCATCCTTAAAAAGGTAGGTGGGGAAATCTTAACTGGGGCACCATACTCCTGTTAAAACTGGATATAAATTCACCTTTCCTTAAACTGCCTAGCAGTAGGACTAGAGTCATGGGAGGATGAACAGTGGCGAAACTTACGAGTGAGCTACTGATTCATTATCGTGGTGTCTAATGGGCCCATATTGACTTTAAAGCTAAGCTGTACTTAATTATTCTTTATTATTATCAATGAGCATCCGTTTAATTGCTATATGCTATGGAAAACAGTCGAAACTGCTTCCTTTCCTGTCGACAAGTTAAAATATGGTAATTTTCTATTTACTGCTAGATGCATTTCAACTAAAGCAACATAGAAACCTGGGCAAAAAAGATGAATGCCTCGTTTCACCAGAAAATTGGCCACTTTTTAGTACCTATAAAGAAGTAACAGTGTAATGCAAAACTATTTACTTTAATAAACGTATATATGTGCGTTAAATACTTCAATTACGAATTTTATGATATTACTTAGGTATACTATCTAGCATAAACATAGCCACTCAGGTATAGTGGAGTCTTCGTTTTCAGCAGTTAATACGCAGGGAATTAAAGATATTAACAGTAATGTTCTTCTGTTGTGTAACCTCAACGAAAACAATTAATTTCGGGTTACCGAGGTCATAGTCTGTGTACTCTTTACGTACACATAACAAAATAAGGAAAACATGTACCTAAATTACGCAGATAGTTCTATCGAGAATAAAAATTAGCATAAGTCTGGTAATCAAAAGCTAGTGAAATTGTTCATAAAATGATTATTATTGTCTCTGTCTCTAACACGACAAAAGTATTTATGTTTGCTCTTTGCAGATTAACCTGTGAATAATAAAAAATTTATTATCAAAAACAAAATTAATAATAGACTGATATCTAGTTTTCAATTTTAAAATACTTTAATGTGGTTCTATGTACAAGACAATGAAAACTGTTTACTCAATCAATCCATTTTACACTTACACAATTCCAGAATAAAATCCACTTGGCTAAAACTGTATCAATTGACGCATTTATAAAAACATTTAGATTTATAAAGTCAAAAAATTATGTTTCCACATAACTAACCTCCATATATGTATGTACACGGTCCATCAGGAATTATCTTCCCAGTGAAATAAAAAAATTAAATAATAACAGTAGTACAGCCTGTTTATTATCCAAACAAAATATTTGACTAAGCACGTGCATAGCTACTCCTACACTCATACCCCTTTACTAATACTTTAAATTTATAGAGTAAAACAAATAATTGATTGATTGATCATATTATTTCTATTCCTTATTCATATTAGTTGCTTATTGAAACTAGAGGTTCATAAATGTTCATAAATGCAAAATGCAATGTATTATGAAACAATTATATGCTTAAAAAGTAGCTACAAATTAAAAGTAAAGAAATGAATGCAATGTTCTAGCTCATTCACCCAAATCATCAAGAATCTTGTAATTCTCACACACCTTATGTAGTAAACAGTATTCATCATTTCATTTACAGTTAGTAACCACGAAAAAGACCTTATACAAATTACCCATGTGGTCATTGGATTAATTTGGTTAACATTTTCCCTATTGGTAGGTATTTCGACCTGAACTTTGTGGGAGTACAGGTGTCATACTGTATACATTGCAGCTTCTGGTTGTTTATATGGTATACCACAATCTTCAATATACCACCAGAAAAAATTATCATTTGTTAATTAAATAACTTATTGACCATTGAACTAAGTATTACCACTTTTAATTGCGCATTAAAATAAGGATAATTTTATATTTCCTTCATAAATATCGATGTACAAAAAACCGCAATAAATATCCAAGGAGACATTCATAAACAATAAGGATAAACATTGTTATCATAAAAGCAAGCGAAGCACGGTATATAAATGATGACAGTTGACGATGTAGCTAACAGTCAAAATTGTCATTAAAACATTTAAAGACTTTAGGTAAGTCAATAATAAGAATACACAATCACCATACATATACATTTATATAATTATTTCCTCTTCTTCGTTACATTTTAAGGCCTATCATGGAATCATCAAACATAAAGCCTCATCCCCTAGGTTGGTAAATTACACTTAAATTGTAATGAAAATAATAATTTTATATGCTTTATATGCATTTAAGTCTTAATTAATTACAGACAATATTACACCTGGAGAAATCAGATTGGCAACAGAAATTATTAATACTGATCCATTATGGAATGATAATTTATCCGGTGTGAAGTGGGACTTTATGTCAATGAGTAATTTACAACTGAATCTATCCAATGGAAACAAATTTATATTAAAAATAAAACATGCTAAATTATTTGTCTTCATTAAAATCTATTAGTCAATATTCCCCCACCAAAAGAAATTCTTCTTCCACTTTTACGTCAAGGAAAAAATGCAAATTTTGATTTCGTAGACAGGAAGACTCAAGTGGTCGTTCAGAGTCAGAACTCTATCAATTGTGCCAGAATTATTGTCAATCAAACAAAAAGGCACTTGGAAGCATTGATAATGGCGAATAAAGTAATTACATATTATATTAACTTGTAGTTTAAATACATTTTGACAAAATATTTCATCTTTTTTATTAAACAGAACGAAAACGCTTCGTTTACGATCGATGAGTTGGTTAGGGCAGAAATTTATGGAAAACAGGATAAACGGGTTAGGGCAAGAATCATTAAAGAGTATGGTGTACCAGGTAACATGACTATACTGATAATTGATAAATACGCTAAAATGTCCAATTTCATAATAAATAATAAAATTTTCTTGTTTAACTTAGAAGAGGAATTTGACGCAAGGGTAATAATGAAATTATTATGTACTTAACAAAAAATAAATAGTTTAAAGTTTTCATAATTATTTCTAAATATATTTCAGGTCGTGGGAGATGCATGGTTTGTAATTAAAATTTTGTTACTATTTTGAGTTATATCTGAGTATATTTTCATTGTGCTTCCAGGAGTTTAGGTTACAATGGACCAACTGATCAAGATGCTGATTATAATGGAAAACGAATGGTCAATGTTTATTACTACTTTAAACGAAAGCATCATGAAAATCATCTGGTCCATTGTGTTGGATTCACGTCTTGTAAGAATAGATTATATGTTTTAATTTTTTGCCGGATAATTAATTTAATTTAAATATTAATAAATTGTAAACGGAATGTAACTTTAATTCTTTAATGTAGTGCTTGATTTAGTGGAAAAGAAAATTGTCCGCATTACAGAACTGCCCACCAATAATGATTTCAGATCCAATAACAGTAACTTTCAAATGCCCTTAAGAAGTTGCAATTACCTACCACAATTTCTTCCGCCGTCGTATTTCCGAAATGACATTAAACCTTACGTGGTAACTCAACCGGGTGCACTGTGGACGAAGCCATAGAGGATTGTGATATTTATTATGCTTATATCAAATATCACTGAATACAGTCCCAAAGGACTCAAGAAACAAGTACCTAATACATTTTTTGTGGAAAAAATTTTCTATGGGGGTGTACTCCCCATTAGGGGTATCTCCGCCCCCTTTTGAGGTAAGGCCTTCAAAGTAATATAGCTTCTGTCTCAAAGGTAGGTGAGGTTAACTAGTGAGTTTCATTGCGAAATTCGTAATACTTTTGGAAATATTTAATTTTAAAGCCGAAATTTTGTCGTTTTGGGACCTAGTTTGACCGCATATATCTTCCAAAAGGGGATCGATATAGGTCATTTTATATTTTTAAAACACGAACACCATATAGGTGCATCCATTTTAATTGGATTTAGAAATAGGACAAGCCTGCATTCGGAGATATAGTGCTTCAAAGTTAAGGTAGTAATGGGTACTAAAATTGTAGCGAAACAGTAGTAAAATTACTATACTTCGGCCAATTTGCTACTGCTTCGCTACAATTTTGGTACCCTTTACTACCCTAACTTTGAGACACTATATCTCCTAATGCAGACTTGTCCTATTTCTAAATCCAATTAAAATGGATGCACCTATATGGTGTTCGTGTTTTAAAAATATAAAATGACATATATCGATCCCCTTTTGGAAGATATATGCAGTCAAACTAGGTCCCAAAACGGCAAAATTTCGGCTTTAAAATTAAATATTTCCAAAAGTATTACGAATTTCGCAATGAAACTCACTAGTTAACCTCACCTACCTTTGAGACAGAAGCTATATTACTTTGAAGGCCTTACCTCAAAAGGGGGCGGAGATACCCCTAATGGGGAGTACACCCCCATAGAAAATTTTTTCCACAAAAAATGTATTAGGTACTTGTTTCTTGAGTCCTTTGGGACTGTATTCAGTGATATTTGATATAAGCATAATAAATATCACAATCCTCTATGGCTTCGTCCACAGTGGGGTGGCCCAAGTTTTAGAATTAAGGGTAGTCAGGTAAGCAAGTGTTTACTTTTCATTTAAGAAAGATTTTCATATAATATTTAATTCTAAAACATTATATTTCCGCATTAAATTTTAAATAGGTCAACTGGCAAAAATGGCAATTCAGAGTAACATTTAATTACCGTACTGGGTTGAATCTTCATTACATTACATATGCTGACAAATACACTGGCCATTTGCTTGGAGATGATGCATTCAAAAGCAAGGGTAAAAATAATAGAAGAGAAATTCTATATCAAATTGGATTATCAGAAAATGTTGTACCTTATGGAGATCCTAAGTCAACGTACTATAGAAGAGCTGTACAAAAAATACATAAATTTATTATTCATTTAACATTATTATTTTACTATTGTTGAATACTTATTATTATTAACAAGGGGTTTAATTGTTTTCTGTTAATTTGATAGGCATTTGATATGGGATAATATGGCATTGGTCTTTATGTGGACTCGCTTAATACAGATTCCAACACGGACTGCTTGGGTTAATGTTTATAATCCAGCATATTTGATATAATATAATATAATATAATTTGAAATACACTGCATTTCAAATTGACTAATTTGCTGTTTTTTTCTAAATGACTTCCGCTTGAAAACTTTATTTTTAGGGGATGAAAACACAAATAGTGTACGATATATGGATTTCTCATATTGTGACCAGGAAGGAAATGCTATTACAATTAAAAGGGCTGTTTGTATTCACGAAGAAGATGCAGGTATAAGATTAAATTAGGTTAAAATGGTATAATATTCTTTAATTGTGTCAAACAGTACAGAAATTATAAGGGTATTGAAATATTTTTAAATCAGGTATTTCCCACAAACATACAGAATACCGAAATGGGAAAACATATTTAGTTCGCTCCCGACGCCTTGTGGTTTGTTCAGCTTCATGTGTAACCAATTATGAGTAAGTTTAATAGTTATTACATTATGTAATCTATTAATAAGTATTTAATAATAAGGGGACATTTATTATTGCAATTTTATTATTTACGTAAAATATTATACCTGTAATCAATAAAATCATTTCATAAGAATTTATTGCTACTTGTAAATATTAAAGGTATCTGTTTTACTACTACTTCTATCTGGATGGCACCATTCAGTTTGATGTTAAAGCTACAGGAAAATTGATACCAACGCTTCTTGGTAGAGGAACAGATCCAGGTGGTCCAGGGGGTCATGGAACTAGAGTCTTTCCTCTAGGTACGCCTTAGATATTCATTTTTCCTTCTAGCATTTAATTTCTGGGACGTTTTTTTCTTCTAATAGTCAACGCAGAATATCATCAGCACATATTTTGTGCCCGTATGGATTTCTTGGTCGATGGAAAAGAAAATGCTGTGGCCATGAACGATGTTGTTCCACTAAACGGTGACGTTGGTTCTTATACTAATCCATATGGAAATGGATTTACAGTTAAGAAAACTGTATTCAGAAGAGCTAAAGAATCTGTTACAGATATTAATTCTGAGAAATCCAGATTCTGGGAGATATTCAATCCCAATAAGAAAAATAAAATCACAAATACTCCCGTCGCTTGGAAGTTAATTCCGAATTCAGGATCTTTTCTCAGATCATTGGCAAAAAATTCAAGTTACATCATAAAGCGTGCAGGCTTTGCTACTAACTCTGTTTGGGTTACGCCTTTCAATGATCATGAGCTATACGTAAGCTACTAAAAATAATGCATTGAACGATTTAATTCATTAATTGGATAAATTACCTTATTAATCCGTCCATAATATCATTCCATACCATTTAGCCTGCTATTCCACTATACTAGTATAGGTGTTTTAGCTACTTGCATGATTTTTCTGGTTATATGCATGAATGATCAGTTTTTACCTTTAGTCTTTTACAAATATTTCTTCATGTATGACAAAAATAATATCCTATAATAAGATCATGTAATACAGGCAGCTTAGGGAATAAATTGTTATAAATACGTTTTGTACAGGCAAGTGGATTTTATGTTGTACAAAGCCGTGGTGGTGATGGTCTTCCTTCTTGGGTCTCACGCAATGAAAATATCTACAATAAAGGTATTACAATTTTCTACTGGTAGCAATTAACATTTTTATTACCCATAAGCATCTGGTCAACTATAAAAACAAACAAGTAATAAGCTACTCGCAGATATTAAGACAGCAGGCAATCTAAATTCGCAGATTTTTTAAACCTAACATAATGATATAATTTATTGATTCATCAAAATTCTACCAAGAAAGATTAGCTACCTAATATCTGAGACAATGAGACTTACTAATTTCATTCAAATTGTAAAATGTTGAAGTAGAAATTCGTTATTATTACTATATCGTTCTAATGATGGTTTTTTTCAATTTCCATCTAGATATCGTTTTATGGCATACATTTGGTATGGCACACAATTTCTTTTTCCGCACAATTTTACTGTCATTTAATTTGTAATAATAAATTTTAAATTTGTCTACTTAATATTTGGTATTGCATATTCTTTTACAGGTCTTACCCATATACCAAGAATTGAAGATTTTCCAATAATGCCTGTCGAGTAAGTAAAACATCTTCGAATTTAGTAATATTAATATTAGCGTTCTGCAGCATAAGTTATGCTCGTATATTTAAATAATTTCTACTTTTAGCGACTGTATTATTTTTAGACAATTATATAACGTACTTATGTATTTAACTCTTACAGGGTCATTGGGTATATTATCAAGCCGTTCAATGCTTTTGATAGGTAGAATAAATACACCAATAACTAATTCTTTACAGGAAGTCATTCGACTCTTTATTTGCATTCTTTAAAAAATCATATTAGAAATTGACATATTAACATAATGAATTTGATGATTCCAACTTTAATACAGTTCAAGAAAGATTTGATGAAGGTTTGAATTGTTCAAAAAATTTTATAATATTTAAGACTTTTGTTTGAATCTTTTATTATCCAGTGCTAACAAATTCATGACAAAATGTTTATTAAACAGTATTTTGTTCTGAAAATGCAGAGATGTAAGGAATGTAGATATAAATGATATATTACAATTCATTTAAATCTATTTATTACAAATATTTCTTATCCTCAAGCGTTGTTAGAATTGTTGTATTTATTCTACTTATTTACTCGAGACAGCAATCCAGCATTAGATGGTAATTTTCAATTCGTATTTTTTAATTTTATAAACCATTTTCTAACTAACATTAATTTATTTGTCGATTTAGTGACTTTTTAACTTTAAAAACTCAATAGTCCCACCAGGTGAATGCAGCAGCATGAAAAAGGGCCCTGTCGACGAAAATGTGGAGGATATGCTGCGATAAGTGTTGGTAGGGGTCAAGGTAGGCTTTAATTAAACATTTTATTGCTATATAAGCATTTTATTTTCAATTATTTCTGTACCATATATATCATAATGGCATTACAAATTATTGTAATATTAGGCTGTCCATTTCATCAATCAGTTGATGCCGTCGATCCAAATTTGAGTCGAATCATATGACATACTAAAACGGAGCCTTTTCAATCCAAAGGAATGCTTTACAAAATTGGAATTAAAAAATCATTCAGTGGAACAAAGTTGATAATGAAAAACAAAAGAATAATTGAACATCGTATATAAAAACATTATATTTCATTTTCTAGTGCGGGTTATTGAAATATTCAATATCTAGTAAAAATTAAAAAAAATATTTATTGTTGGACTTTTGCATTTGTACTGCCTACAAAGAATATTCAGGTTTTACCTAATAAGCGAACTAAATCCATATAAATTTATATGAAATTAGGATAGCTTGAAAATGAGCTCTTAAATTATAAACTACTATATATGCACTGTGGTGGTTCGGTTATATATTTTGTTGGCAATAAGTCTGACCAGGTTCGCGTGTTCATTATTTTAATTAAAGCGTCTAAGCCAGTTTTTCAAAGATAAGTCTTTATGTTATAAAAATAGGGATAATTTATTCATAAGGTGTGCATGTGGAGCGATATATGTAGGCCGAAGCTTGGATTTGATCACGCAGAATGTCGTGTTCTGTAACTAGAACCTCCCATCTATCTCATCATCAAATGGAATCACCACCACAGAAAACAATCTATTCCTTGGCTTTGTTAACATGTTTAAAGGACCCACTCTAAATAAAAATAATAAAACGTGTACGCTTTAACCATACGTTGAATAAAAAAGGCGTTTATTCAACACCTGAATAAATTATACTGGATTCTACTTCGCTATTCAATTATTTACAAGTAATCAAGTAATGGTGTATATTATTATACTTAAAAGACGGTTGCATGACGGCATGGACCATCCATTGCTTCATCATTTGACGGAATAAGTAAAAAGCATCATAACATTTTTATGAAGTATCTACATATTTAATAAACGTTGTCTGCTATCGTAGCAATTAAAATGAATATTGCCAAAATGAAAAATTGTTCGACTGTAACCAATACCACAATGCTCTGTTGGTGGTAATATAATAGTAGCAGGAGAAGAAGAGAAGAAACTCTGCAAAAATTTTGAATTTGACAAGATTTGATACTACCTGGGAAAATTAGCATGATAAATTAGATATGTAAAAATCTTGTTTTCAATTGAGCATAGCGTTAATCAGTTATTGAAAAGTAATTGGTTGGCAAAGGAAATCAACGATATTAATTCTCTATTGTGCGTACATATTATATTGTCTTTGACGTTTTCATATTTTTAGTAAAACAACATAAAAATGTCAATTATTTTATTGTGCATATTTCAACTTGTAGTGATTGGATTGTCTTTAGGATGGAAATTGAAAGATATTTTCGCCCTAGAAAAGGAGTGCTACATAAATTTAATTTTGCAATCAACACCATTTATTGGACAATCAGAAGTGTCAAGTAACGAATTACAGGAAATCGACATCCCATATGCTTTTACAAAATTAAAACTTTATGAGGAAAAAGAATGTAGTTTAAAACACTTATTAGAATTATCTCCACTAGATAAGACAAGATATGATTTCTACAAAAATAATAAACTCTGTAAAAGAAAGTTTAGTAAAAACGATTCAATTAGATTATCATCACCACGTCTATTGAGCCGTTTGGTTTGTGTAGTGAATATTGCTTTTAATTTTGATCCAACAAATTCCATAGATACTTTAATAATTGATTATATCAGTAAGAAATCCGATGAAGAGGAAGTATTTAAAATAACTGAAGACTATGACGCTTGGAAAATTGGGATGATGTACAATTGGGCAGAATATTCTTCTGTGTACCTTTTAGTTGGCGAACAAACTTTAGAGCTTGCAAAATCAAAGTCGAATCTTGGTAATGATGGTCTTGCATTCAATAACTTTTGTGGAAATGCCTGGTTTCTGTTGACTGTATCAGATAAGGATGAGCAAGTCGTATATTATTTGATATGGCCACAGTATATATACCAGAGTGGGGATATAATCCCGTTTGTTATGTGGCCGTTATGTCAGCGAACAAATTGTCCAATGCATCGACCTTTGCGTGAAATGGTGTTAAACGATATTATAAAAACAAGTGCCTTAGTACAGGTTTCTGTCGACTATTTATTCTTTCCAGAAATGTATGCATACACACACAGGCCTTATTGTGGGCCACCGCTACTAAATACTTATTTAACTAACTATGACTTAAACAAGTATGCTAGAATTGATCTTGCGATTGTTTCTATTGTACTAGAAGGGACTCCGAATGCCACTATATCAATTAACGATGAAAACAAAAAATGTTTTGACCCCAAGTATGCTGTTACATATTTAAGCCATTTGAGTTTTATCGAAAGCAATGGAATGGATATGAATTACCCACATCATCCAACTTTAAGTGTGATTGTCATCAGTGAGGATTCCTTCAATTTTATTTCCTGTGTCGTTTTGGAAGACGAAAGTCTCTCGTTTTATGGATACATTCGACCTTTTCAACTTTATGCTTGGCTTGGTATTATCCTCACTCTGTCCACTGTAATTACATTTATTCATGGAATAGCATATTTAAAAAAAGACAAGAGTATCCCATTTCTAATGATCTGCTTCGCGTATTTATTGGAGATCAGTTATTCTCTGTCCACCAAAGCTAATAAAATGCTTTGGATCAAATTCGTTCTCTGTCCGTTGTTGCTGATGTTAATTGTATTGACCAACGGTTATAAAGGGATATTTATTACTGACTTAGTAGAGCCACGTCCAGTGAAACAAATCGAATCTTTTGAGCAAATAGCAAATCTCTCGGATGTAACTGCTTTTGGGGAATTTGTGGAATCAAATGACTTTGACCCTTTTTACATTTCTTTGCAGGAATATAGAGATTCATTAATTCAATACTACCACAAATGTTCGACATCGAATAGCACTAATTCCTATAACGTATCATACTGCCAATCAAAATTAGAAAAGTCGGGTTTTGAATTTGATGACATAGATAAGGCAATTATTGAGAGTTTAATACAGGGCGTCAATAAGTACGATAATATTCATTTAAAATTTCGACTAATGGTCCACAGTTCATTGAAGTCTCAATTAACTTACAATAACAATGTCAAAATGATGGTAAAGCTGATGGAAAAAACTCGATACCCTCCGGGATTTCCATACACAAGCAGTCCTCAGAAGTGGATTGCAAAATGCAATAATTCCGTATTGATTTTATCGACCCTGGCCCTCCATCGCTTACTCAATGACTCTCATTGGAATCCTCAGAATGGTGGAATTCAGCCGATTCACAATTTGTATCTTGGAAAACAAGAAACCCCGTTTTTATCTACTTTAGTTTATTCCGGGTTCTTTACTTATCAATTCCCTATGGTTAATTCATTTTTTAGACGGAAGTTGTTTGCCCTAAGTCATTCAGGGATTTATAGTTTATGGTTAGAACATTACAAAAGATGGAATTTTACAGAGTGCAAAACTTGTTGGACAAGACCTCTAGCTCGAACTTTGACATTTCATAACTCGAATATCGGTACCATCTTTTATATACTTTTGACCCTCACACTT
This sequence comes from Tomocerus qinae, assembly GCA_020055645.1. NCBI lineage: Eukaryota > Metazoa > Arthropoda > Collembola > Entomobryomorpha > Tomoceridae > Tomocerus > Tomocerus qinae. The sequence goes on along the minus strand of CM034546.1, from coordinate 48,003,917 downwards.
GTATACGCCTCCGCGTTTTTGTGGGAAAGCAGAAAGGCATTGAAAGAACAAGTGCTTCATTTATATTTCATGATATTGGAAGGAAGTAGGAAATTAAAAACAAACTGTTTCCTCAAATTCCATTGTCTTCTTTCCAGGTATAGGAGACTAGGAGGTATTCTAAATCCTAAAGTCTAAATCCTATAAAAATAATTTATTTGTCAAAGAAGAATAAAATTAAAACATAAATTTCATACTTTTCTTATTACTTTTTGGTATGCCCCATAGGTCAGGATGCTGAAGCTTTCTGTTTTTATTGTCAATGTTTAATAATTTAGTAAAATCAGCATTTATCTCGCCAATGCATTCATCGTTGCATGGTAGTTGTAACTATTTGTTAAAATCATTTATTTGAAAAGGTAACAATGTCGAGGAATAAAATTTTGGCTACCGTCTGTAAGTATGACCTGGATTACCTACAGCAAATTTGAACTGATTATTTGCAATCGTTCTTGAGTTATCGTACTAAATGGACTGATGAGTGGATTCAGCGGATAGTCATACAGCGTGGACATATGCTATAGAGCATATCGGCTGCCTACTTCAGATACAGAGCAGTGTACATCTCTTACGTGCCAAGTTGAAAGGAAATATTTCATTAAACTTTCATAATAGGTTTTTGTAGTAGACATGGGGCCTATTAAACCTTGGCTTGCAATTTTCACGCGCACTTTTTACGCATTTTCACAATTTCTATGACTCAACTCCAAAATCTCTTGAGGCGAAGTTATGCAAACGAATTTATCCCATTGAGGCCAGATCCTGAATAAATATTTTTTAAACTGCAAAATCCGAAACAATGTGATGTCACACTGTGTAAACGTCACCTGGCGCTACATAATAATTCCACGGAGCTAGTTTGTGTACGCCTTTTTGTAAAATTTATTAATATTTAATAATATCATGAAATTTAAGCTTCAATAACGATTAGCTTAATTAATTGATTTTAATGCTAACCCAGGCAGGGTTTAGTTTATAGTTTGATATACTTAAGTATGGCATGGAACCTAATGTAACGCATATTATTATGCAAGTCGTGCAAGTGTGACTGTTTTGATGGGAATGAAATTTCACTTATCTTTTAATTGAACAATGATAAAAACGATAGAAAGAACGATCCTTATAGTTAGTAACAATTTGCTGTTTAAGTTTGGTCCTTCGAGTGCTTTTTTTGTAACGAATTATCCATGTTACAGTATTTTTCAAGTAGTGTGATATCAATTGACGGGTTGTAAAATAGCGTCAGTTATTTTGCAGACTATAATAATTTTTAACGCTCCAAGACCCTGAAATAACGTCTGATAAAAACACATTTTATTATATTGACATTTTTATTTCCTTAAACGTTTTAAACTCAACTGCGTTATATAAATAAAATTTCAATATCCTTTCAATGCATCTGCCGAGGAGGGATGGCAATTAAGATAAGATTTTAAATTGCAAGAAGTATGTTAATTGTATTGATTGTAAGGGCTTGGAAGAATGTCATCACAGTCATCCTTTGCAAGTAAAAGAAAGGACCAACCCATGCTTTTAAAGGTGGATATCCGAGCAACCATTTCCTCATAAAGGAATTTCCATGATAGTTCCATTTGGCTCGAAACTCTTGAGATTTTGTGTTCATATCCGCTCCCAAGGGAATGACGGCATAATACAAGAAAAGACAAACAATGCTTACCGTAGGAAAGATTATAAAAATTGGCATTTTGAAAGTAGTATACATTTTGAATGTACAGTAATGAAGAATTAAGCTACAAGAAAATGCTCCACCTAACAACAATGCTCCAACTATAGGAAACATTTTATTGGCAAAAATTTCAACCAATTTTAAGCACTGATAAGCTTTTCTAATATTTCCTTGTGTTTGCACGGAATGTGACTGTAAAATATCATGGGTGAAATAATGTAGCCAATGATTACCACCATAAATGAAAGTGACAGCAAATAGATCGTAAAAAATACAGGTTGACATAGAAAAGAGTGTTAACCAATTTGTCATGATGAACAAGGTAATTTGGATTGGAATGTTTGAGTGAAGTAATTTTAATAGAAATTGGCCAAGTAATGGCAATTCTTCTAAAAATCGATTTATTGGGGAATCTGGGTGCATCAGAGCAAAGTAGGAGATCAGGGGAGAAATAATAACTATAAATGGCGTTAATAGTACTAATCCAGCACCAAAGAGACTAAATCCAAAGCAGTCATTTTGTTTTCTTGCTCGTTGGAATAATTCTATAAAATAAGTTAGAAATTAAATGTTACAACTTAAAATGAAATAAACTTATTAATATCTTTTAGATTTTTACCAGCAATGTATTGGTCACCATTGAAAGTCAGCGTCATGTTATTAGCAATATCATGCTTTGAAAGCAAAATGGTTCCAGTTAAGACAGCAGTCAATAATGTATAGATCGAGCACATTACGTATATCAAAATTTGTTGAGGTTGGAAATCATTGACCGAATAAAATAATTGTAACAGTAGTCGTCCAAACAAATAGGTAAAATTTCCAGCGAGACTCAATAGTGCCAAAAATGAAAGTCGGGTTCTCCATTTTGAGGTACTAACTGAAAGTTTTCTCTGTTTTGGATTCCAGTTGAAATCAAAAATCTTAAAAATATTCAAGAACCCGAAAAATATTGTCAATGAGAATATTATTTGACTAGTTATCATTTTAAATGCTTTTAAAAAACTAGATATACTAGTATGTTTAGTTTTATTACTATAGAGACTACAAAATATAAATCTTAACCGTTTGACAGCCAACACAGGAATAAGTTCCTATTGTAGCCATACATTAAAATGCTGCTTAAATTGAGCAACTAAAAACATTGAGCAATAAGATTTTTATACTGTTTTATTTAAGCATAGTGGCCTCAGTATTCCAAATTGATATACACAATAGTCTTAAAGATAAAATCATACAGTCAGCAGCTCATGCAGTGGACATTATTGTGTAAAAATGTTTATCAACTAGGCATGGAAAAATACAGAGTAAGTTAGAATTATAAAATCCTCTTCTGAAACTTCCAGTATTTGGAAAAGTGGGTTTAACGATTATGATAAATCTGATAAAATTATACCATTTAATGATGATAGGCGTTTTGTAGTAACCTGGAATGATAAAGTACATAAGACAGGAAATAAAATTAGTAGACAAAGTAACCATAGCTTTGCGCGACGAATTTTGCAACTGTTTTATTCAATTCACCTTCAGGCTGTTAATTTCTTAAACAACTAAGGTCATTGTAAGACATATGACTTTGAAAAATAAAAATTGCTTTTGTAACATTCTTAAAGCATTATTCAAACTATAGGGCTGTTCAAGGGAAAACGATTTGCTACCAGCTATGTTTCTGCACTTGTGCATATACTAAAAAGATTTAGCCTATGCTATGCATTGGATTTCATCCTAACCTCATCCTAAGGCCGTTGGCATTTAGCTCATCCTTAACTTTCGAACGATACCTAATACCTGACATCTGTATTACACGGAGTTTTGACTTTTGACATCTCTCTCAGAGAGGTCAACAATATTGTAAATCCGTTTGTGCTCACTAACCGTAATTTATAAAAGGCTTTAATTTTAATCCATCAGAATTTCGATTTAAAAATTCCTGGTATGAAAACCGCCTATTTTAAAACTTATTTCGTAATTTTGAAAGTGAAAAAATGCGAATTTTTGAAAATTTCAGAAACCTCGAGATATAGTAATGGTCCCATACGTCAAAATCTATTAAATGATTTCGGAACTACTTCACATTCCGATTTTAAGACGTTTTTAACATATAGACCGGCCCTAAAATATAGAAAAAATAATTTGTAACCAAAGTTGTTAGTTCGCTTTAAAGCGGACATAAAAAGTTCTAATGTATAGATTATATAGATAAGTAGTCTTATAGTTAGGTACTCTAAATTTAAACAGTGTGTGAGACATAAGAAAAATAGCAATGTAATTTATATTTGTAGAAAAATACAGAGAAGACTATATTGTAGTTTAAGCGCTCTTTGAATTTTCTAAATACATTTTACAAAAAAACTTTATCCATTATTTTATCTCTTTAATTAATGCGTTTAATTGCAATTTTGTATTTGAAGAGCCCACAATCGAGTAATCGTAATTTATCATTGATTTTTCTGAAAAAATGTATTTTGAAAATAATTTTACGTATTTGTATTTTGTTATTTGCATGTTGAAGTAGCTGTTACGCCTCCCCCGTCAGAGGGTGACGTTTCGGTCTTCCATCAGGAAGAACCAGGAGATATCCTTAAGGATATCCCCTCTTCGGGTTCGGCCTTTTGCCGTTGGCCCTTCCGGGCATCTTTTACTATTTGTCCATCAGGACTTCGGGGTTGGTTTGTGGAGGGTGGGAGGAAGTGGAGGTGAAGGCGGTCAACCTTCTTGTCCATCAGGACATAGACCATCAGGTCCTTTAATGAGGTGGCCATCAGGCCTTAGAAGAAAAGAAGTTTTAAGAAAGTTTTTGAGTCTGGTTTTTAGGTGATGCTTACCGTTTCGAAGAAATCCCGTAGGTAGAGGTGTCCTGGTAGTCCAACGGGGTAGAATAAAGTAAATGATAAAAACCGGAGATTTTTGAATAATAATAAAAAAATGAAGTTCAACTTAAATTGGGGAAGAAAATAATAAAGTATAATTTTATTAAACACAGAATCGAAGGGGAGACAGCAGTCGTCTCCGAAGGCAGACTGATTTTCTAAGACCCCTTGGTCTAGTTTTTATATATTATTCTTATCTATTGCACGTGTAGTGCATATGCTCTTAAGTAAAGAGACAAGAGTCAGAAAGACACAATCTTCTGACTCATGCCTACTTTACTAAGAATTTCTTAGGCTAGGCTAATTATTAATATTGTCCCTTTGTCATCGAAACAGAGTACAAGTTGAACCCACAACTTGGACTTTGTTTCGAAGACTATTATTATATTCTAATTGTTAAATCTAATTTATATAGTAATAGTTTTATAGAGTTGGGGTCGCATTTAGTCATAAATGGATCCCTCCTCTAAACTTAATTTTATGTTTATGCTCATTCCTATTTCCTATGTTAAAACTAATTTATATTAGTATAATTATACTATATAGTTATGGTTATTTTAATATATATTGTTATATACCTGTAACAAGATATTGTATTTATATGTATATGTTAATATTATATATTTATATATATATTTATTTGTTACACACTTGTAACATTCCTCCATGCCAAGTATTTTATCGCCCCGATAAAATGTATTATTATATATTTGATTTATGTAGTTATAGTAATTTCCTTTGTAATTTCGTTTGTTGTGTCCTCCATTTCTCCATGCACGATTTCTAACCATCCACCTGTCGGTCGTTTAGGTTGTTGGGTTATTATTTGTGTAGATGTTGTAGACGCTGTTGGAGATGAAGTAATTGGTCTTGAAGATGACGTAGACTTCCTAGCATTCTTATGATGAGTCGTGGGGGGAGCAGATTTTTGTGATTTTGAAGAAGATGGTTTGGGTTCTTGTTGACGATTTTTAGAAGGGATATGTGAATGTCTTTTTCGGGGAGTTGTTTTAGATGTAAAATTTGAAGATGTAGATAATTGTTTTGCGGAAGTCTTTGGGTCGAAATGTTTTTTACTAATTTCCTTAGCTTTTTGTTGCATTTGGTGCCTACCTTCTTGTACTGTAGGTAATGTTAAAGTAGGAATGGTAATTGGATTGCTCATTAGACGAGGAATTACAAAAGGAGTACTTTTGGAAGGTTGCTTAGGTAATTTACGTATTAAGCTAGGATCATTTGGATTATATTCTTCCACAGCATTAGGGTTAGTATTTACTTTATTGGAGTCCCATAATTTAGTTGCGTAGGCAAAAGCGCGACCTCCGTGAATTTCGTAATTTTCATAAGGGTTACATTCATAGTAGGATCGTTGGCGAATTATGAGTTCTAGCTTATTTAGGACTTCTTTTGTAGTCGGATTTTTAATATGGTCGACGTAAGCCTGATAAAGGTCCATATACTTTTGTTCTTTGTTGGAATATTTTTCGGAAGCCAATTTTCCCGATCGTTTTAGGGATTTAATGAAATCCGGGTAATTCATGAGATAAGGTGTTTTAGCTTCCATCTAAAAAATAAAATTTTTTTGACATCAGTCTTTTTCTTTGAAATATAACATCAGTTAATTTATATGCCAATCGTGGTTTTATATTTATGTTTTTTGAAAAGAAGGGTGTAAGGGGGGGTTTGGGTAATCACTTAAATCTACTTTGTTTTGTGGATCTAGGCTCGTTTGTGGATAGAGTAGTTTGGTTGATCTGAACGGTATCATGAGGAGTCGAAGTGCTCGATGGTGTAAATCGGTCACGGAAAGCTTGTATGTCTTGTTGTCTTCTAACTAATTGGCGATCGAGACGATATATACGAATTTTTTGTGACACATAGTCATACGCAGCAGGAATGACAATCAACAATAGTAAAATTAAAATAAGGAACAATAATATTTCGTCATGTATCAGAAGAACACATTGGTTATAACAGACTTCACCACTAACCTTGGGTGTATTAGAAGCAATAACGGGCAATAGACATGAAAAACCGAATTAAAAAATTGTAAAATTACTACCGGAGACATACTCCTTGATAACTGTACGTCATGTCCCCCAACCTTCGGCTACATTTTACTTTGACTTTCGGGTCTAGAAAAAAAGACCTTTCAACCTCTTTTTTCCGTGGTATATATATATCTTAAATATAAATATATATTCGCCCGTAACGAGAAAATGGGGTAAAAATTGCAAAGAATCGCGCAGAGCGAGAAATTGCTATTTTGAGAAGAAAAACATTTCGGGGGCGGGCGGCGCGAGCCCGTAAAGCCCATCCCTCAATACATCTATGTCCTAAGGTAAATTTGTCTTCATTAGGGCAGACAAAGTAGAAATAATATTAAAGTTCTTCGTCACTCTAATTTGGGCGAGCTTTCTGATATGGCTTGTGGTGGTAAACTACGGATTGACATTTTCCAATAAAAATAAATAAGTAAAATTCTGGTGTTAATAGGGGAGTGGTGCACATTATTTTCTCCCCCCGTATGTATTTTTCATAATTTTCAAATTTGTTTTCATAGTTACTAAACTTAGTTACGAGATATCTTGTTGTTCCTAACAGGCTTTCAATTAATTGATTTTAATGCTAACCCAGGCAGGGTTTAGTTTATAGTTTGATATACTTAAGTATGGCATGGAACCTAATGTAACGCATATTATTATGCAAGTCGTGCAAGTGTGACTGTTTTGATGGGAATGAAATTTCACTTATCTTTTAATTGAACAATGATAAAAACGATAGAAAGAACGATCCTTATAGTTAGTAACAATTTGCTGTTTAAGTTTGGTCCTTCGAGTGCTTTTTTTGTAACGAATTATCCATGTTACAGTATTTTTCAAGTAGTGTGATATCAATTGACGGGTTGTAAAATAGCGTCAGTTATTTTGCAGACTGTAATAATTTTTAACGCTCCAAGACACTGAAATAACGTCTGATAAAAATACATTTACTTATATTGACATTTTTATTTCCTTAAACGATTTAAACTCAACTGCATTATATAAATAAAATTTCAAAATCCTTTCAATGCATCTGCCGAGGAGGGATGGCAATTAAGATAAGATTTTAAATTGCAAGAAGTATGTTAATTGTATTGATTGTAAGGGCTTGGAAGAATGTCATCACAGTCATCCTTTGCAAGTAAAAGAAAGGACCAACCCATGCTTTTAAAGGTGGATATCCGAGCAACCATTTCCTCATAAAGGAATTTCCATGATAGTTCCATTTGGCTCGAAACTCTTGAGATTTTGTGTTCATATCCGCTCCCAAGGGAATGACGGCATAATACAAGAAAAGACAAACAGTGCTTACCGTAGGAAAGATTATAAAAATTGGCATTTTGAAAGTAGTATACATTTTGAATGTACAGTAATGAAGAATTAAGCTACAAGAAAATGCTCCACCTAACAACAATGCTCCAACTATAGGAAACATTTTATTGGCAAAAATTTCAACCAATTTTAAGCACTGATAAGCTTTTCTAATATTTCCTTGTGTTTGCACGGAATGTGACTGTAAAATATCATGGGTGAAATAATGTAGCCAATGATTACCACCATAAATGAAAGTGACAGCAAATAGATCGTAAAAAATACAGGTTGACATAGAAAAGAGTGTTAACCAATTTGTCATGATGAACAAGGTAATTTGGATTGGAATGTTTGAGTGAAGTAATTTTAATAGAAATTGGCCAAGTAATGGCAATTCTTCTAAAAATCGATTTATTGGGGAATCTGGGTGCATCAGAGCAAAGTAGGAGATCAGGGGAGAAATAATAACTATAAATGGCGTTAATAGTACTAATCCAACACCAAAGAGACTAAATCCAAAGCAGTCTTTTTGTTTTCTTGCTCGTTGGAATAATTCTATAAAATAAGTTAGAAATGAAATGTTACAACTTAAAACGAAATAGACTTATTAATATCTCTTAGATTTTTACCAGCAATGTATTGGTCACCATTGAAAGTCAGCGTCATGTTATTAGCAATTTCATGCTTTGAAAGCAAAATGGTTCCAGTTAAGACAGCAGTCAATAATGTATAGATCGAGCACATTACGTATATCAAAATTTGTTGAGGTTTGAAATCATTGACCGAATAAAATAATTGTACCAGCAGTCGTCCAAACAAATAGGTAAAATTTCCAGCGAGACTCAATAGTGCCAAAAATGAAAGTCGGGTTCTCCATTTTGAGGTACTAACTGAAAGTTTTCTCTGTTTTGGATTCCAGTTGAAATCAAAAATCTTAAAAATATTCAAGAACCCGAAAAATATTGTCAATGAGAATATTATTTGACTAGTTATCATTTTAAATGCTTTTAAAAAACTAGATATACTAGTATGTTTAGTTTTATTACTATAGAGACTACAAAATATAAATCTTAACCGTTTGACAGCCAACACAGGAATAAGTTCCTATTGTAGCCATACATTAAAATGCTGCTTAAATTGAGCAACTAAAAACATTGAGCAATAAGATTTTTATACTGTTTTATTTAAGCATAGTGGCCTCAGTATTCCAAATTGATATACACAATAGTCTTAAAGATAAAATCATACAGTCAGCAGCTCATGCAGTGGACATTATTGTGTAAAAATGTTTATCAACTAGGCATGGAAAAATACAGAGTAAGTTAGAATTATAAAATCCTCTTCTGAAACTTCCAGTATTTGGAAAAGTGGGTTTAACGATTATGATAAATCTGATAAAATTATACCATTTAATGATGATAGGCGTTTTGTAGTAACCTGGAATGATAAAGTACATAAGACAGGAAATAAAATTAGTAGACAAAGTAACCATAGCTTTGCGCGACGAATTTTGCAACTGTTTTATTCAATTCACCTTCAGGCTGTTAATTTGTGATTCTAATGATGGGAACATAACTGATTTTCTTAAACAACTAAGGTCATTGTAAGACATATGACTTTGAAAAATGAAAATTGCTTTTTTAACATTCTTAAAGCATTATTCAAACTATAGGGCTGTTCAAGGGAAAACAATTTTGCTACCAGCTATGTTTCTGCACTTGTGCATGTACTAAAAAGATTTAGCCTATGCTATGCATTGGATGTCATCCTAATCTCATCCTAAGGCCGTTGGAATTTAGCTCATCCTTAACTTTCGAACGATACCTAATACCTGACTTCTGTATTACACGGAGTTTTGACTTTTGACATCTCTCTCATAGAGGTCAACAATATTGTAAATCCGTTTGTGCTCACTAACCGTAATTTATAAAAGGCTTTAATTTTAATCCATCAGAATTTCGATTTAAAAATTCCTGGTATGAAAACCGCCTATTTTAAAACTTATTTCGTAATTTTGAAAGTGAAAAAATGCGAATTTTTGAAAATTTCAGAAACCTCGAGATATAGTAATGGTCCCATACGTCAAAATCTATTAAATAATTTCGGAACTACTTCACATTCCGATTTTAAGACGTTTTTAACATATAGACCGGCCCTAAAATATAGAAAAAATAATTTGTAACCAAAGTTGTTAGTTCGCTTTAAAGCGGACATAAAAAGTTCTAATGTATAGATAAGTAGTTTTATAGTTAGGTTCTCTAAATTTAAACAGTGTGTGAGACATAAGAAAAATAGCAATGTAATTTATATTTGTAGAAAAATACAGAGAAGACTATATTGTAGTTTAAGCGCTCTTTGAATTTTCTAAATACATTTTACAAAAAAACTTTATCAATTATTTTATCTCTTTAATTAATGCGTTTAATTGCAATTTTGTATTTGAAGAGCCGACAATCGAGTAATCGTAATTTATCATTGATTTTTCTGAAAAAATGTATTTTGAAAATAATTTTACGTATTTGTATTTTGTTATTTGCATGTTGAAGTAGCCATATATAAATACATAAATGAGGAATCGAGCATTTACTAATTACAATTTTAGATACCTTAGCTTATGCATGACCTGTTCTCCTATACCAGTCTACAACTTTGAACTTTTTTAGCTTACCAGCTAAGTGCATCAATGCGATTGTGATGATCTCTGGTTCCCATTGGGGAAACAAAGTGGTGCAAAGGGCAAAGACTACAAAAAACAAAATTACATGTTTTTTGGTATAAGTTTTGGTATTCGTTTATTTTAGGAAATTAAATAACTGATTTAAAGTACGTCATACAGACATTAAATATGTATTAATAAAGATTCATTAAAACACCAATAATGACCTACCGGGCTTATTTGTTAATACAACCTACCCTTTATATCTACTCCAGACACATAATATTAAATAACAGAACCCAAGGTTTAAAATAGAAAAGCAAAAAATTAAAGACTACTAATATTTTATAATGCATAATTTTCACTACGCGTTTAAATCAACACATTTACAACTTTAGATGACACAATTTTGAAGTTTCGGTTGGTGCTATTAATTACAAAAAATCCCACTTCCCAGCAATAGATTAGCCATTTTTTGACTGATGTGCTTTTGGCGGAAAGTAAGTATGACTATTGAAAAAAATTAATTGTTTCAATGTTGGAAGTCGGCTAGAACGTAAAATTTAGGCGCTGGTTAGAACGGAGTGAAACGTCGCCTAGTGAAGATGACTCATGTCGATCTATACACAAGTGCATACCAGAAGTAAGCAAACATAACTTTCGTTTGTAGAACTTTCTTTTACAGGTTATTGAATAATAAATGATGAAGTCATGCGGCCTGTCATTATCCGAATGTTTCTCACGATTCTAATTGACCACCTACTGTCTGTACATACAAGGAAAGGTACACAAACTCTGTCAACTACCTGAAAACCAAGAAATTTAAAAATAGAACAGGAATGACGTATAAATTCTTGTAGCCCGTATAAGGATAGTAACGTCTTGTATATGCAAAGGTAAATACGAGATATCCTTTCGCATATACAAGTTGTCACTATCCATATACGGGATATCCTTTCGCATATACAAGTTGTCACTACCCCCATATAAGAAACAATTTATACAAGTTATCCGGATACCAAAATATTAACGAGTAGACTGCAATGTCAAATATTCATCAAATTATTATGTCTTAATGGTCTTTAAATTACGGTTAAGAGTCGGTTTGATCCAGTTATTCCTCCAATCATTTCGGAGACAATATTTGTCATAAGGATGGCGTCGAAAACCGCAGTTTGAACAACTTTCTGTAATATTTATATTCTTTCTAAAAGTAAATACTCTTCAATATTTCCATTACCACGTTAGCTACGCAATCTATATATATATGATACGCTTTAAAATAAAATATTCTCTAACGTTCTCTCAGCATTTTAGTTAAAAAAACCAAGAAACCTAGTAAAACGACGAAAGTAAGGTGTTTATACAGTTTAAATCGCTGCATTTCCTGATTTTTAGAAAAGTAGGTATGCTTTACGTTAGAAAAGTCCCGTCGAAAGGATATTTAACAGTGAATCAATAGTTTCGGTGTAATGGTGTAAAGAACAAGCAAAATGCATTCAAGAAAAAGGACCATTCAAATAGCTGAAATCAGTTTTCAACGGGCAAAATGTACAATAATCTAATAAGTTGACAAATCTTTCTCCATGCAGACCAGAATAAAATATATCCTTTCAGATGTTAAGCTTTTAGGTATCACCTGTAAACATTTCAGAGAAGTAGCCGTGCAATAAACGATTTCTTGTGGTTTGGACTTGATTTAATTACTTTTGTACAATACGTTAACTCTATATTGTATATATAAAGTGTTAATGAGTAGACTGCAGTGTCAAATATGCATCAAATAGTTATTTATTCAGTAGTCTGCAATTTACCGATAAGGGTTGGCTTGTTTCACTTATTCCTCGAAACAATTTGACGACGGGAAGGTGGGCATCGAAATCCAGTTTAAACAACATTCAGGGATATATATTAGTCCACGATTCACGAGGAGAGGTACAAATTACAAATACACTTCAATACCATTACTACGTTAGCTACTCAAAATGCATTCTACTCTTTAAAATAAAAAGCTCTCTAACTTTCTCTCTGTATTTTAGTTAAAATCCAAGAAATATATCAAAAAAACGAAAGCCGATTTTGGGTTTTGTATAGATTATTGTGTTTCCTGATTCTGAAAAATTGGTTTGGCGTAAAATAAGTAGTCACATCGAAGGCTTCGAAGGAATATTTACAAGAGAAAATTATTCTATTTCATGTGTAACGACCAAACTTTCAAAATGTTGCCAAGGAAGCAGAAGAGTATATTGAAGGATGTCCAGACATTCATTGCTGAAATTAATTTTCAGCAGGCAAAATCTATAATAATTAAGTAAGTCGACATTCTTTTCTGTGCACCAGTCAGAATATAATATATCCTTTAACGTGTTAAGTACTGTCCAAGTCCAAAGGTACACCTTTTTAGAGCAACCCACCAAATAAGAAAGTTATGGTCGGTCAAAGTTCAAAAATATGACATTTGAACCTATGGTTAGTGTACCATAAATAAATGCTATTATTCATAAAAATTTGAGCAATGCTACGGAGTAGTTTGCGGTCGACATGGAGACAAAGCGAAACAATACGACACATCGTGTAACAGATTTTAGGTCTATTTACAATTTTCTGTTGCCTATTTTTTTAAAAAATTTTTGACGCTTTTCAATTACTAGTAAACCCAGCTAAGAGGCAAATCTAGTACTCAAAAGAAATTCAGCAGGCCAACCAACACAGTAATAAAATCAATTTCGAAAAGATCCCTAAGGTTATTAGTATGTAAACTTTGTAAATACAAAGTATATTTAAATTATTATACTTTTACTTCTATAGTGGTTGGAAAAATTAACTGCAGCCCCAACTTCCTGCTAAAAGAGAATTTCCTAAACCAAAATAATAACTGTAGATCGTAGCATCAAATACCGGGAACAATGAAAGACTCCATTTTTGAAAACAATCCCTTAAAGTCACCAAAAGGCTCCCTTTTTAAATCAGAAAAATAAGATTCCCCCTGGGATTTTGGAAAACCGTACAACTTACGAATAAATATTTTTAAAGAATAAATAGTTAGTTACTAAGTACTGTTATTTAATTCTATAAAAAGGTGTAGCAACTGCCAAAGTGATAAAGAGGGTAATAAAAAAGTAAACCCAACTCTATACTAAAAATGTTAAATAATTTTTGTCGATACAGAAGAACCAATTTGGATTAAAAGTTTTGAAATGCTATTTAATAAGGCACATTACGATCATTACGAAATGTCCCCTTTCGCTAATCACGACTCACCACCATTCAACCTTCTTATGTAAATTTCTATTATTGTTTTCATGTTATAGTAATAATATAAAACGACTCATTTTGGTTGTTTAGAGGAATTGTGCTTGCGCATTTTGCTTTTAACGAATATGCATATATTACGTGTACAGTTGATGGGATGGGAGGAGGAGGTAGGTACTCAAAAGTGTTGCAGTCAGCACTTGCGTTACACATGGGGAAGTGGGTTTTGCGTTACGTAGTATATGCATGCTCCCTAGGCTCTCCTACCAGACAAATATAGATAGGTTATTGTTTCCAAGTCGCTGCGATTATATTATGAAGATAGCCCCCACCCCCAGCATGTGTGCCTCCATTTCGAAAGGTAGGCATCCAGCATAATCATGTGTATTAGTTAATTTCGAAATGACCTGTTAACTGTTTACTGTTAACCCTTGGTGGACTTATTGTTATGCATACGCGCTTCGCGCTTGCGCACACAAAACACGCATCGTATAGCCTAATGTATTAAATCGGCCACCAGTCGTATCTGGATTTTTATAATGCTTGAGCGGGTCCATTGCATGTTGAAAATTCTTATAGGTTAATTTCGTACCTTTTAACCATTAAGATTTTACACCATAGAATAGACCCGCGCAAGCATTATAAAAATCAAGATACGACTGGTGGAAGATTTAATACATTAGGCTATACGATGCGTGTTTTGTGTGCGCTTGCGCATTGTAACAAAAAGCCCCAAAGTCCATGGCATAAAATACAGTTACATAGAGACATACATACATACATGAAACATAGTTGGAAAGATCTTTATTTATTGTGATGATGATGCTTCAAAATTCAATATTCAATGCGCATGACTGTCGACTGTTGCCTACGTTTCGAAATTGAGTCATGTATGCTGGGAGCTACTAGTAGTATATATTTCCACTTATGATTTGTCGGGTCCTTTCCGAAATGTTTTTCTGGCTAAGGCCTACCAAGACATACATTATATAGAGATACAGGTAGGTAAATTTATTGCATTGTCATAAATCTACGATTATAATATAGAGATACCAACATATTATTATATCTTGCCAATCCTAAAATAGTATATGGTTTGGCTGGGCTATGATATGTACCCATCTCACTACTGACGAAAATATTTTTGATATAACAACCCAAGTTAGGACATCGACACATCGAGGTCAATCTCAGAGAAACTTAATTAAATGTGGAGCCCATTTACAAGTTTCTCACATCACCATTGTCTAGTTGGCACTGCATATTAAACCAGTGAAAAGCTTTCTGTTACTTATTTATTTATGCTAGCATATATAAATAATATATAGGTATTATAGGCATAGGTATGCATGCATTTATGAAAAAAATTCATTTATTTCAGATGGAACCACCAAGCTTCTAAACTGCTGCCAGGAAGAAGCATAAAGACATTGATAAATGCGAACGACAATAAATCCATCCAGATATTTAGTCTTTATGTAAAAGTCCTGAAATTATGGCACATCTTTCCATTTTCGTGGAATACAAACACCAGTGAATTAAAAGCCTCAAAACAAGAATTACCAACTGTAATTTTTAACACACTTGCGTATCTAACCTTGGTGTATCATTTATTTTTTTTATTCCAAAATCTGAAGCATTCAAATACTTATGACAAAGTGTGGTCCTTTGTTTGGATTATTTTACATGGACTTATGTACATATCCCAACGAAATTTTCTAAACCACAAAAACGAAATTGCTTATGTTGTTAATCAGCTAACCAAACTGCGACAGAAATACAAAGGTATATAAATCTGAAATTGGTGCATAAGATTTAGCAAATATGATAATTTAATTAATTATATTATTTCAGTCCTCAATGGAAATCAAGATAATTTGGCAAATGAAAAATCCATTTCTATCTGTTTCTTCGCAGAGCTATGTTATGTACCCAGTATCTTCATTTTTCTGCTCATACCAATCAGCGGAAAAC
Source organism: Tomocerus qinae (assembly GCA_020055645.1). Classification (NCBI taxonomy): domain Eukaryota; kingdom Metazoa; phylum Arthropoda; class Collembola; order Entomobryomorpha; family Tomoceridae; genus Tomocerus; species Tomocerus qinae. Next base: position 47,988,086 of record CM034546.1, on the reverse strand, counting down.
TATTGCCGTCTTATTACCTCTACAAAAACTACGGAACAGGCATTTCTGGGTATATCGTCTTGTGGATAATTGATTACTTAATTAAATGTGTGGGAAGTGAGCTCATTAATCTCGCCCAGCTCTACAATACAATATACGTCCTATACACAACCCAGTGGCAAAAGTTTGTAAGGTGAGTACTGATTTGCGTGGTTGGCAACTTAAGTTCGAATTCCTTATAATAGGTAGTTAGTTTTTTCCTTAGTGTAACCTTGACCTTCGCGTGGCGTAAGTCTTTACGAGGCTTACTTTATGAAGCTAACTTAACTGCGGTTACGCAGAATAGTTAGTGATTTTCCGAAAGTATTGGGTTCCTGATATGCCGCAATTTCAAAAATTAACTTTGTGGAATAAACTATATCCAGAAGGGTACCTGAATGAAACCACTCGGCTACAAGCGGTTTGCTTGCGCGCCTTGTACTTGTACTACACGCTATATACTGGCTGGAAAAGTTCCAGGGTTTACACATAACAAAAAAAATAAAATAAAATCACATATAACCGCGAATTTTTTTGGTATTTTGAGAAAAATTTCCCTTTTTCTTGAATTTCGGGGGCGGGGGGGCATTTGCCCCCAATGGCTCCCTTCAATACGGCCTTGTATCTGTCTAATACAGATAACTAACGGTTTGGTATAAAATCGGGGATTATTACCAAAACTTTGAGAAAATGCTTTTATTTTTTGCCACCAATTTCAAAAATTGCTTTAAAAAACCTGTTGTATGGGAATCGAGCTCCTGTGATTCTTTAGTTACACAGAATTCGAACTAAGGTTGGTCTACAGATATACGGAATTTTATTTACTTCGAAAATAATATTATTTTAATCGGTTATTCACAAAATTGACAATAACCCATTTCATAAATTTACTTTAATTTTTTTAGATTAAATTTAGACATTTCGCTGAAGGAAAAGTTGAATTACTACGGAGAATTGCAAGTTCTAAACAGCGCCTACAATGACAGTTGCGAATCCATTTTTCTCCCTAGTTTCATCACTTTCATGTCCACTATGGTAGTAATCAATACATTTTTTGCGATTCGTTATAGCGGAGAGTTGACCTTTTTACAATTTGGAACTGTTGTAACTACCATTTTCACATCTAATATGTTTTTAACGGTTAATTTAATGGGTGCGGCATTGCTGCATGTTGCGAGTAAAAAGTTTATGCTAAATATAAAAAGAGCAGGATCGAAGGATCCCTACATTCGTAGGAGAATTAGATCGATTAGGCCTTTTGGAATAAGTTATGGAACTTTAAAATGTGTACAACACAAACACATTACCGATTGTTATGAAGCTATGATAAACGGTCTCTTTGCTTTGCTTTGTTTATAAACTCCTAATTTATTTTGGTCTCTTAGTGTAATTTATATCCTAATAATAGGCTAATTAATTTTTTTCATTAAACAATAATAAATCTTATTGACAATGGCTTATAGATAAATTTGAACTTGTTAAGTGGTAAATAATTCGGACCTTGCCGCCAATGAAAGTAACTTTGAAATATGAAATAGTAACCTACATTACGAATGTCAGAGGAAAAAGGCACAATACCGTAAAATCCGAATTAATTCGCCCCGTTCAAAATAGTTGACCCCTTCGGGTCAATTATTATATTTTCATGATAACAAGTTCATTCCAGTAATAGTTGACCCTCCTCCTCGAAATAATTGACTCCCTATTTTGTATCGGTATGAGAGTTAGTGGGATGGCAAGAGTTGGAAAACCAAAATTAGTGAGGGTAAATCGACCAAATCCATAGGTTGTTTTCTTTTATAAAAGTCCACTAAAAAGACTAAAAATTCGTTGTACATGTTTTCGTTTCATACGATTTGGAGTTGATTTGGGGCTTGAGGGTATATGCATTTTATGCCAAAAGGTGTATGCCAATTTAGGGGGCCTCCCTTAAGGGTACTCATTTTTTGGGTGTGAAGACCCTCTTGTGTACATAACGAACCTAACCTTAATAAAATTAGCAAACTTGCCAGTTATCTATAAAAATTATTATTAAACCTCTCTTAAACCACTCCAAATCTTCTGAAACGAAAAACTATGCAATAAAATAAAACGTTTTAGCCTTTTTAGTGGACTTTTTGTAGAAAACTTAAAAAAGCTTTAAACCCCGTTAGCACTACTCTAACCTTTGAAAAGAATAGTCCAGGAAAACCGAAAGTGTAACTGCCCCGACTTTTTCTTCAAGATTCAACATGTATTGGAATCTTCAAACGACATAAATATTGGAATCTTCAAACGACATAAGTATTGGAATCTTCAAACGACATAAGTATTGGATGAATTATTTTAAGGTATACGAAAAAGGAATAATCTATGACCCTGTCATAATTGACACACTGGCACAGAATATGTGTACTTCCAATCTGTATTCAAGTATTCATTCGGTGTAAACCGGGTGTTGAATAAAAAGTCATGTCATGAGAAAACACAAGGCATGATCTATATCGGTTGATACAACTTCAAGGAGTGGGAAATGTATTACTCCTAGAAGGGTTTTAACGTAACACAAGCATTGCAAAGTATGATGCTATATAAGAATATTTTGTATTATTCATTTGACTTTGAAATTTGATGTGTATTTGGGCTTAAATATAATACAGAACTTATTTAACATATTTGTAATGCTGCCTGCCCCTGGTATTTATCTTCAATTCATACTCCATTTATCTTGGACGGCCATAAAAATACTTTAATGACTACAGTTGACAGTCTTTAATGACAAATGTTAAATACTAAACCCTCATACAGTTTAGTACTAGAAATAATTTTCAATCATTTACTTAGTTGGTAGATACGTAATGTGCTATATTAAACTCGTAAAAAAGCTGACATATGAAATTCGGAAAGCGAAAACTCATATTATGAAAGAGACATTTGTTGTCAACTAGACTTTTAATATAGAGTCTTAATATTGTGATCATTATTGTTATACCATTATATATACCATTTTCCATGTATGGTATATATGGAAAATGGAATATGTTTAATGTATAAATGAAATAATTTAAAATGTACCTGGATTATTATTTAAACGGCAATTCTTGATGGTTGTGTCGCTGCGGTTAATTTAAATAAAATATCCCCAAATAAAGTTTAAACTGTCCCTACAAAATGATTGAAAAGGTAAATCGTAGTTGATGTACATAGAAACCATATTTTATAGTAGGATTTCTAAGAAAGCCGAAAGTGACAATGTATAACACGAATAAAAAGGTCAGAGCGTAATTCGTGTGTCAATGCATGATAGCTATATATTTCTATGGCGGGCATAAAACTTTTGCGTGCCTGATGGAAGCTTTAGGAAAAGTACAACATCCATGTACTATATTCTGGACTTACGGAATCACAATTCCTCCTGTGCGAATTATTTATATGGATCATTCGTTTACAATTCACAATTAACGCGAAAGTAGGAAGATTGTAAGTATTCTTTAGGATTTGGGACTCATTAGTATCATTAATGTAGCGTCAATGCAAGTTTTTTAAGAGGTTTCAGGAAAATGTCAATATTTTCATGTTCAACTGAAAATGGCATCACATTAAAGAAATATTCTTCACTCATAAATATCCACCCACTTCATTTTGATAGTCGCCTGCGTAAATAGGAAAACTAGGAAACATATGGAAATAAATAGTGCTTAGAAGTGATAATTTTATGACAATAAATCTTCTGAACATATAAAGATGGCACATTGTAATGTAATGTAATGGTTTTATTCATGGAATAGATACAGGCAACTTAACAGTTGAAAGAGCACCCAGAATTACAATGAGATTGACAAATTAAAGTTTTTAGTATAGATTTTATCCTATTCTTAAATTTAAGACCTAAATACAATTTCATTACTGTAGGTAATTTTACCCTGGTCATACAAACTATTTAGTACATCAAAAATTTTTGGGATTGTAGAATTTTCGTATCTAACCTTAATTTTAGTATTTAATGGTTGAATGAAAACTTTTTTAGCATGTCTTGTTTTTCTGATCTCGCTATTTGGTATATTACTTCTTATTGCTTGTTTTAAATGTGCATATTCAAAATGTACACATTTAAAACAATAAAATATTCTGCAAATTTATCCCACTCTGATTATTTTCTATTTAAGATTATTTTAAACCTCCATTCTGATGGATGTTCATAGTTTATTAGCATTTGCAAATTGAAAAATATCATATTATTATATAGTTTCAATCAGACAGTAGCAAACTCCAGGATGGGACAATAAAAAGTATGTGAAGCTTGATACCAAACCAAATATACCAATTACCAGTTTTACAATTTGGTTGTACTGGAAATGGGTAAGTTTACAGTCGTTGTAATCTAGTTTACTCTAGTAGGGCATTTTTTAAACCCTATTTTGATCCTGAACTGAATAATACTAGGAATGTTGGTGTAAGAAAACACAAGTATCATGCAAAATAGAACATGAAAGTTTCCAAGAACAACTTTGAGAACAATATAAGTAGAGGCGGTTGGACTGCGTGGATATGAAATACGACTGATTATTTTGCAAACTAATTGCTTAATGTTAGGTTAATATTAGGTTTAACCAATTCAATCCAAAACGGTCGAATCAGTATAGATCATTTGAAAATAGTCACTAAAACAATTATTTTGTTGTACCTACAGCCACTAATTAGTTGGTTAATATCAGGTAAAATTTTAATTGATGTTCGTCTTTTGACTTGAAACGAGGTGGTAAGTCATAAGTGTAGATGGATAAATAAAAAATGTCAATAGGAAGTGAACAATACAATTCCTTGTTTTCCATCTCTTATTACCTCCGCTTACTCTACAATAAATAGACTACTTTAAACCGCCAAAATGGTTTGTGTTTGAAATCAAAGAAACCCCAATTTACATTTCCACTTATATTATTTCAAGCCAAAAATAAAATTGAAATCTTTCGCATAAATTTTGATTCATTAACATTACTTATACTGGTATTAATTTACAAGTAATTGAATCTGATAATTATAAAGATTATAGACTCTTATCACGGTTCTACTGCACATTTGCCTTGCATGGAAAATTTTAATTACTATTAATTTGAGACATTAAGCTTCCATTCTCAAAACTTTGAAATATATTTCCCAATTCAAATAAAATGTTTTACAATTTGGTTTAACTAGAAATAAGTTTACATATTCGTAATAATCTGGTTTACTCTAGGAGGACATTTTTGAAACCCTGTTTTGATTCCGAACTTATAATACTACGAGGAATGTTGATGTAAGTAAACACAAGTATCACGCAAGATAGAACATGAAAGCTTCCAAGAACAACTTTGAAAACATTTTAAGTACAGGCCGTTGGACTACGTCGGAATTATTTTTCAAACCGCCATTTTTATTTAATTTTGATTTTCTCATTTTCAAAGTTAAAAATGAGATAGAGTATAATAAAAACGGATTCGTATTTCGTCTTCTGAAGACAGTGATATATCCATCGGATCCACTAGGTCGAGGTCCATGTCTCGGTCGTCCGAAGTCAGTAAAATATCATCCCCTTTAATCAAGGGCTGTTCCAATAGCATGCGCATGTACTCCTGCTGTAGCAGTAACATTTAACATTTCCTCTGTTGAAATAAACGTTAAAATGTTTTACAATTTGGTTGTACTGGAAATGGGTAAGTTTACAGTCGTTGTAATCTAGTTTACTCTAGGAGGGCATTTTTGAAACCCTGTTTTTATTCTGAACAGAATAACACGAGTAATTTCGGTGTAAGTAAACACAAGTATCACGATAATCTGTTTTATTCTATGAGGACATTCTGAATGATACGAGGAATGTCGGTGTAAGTAAACACAAGTATCACGATAATCTGTTTTATTCTATGAGGACATTCTGAATGATACGAGGGATGTCGGTGTAAGTGAACACAAGTATCATGCAAAATAGAACATGAAAGCTTCCAAGAACAACTTTGAGAACAATATAAGTAGAGGCGGTTGGACTGCGTGGATATGAAATACGACTGCTTATTTTGCAAACTAATTGCTTAATGTTAGGTTAATATTAGGTTTAACCAATTCAATCCAAAACGGTCGAATCAGTATAGATCATTTGAAAGTAGTCACTAAACAATTATTTTGTTGTACCTAGGGCTTGTAAACCCGTTTTGACGGTTCTGAAACCCAGGTACAAACCCCGGTTTTGGGTACCCGAAAACCGGGTTTTGCAATTGACCAACCCGGGTTTTGAGTAATTAAATACTAAATTCAGATTGCCAGGTTTCATGAATGTTGCGAATTCTCTTAGTGAACACGCATTCAAATTCAATTTCTCATTATATTCAACACAAACCTCTCTAATCAAACCACCTCAATCTCAACTTAGAATTTAGTCAAATGGCAAAAATTGCGAACCTCTCGAAAAAAATCCATTCTCTTAGATTTACACTATCAACCTTTTTCGAAATTATTTTGGTAATTAATAAAATTTGGCTATATATACATTGAAATAGCAATTTGGGCATTTGGGGCCACACACACACTAACTATGTCCAGATTAAAGAGATCTAAATGTGCGTTATCCATCATCAGCCAGAGCTACCCTCTGTCCTTATATAAACTGACTGAAAATACTGAAATTGATGACTTAAGTATTTTTCTAAATGTACTTCATAAAAGAAAGATTGGGTTTAGTTAAAAATATCAATCTAATTTGGCAGTGTAGAACATAATTACACGAACCCTGAGCCTTCAAAACCCGGGTTTACCCGAAACCCGGGTTTTGGATTTCCGTCCGAGTATACAAGCCCTAGTTATACCTACAGCCACTAATTAGTTATATGGTTAATATCAGGTAAAATTTTAATTGATGTTCGCCTTTTGACTTGAAACGAAGTGGTAAAGTATAAAGTACGGATAGATAAATGACAAAAATGTCAATATGAAGTGAACAATGCAATTACCTGTCTCCCACCCACCAGCTCTCATTATCTCTGCTTACGCTATAAGAAATACACTACTTTAAACAGCCAAAATGGTTGGTATTTGAGATCGAAGAAACATTTCCAAGTTGTCATTACATCATTATTTGACGCCAAAAATAAAATCAAAGGCTGCGTTATATTTGTCAAATCTTCCCCATAAATTTTGATTTATTAGCAGTAAATATTTTTTTAAGTTGCAATGAATAAGTAGTATAATTTAACCAAGTATTTGAATCTGATATTATGATCCTGTATTCTTATCATAGACATCTACAGCTTTGTCGGCCTTACAGTGGTAATTTTAAATACTATTAAGGTAACACATTCAGCTTGTAAATCTTGTAATACAAAAATTCAAATAAACGTTAAAATGTTTTACAATTTGGTTGTACTAGAATTGGGTAAGTTTATATTCGTAATAATTTGGTTTACTCTACGAGGACATTTTTGAAACCCTGTTTTGGCTCTCAATAATAAAAGGAATGTCGGTGTAAGTAAACACAAGTATCACGAATATTAGAACACGAAAATTTCCAAGAACAACTTTGAGGACATTTGAAGTCGAAGTACAGGCCGTTGGACTACTATGTGGATGTTAACACTGTCAATACGACGACTCATTTTGCAACACAATTGCTTAATGTTATTTCATTACCTGATTCTATTACCACAACACAATTAAAAGACTTTTCTAGGCTAAAAATTTCTACTAAAACTAAACCTGAGTTAAGGAAGTTCGAGTCATACGACTAACATCATTTTTTCTTTATAACGCGCGATAAAATTACCTTATCTACGATTTGATACATTTTTTATTAATATACATCAAGTTGACTTTAAAACAAGTCTTATTGTAAATCAGTAGTTGTAGAATATTCTAATTTGGATTATTCCCTGAATCATTTCTCATTAAAAAAAGTACTGCCTTTTTCAAGACTTCATTATTAACGATTCACCAGTATTTAAAAGATATGGCCACATTTTGTGTTTATATTTTACTAATTGTTGGATTATCCTCAGGCTGGGAAATAATAGATGTAGCAGACTTTGAAAAGGAATGCTACATTGATGTGTTATTCAATCAATCTAATGTCGACGAAGTTCCAGAAAGTGACCTGAATATTCAGCTTCAGAATATGGATATCCCATATTCAGTTACAAACCCTAAACCACTATATTATAACGATACTGATTATTATGATAATACGACAGATTTTGATCTGGGTATGTATGACAAATTGAAATTGCAGAACCGTGTGGTGTGTATAACATTCATATTTTTTGACGTTTCTGAGAATGGTTTAACAGATTTTTATTATCTGTATTATATCAATAATTATTTTTCAATTGGAGAGAATGACGATTATGAACGGCATTCTTCAGAGTGGTTCAACTACGCAGAACAGTCTTCTGTCTACATGCTTGTCCAAAATGACGTTTTACATTTAGTGAAATCTCAAGTTGAATTAAAACTTGGAATTGTATATACTCCAATCGGCAAAGGAGTATGGTTTATCTTGTCTTTGTCAGAGGCAGATGAAGAATTGTCTTATTTGTGTCCATCTGACAGTATAATAACAAACCAGAGCAGCTATTTGGATGACGATTTCGGCGAGTTAGTTATTGCATATCCTGCTAATATGGTGCCTTTGTGTTCAGGAATAAATTGCTATGGGAAGCAACTGCGTCAAATGGCGATAGAAAACTTTATTACGAGTAGCAATGTTGCAAAAACAGTTTTTAATTATATATCAGTCGGTGAAGACTATTATGGTTTTCAAAGTACTCAACATTTTGACTATTGTGGGCCACCACTTTATAATGCTTATTTCACAGACACATATTCCAACCTAAAACACGGACCTTCAGCAGTAATTACTTCAATTATATTTCATAATTTCCCAAATTCCACAATAGGGTATCTCGAGGAATGGTGCAATGTATCAGGGTTGTGGGTCGGGTTTTTTATGGGTTGGGGTTTTTTGGGTTTTTTGGCAAAAAACCCACCCCGCTTTACTTAAAAAACCCCGGGTTTATTGGGTTTTTTGGGTTTTTTACAAAGCATACAAAAATGTGCACTACAGCTCCATCTAGATACGCAATACATACTAATTTCTATTCAAAAATGTAAACAAATGCATAATCAGGTGGAAACAAATATAGCTTCTACACTTCTACGCGTAATTAATGTATCGTAATGTGAGGACTATAATAATATTAGTTTTATGTATACTTTAGTCATTGCATTGTGAAGATTATGTTTATAATATTGTTGTACACATATGCTCAATTTCACTTTATCACTTACATATTCATTACTGTAATGCTTTGCAATTACAGCTTCAAATTAACGAAGGAATAATTTCATAAAGGCAATACGCATCATTTCCTACGTTACAACATAATAAAATTTTTATACTTTAATTTTTCTTTTCATTGACATAAGTAATAGTAGTTGACACGGTTGTTGATGTTGTCAGCTGTAGTTTTCATATATGGTATAGTATAGGCTTGTATTTATACCTATAGTTATATAAAAAACCCTTAAACCCAAAAAACCCAAAAAACCCTAAAAAACCCAAAAAACCCGGGGTCGAGGGTTTTTTCCTAAAAAACCCGGGTTTTTCGATACCTTGCAATGTATACACACACATTTATTTCCAACAGCAAAGACTTAAATATCATTTAAAACGGAATCCTTATAACTTTATGATTTCAACAACGGAAGACTCTTACAATTTTATTTCCTGTGCTATTTTAGAAGACGAACGTCTTTCTTTCTATGGCTATATTCGACCTTATCAAATTCATGCTAATATTGGCATAATCATTTCTGTTTTTGTTGTTATCATCTTTCTCCATGGAGTGTCATTCTACAAAGGAGATAATAGCGACCCGTTCTTCCTTATCTGCTATGCATATCTGTTGGAAGTCAGTTATTCTCTATCACCACAAGCTGATAAAAAAGCGTGGATCAAATTAGTTATCGGCCCGTTCCTACTTATGTTCGTTGTATTAACAAATGCCTACAAAGGAATCGTCACTACAGATTTGGTTGAGCCACGTCCCGTCAAGAGAATTGAATCCATGGAACATTTGGCAAACCTGTCTGAAATTTCTACTTTTGGTGAATTGATTGAGACGAATGAGTTAGAACCTTTTGAGCTTTCACTATTATTAAAATTTGTCCTTCTAGGTGGATATTACGATAAATACAACAAAACATTTGAACCTAGTTATTTTCATAAGCACAACAAAAGTACAATACTAGAAGCCTTGCAGATCCATAATTTGGAAAAATATACTTCAAAGAATCTATTTGATGAATCATGGCACTATAAAGTGATAGATGCATACCATATTTTGCACGGTAAAAATTCTCCTAACATTCCGGAAATTGTAATTAAACTTGCCAATTCACTTAAATTCTATCCTGGATTTCCCTATGACATTACTCCTTACGAGTGGATTTCGCAATGCAATAACTCTGCGATGATTCTTCAAAAGTCTACTATGCATCGATTTCTTAATGATTCTCATTGGAATCCTGAGAGTGGAGGAGTTCAACCTCTCAAAACTTTATATCATGGAATGGAAGAAGACTCTATTATTCCAGTATCATTTTATACGTTAATCGATACTGATAAAATACCTCTACTTACTCCACGTTTAAGACAAAACTTATTTGTTGTGAGTCAGTCTGGGCTTTATGATATCTGGTTTGAATACTTCAAATCATATAATTATACAAGATGTCGTACATGCTGGCTCAGAAATCCACCTCGGCCTTTAACCTTTGACAATTCCAACGTCGCTACAATTTGCAATTGCTGGATGCATTTTACTAGCATCTTTAATAACTTTCTTTGCGGAAATTGTAGTTTTCCTTAAAAGTAAATTAGAGAAATTTTTAATTGAGCTTTGGAATGTTGCAATTATCACCAAAAATAGAATCATCAACGGAATATATTTAATTTACAACGTCATAGTTGGTACTCGTTCTTCTACTCAAAATTCTAATTCATATTCGTTAACACGGTAAATATTATCTGAAGGGAAATTTCAACTCCTTTAACTAAAGGATCGTTTTTAATAATAATGTTTAGCTTCGAGAATCGCTGTTGATTGACAATTTAGAACATCTAATTTTGCATTCATACCTTGATTAATTATCATTGGTGGTTACGCTATATTTGATAATAATATGCTTTGATTGTACTTTTGTTTAAATTAAATTTCATTTCCCAATACTTTCAAAAATTCTGTAATCTAGGTCGGATATTTCAGTTATTAATACAACAGCAATTCACATACCTTTGATACAATTGCTTTTTTTACAAATTCGAAGAAAGCATTGGCGTGATTACCGAACCGTGTTAGAGTCCATTATTCTCATTATTTTATTCAACCAACAGGCATTCCATGTTCGCGAGGAAACCTACACAGAAACACTACAGTTACAATACAGTAGAAATAGAAATGAGGTCACATGAGACAAAAAGTTATAGAGTAAATCAAATATCTATTCAAACTTATAAGCTGAAATGTGTGGGAAGTCAAGAATAAGAGTTTCAAAGTATTTTTTCTATCACGTAATATATTCTCATTTTCTTTTTTTCAAATAAATGGATAATATTAATTGTAAAAGGTTTTTTAAAAGCAATTAAGCTATTAAAAATAAATCTGTTATTTTAACAAATTGGATATTTGGAAAATTAAATAAATAATTTTAATTTAAGAGTTAAAACATTACGAACTACGTTTGGTATGAATTATTTTAGGGTGCCAATTAATTTGTATGGCACACACATGACTTTTGTATGGAGATATTTTTGACATATACCGTAATAATCGAATTAATACCTCGGGGGAATTATAGTTTCATGGCCATCTTTTGTGCAAGAAAAATCGAAATAATTCCCCGGATGGGGAATTATTTCGAAACGGGGAATTATTATAGTTTCAAAGTCAAGATTTATTAGATTATCAATGCATTATATTTGAAAAAATTGTAAGTTTTATTAAAATGTAATTAATTTTCTTCGTCAGAGGAGAGTAATGCGTCCATAGGTTCCGTGAGATGTACGTCCATATCATCATCTTCCGAGGGTAACAAAATGTCATCCTCGTTAATCAATGGCTGTTCCATTTGTGAAAATTTATTACACTGCTTTAACCTTTCCAGTGCTTCACTGCAATCTTTGCCTGGTTTAAAGGCGGTGATCTAATGATTCTCTCTTCCATCCACGTCCCCCAACTATCCACACCAGCAATTTTTTTCTGAATTATTTCTTCCAATAACATATGCACTTGGTCTTCTTGGAGCCAAATATAATCGTTGTTCTCCTCCTTCTGCCATTTCAGATTTACTGTGGACTGCAACTGTTCTACCTTTCAATACGACCAATGTTCTTGCTTCCTTACTCTTTTAGTACACATTACACATGTACTTACTGTAAGTAAACCTGTGCTTAAATTGTAAATACACGTGTTTTAGTACACTCGTAACAAATACCCTAAATTTTGACCGGGGAATTATTTCGAAACGGGGAATTATAGTTTCAAAGGCTGACATTTACGGGGGAAAATCGATATAGTTCCCCTACCGGGGAACTATTTCGATGCGGGGAATTATATCGATTATTACGGTAGTGTGACTTTGTATGGTGTGTTATGACTTACCTAATGAATTTGTATGGAAATAATTACTATGCATGGTAATAGATTTATATAAACATGCATAACATACCGACTACCGATACACGATATAATACATACCATAATTTGGTAAATTTATTCAAGTTTAAGAATATTTGGTGGAACGATAAGACTTAAAGTAGAAACTGCACAACTATGCAGAAAGTGAGGACAGTTAGTTATATGTGGGTAAAGTGAAGTAAATGCTCTGATTTCCGAAGTTATCTCCAAATTAGTATGTTATTAGTATTTTTCCAATCTGTATATTTTCTCTCTTCTGCATTTGTGTTTGCTTTATTCCGTTAGAAATTGCATCTGAGTGAACATAAGTACCATGGCCGGGTCAAGTAAATTTGTAAGTTTAGAATACAAAACGGACAGTGACACTGATAAAATTGACGTTGCAAATAAATAATATGAAGAACATAAGGCAAGAGTACAACTTACATGGACGAAAATTGACACTGAAGAATTACGATTCTGAAAGTTCAAACAAGCATTTAAATATTAAACGTCAGTACAGAATATTATGCTCAGTCAGTTTGAAATGTGTTACCATTTCAGGAGTTAACACAAAGTTGAAAGTACTATTTTAATGATCCTCCACATTATATACCAACATTATTACAACTAAATTACCTTACCATCCATATTCAATATTGCCATACAAAGTCATAAACCGCCAAAAAAAGTTATAAACCACCATTCACCATACACAGTCACACTATCTATTTTTAGCTCTCCCATACAAAAGTCATGTGTGTGCCATACAAATCCCTATTCACAGATTATTTTATTGTACACGAAAAAGGAATAATCTACAACCCTGTCATAGGTGACACACTGACAGAATATGTGTACTTGGAACCTGTATTCAAGTATGCATTCGGTGTATGTAAACCGGGTGTTGAATTAAAAATTATGAGCAAACACTAAACATGAGCAATATCGGTAGATATTTTCCAGGAATGGAATGATATTTCTCTTACATAGAAGGGTTTTAACATATCATAAGCATTGCTAAGCATTATAATATTACAATTACATAGGAATATTTTGTGGTATTCATCTGACTTTGTGACTTTATCTGAAATGTATTTGGGCTTAAATATAAAACAGAACTATTTACATACTTGTAATGCTGCCTGCTCCTGGTGTTTCTCTTCATTTATTTTGGACGGCTATTAAAATGTAAGAAATTAATGACTACAGTCTTTAATATGACAAATGATAAATACTATAAACCCTCATGCAGTTTAGCACTATTAGAAATAATTTTCAACCACTTTCTTAGTTGGTAATTACGTAATGTGCTATATTAAACTCGTAAAAAAGCTAACGTATAAAATTCGAAAAGTGGAAACTCAATAAGATAGAGACATTTGTTGTCAACTAATCCATTTGCAATGTAAGACTTTGAATATCGGGTCTTAATATTTGGATCATTATTTTTATTGAAATGGAAATTGGAATATGTTTAATAATGTATAAATGAAACAATTTACCTAAAATGTACCTGAATAGTTATTTAAATGGCAATTCTTGATGTCCGTGAAGTCCATGTGTTCACATTATTACCAACTACTTAGAGGTGGATCCGAATCATTCCCAACCTTAATGGCCGTAAAAATTGTAACCAAGCTTGCCGTGACGTCCATTACTGAATGCAATTAAGGGCCGTTAGTAACGCCCAAATGTATAGGGGTCGTACACAAACAACGTAAAAATATCAATACTTATTAGATAAACGGCAAAAGTTAGTCACGTGACAATTCCGTTTGTATGTTTGTACTTCCGTGTGCTAATTTTCCCTAATTCTAAAACACAGCTAAACACCAAGCACAATAGCGCACTAAATTGGTCAAATCCCTACACGTCCAAATCCCCATCACATTGGACGCGGGATGGGATGGCTGCAGTCAAATTGTGCTCTGTGTTTTTTGTGATATTGACATTCAAAACTGGTTTTTTAAGTGCGAAAAATAGTGCAAAATGTGAACCTAATCTCACTCTATTCGAATTGGACAATTTCAAATTCGATAGACACTTACCTTTTCCAGAATCTGTGATTTTTGATAAAAAAGTGGAGTTTGAGAACAAAATTATTACGTACAAGGAATCTACGACATTAGCCTGGAGGCTAGTCCGATTACCATTATACACAAATGCACGAGCGCAGTACTCAGTTACACCTACATCCATTGAAGATATACTTTATACTCTAATATTATCTCAGGTTATATCGTACCCTCTATCCGTCCTTTACCTTCCGTCATACAGTTTTCTATGTCAGGCTCTTCATCACTACAAGTTTAAAAAGAAGATAATACTCATTACATGTGTGGTTATACTATTCATTATCAAAAATACACCTAAACCAAAAATCCTCGTATTGCTTTTCTTGCTACAAAGCGGTGTCAACTTACTCAACCCCGGACCCACATGTACAATCTGCCCTAACGGTAACAAAACTAGAAAAAATCAACTAATTATTTCCTGCATAGATTGTCATAAAACATATCATCGAACATGTCTGGCCGTAACATACAAAACATTTAATGACATGCAAGCTGGAGGTAATTGGAAATGCGATAACTGTGTGCTAGATAAAAAAATTATATGCTCACTTTGCTCATTAGCAAGAAAAACCTTAATAACTTATACCTGTACCAATTGTAAATCTACATATCATCGAGCTTGTCTAAAAAAGCAAAATACATCGTTAAAATGTACTACGTCAGGATGGATGTGCTCTACATGTTCTCTGCCCACTACAACACCGAGTCAGATGTCACTAGATGTATCTGAACTAGGTAAAACTAAAGGAATCAAAATTGCACATTTAAACGTACGCGACATTAAATCTCTTTCCAAAAAGGATGACGTTAAAGTACTCGTTCACTTGCATAATCTAGATGTCCTAGTTATCTCGGAGACTTGGCTAAATGAAGAAATTATAGACCAAGAGTATCAAATCCCAGGCTACCAATTAATAAGGAAAGATAGACCAAGCAAAGAAAGTCGAGGAAAGGATGGAGGTGGATTGCTTATATATATTAAGGATGCCTGGCAAGTAGACTGTATGACTTCCCGCTTATCCTACCCTCATGAATCCATAAAAATTACAATTAAAAAACCTTTCATCAAAGCCATCACAATCCTAGCCGTATATACTCCTAAAACCCCCACTAATCAATTTTATGAACAATTAGAAAATGAGATAAAATGTTTGCGACATGAATTCTATATACTAGGAGATATGAACATTGATATGTTAAAATTTGAAGAAAATAGAAAACTTCTTAGTTTATTCACCCAGTACAGTCTTACGCAACTTATTAAATCTGCTACACGAATCACGGCAAACTCAATGTCACTAATTGACATTATTATAACGAACAAACCTGAAAATGCTACTATGAGTGGAAATATTATTACTGGAATAGCTGATCATGCTATGATATACATAGTGCGTAAAATCAAAAATATGAAACCTGAAGTGAAAAAAGTGATACTGGGAAACTACAAAAAAGTAGATGTAGAGAAGCTTCGCAATTATGTTAAGACCGCACCTTGGTGGAACCTTGAAAATTGTCCAAATGTGGATAGTGCCTTCGCTTTCTATAATTACTTGCTTACATTTATCCTTAACATATGTATTCCGGAAAAGACAGTTACAGTTAAAGTTAATCGACCTAAATGGATGACAGAAGACTATGTTAAGTGTTGCCGAAAAAGAGATAGAATAAAAAGATTAGCCTGTAAATCCAACGATATTAATAGATGGGAGGAATACAGAAAATTAAGAAACAATTTAAATAGGGAGCGAGACAAGTTGAAAGCAGCTGAAATTGAAGTTGAAATAGGAAAAAACGGAAACGCAGTGAAGACAGCCTGGCATATATTTAACAATGAGTGCGGCAGACTCAGTAAAACTGTAAAACCAGCAAAAGTTGTAATAGAGAACCAAACATTTACAAGTGAATTGGAAATGGCAAATTGTTTCTGCATATCATATATTTTACCTAAACCAAATCCATCAACTCTCAACACCAATGATTTGCTTCCCCCTCCTTTAATCCCGTCAAATGTGTCTTCGTCAAATTTAACTTCATTCATTCTAACAGAAAAAGAGGTAACACAAGCAATCTTAGGGAATCCATCTAACAAAGCGCCAGGAATTGACGGAATATCGGCTGCTTACTTGAAACTTATTTGCCACGAAATAGCTCCGGTACTAACTTATCTTTTTAATTTATCCCTTAAACATAAAGTGTTCCCCGATCTGTTCAAGCAAGCCTGTGTTATACCCGTTTATAAAGGAAAAGGAACAAAATGTGACACCAGTAACTATCGACCAATCTCAATATTGTGTGCCACATCAAAAATATTTGAGCGTCTAGTCTATATGAAACTAAAACAATACTTAGCAACAGAGAAGTTGCTTTCGCAATTTCAGCATGGATTTCGCCCTGGCTTTTCCACTTTCACTGCTGTAGCTCGATTAACAAACGACATTTATACAGCCGGAGAAAGCAGACAATACACTGTAGCAGTCTTCATTGATTTTAAACGTGCGTTTGAGGGAATCCTAACCGAAAACTTTTCTGAAAAACTTAACAACGTTGGAATCACTGGAGAATTGCAGACTTGGCTCATCTCGTTTATGACTGAAAGATCTATGCGCGTAAAACTTGGAAACACGTTATCTGAACCTCAAACTCTTGTCCGTGGGACGCCCCAAGGATCATCGCTAAGTGCTTTATTGTTCACAATCTACATAAACGAATTACCCAACATACCTGTTTTTTGCAAAACAACCCTTTATGCAGATGACGTTGTTTTAATTTGTTCCTCCAGTAATGTTAAAAAAGCAGAAGCCCTGATTCAATTAGACTTAAATACTTTAGTGTTGTGGGGAACGAAAAATGGACTTGAAATCAACGACTCAAAAACAAAATCAATGGTGTTCCGTGCGACAAATATGAAATCTGTTGAAATTGTTATTTATGTGAATCAACAAAAACTAGAACAAGTACAAGTGTTCACATACTTGGGATTAATATTAGACGAGAAACTAAATTGGTCTAATCATGCAGACAAAGTTATATGTACTATGAATAACAAAATTAAATTAATTAATAGATATAAGAGGTTTTTTAATCAGCATAAGCTGTGGATATTCTGTAACTCATTGGTCTTATCTAGTCTTGATTATTGCTTGCCCATTTGGGGTAATTTATCACCAACTAGGATAATTAAGATAGATAGAGTAATACAAAGAATGTGTGAAAAAGTCCTAGGCTATTCAAAAACTAAAAAATGTGCTAAAAAGAATGTACTAACTTGATGAAACTAAATATACTAAATACACAGGAACGTAGAGATGTGAGTTCTTTATTATTTGTATACTTACATGTTATAAACGTGAACACTCACGTCCATGAGTATATAATAGAAACTGATTATTTCTTAAAGTCGTCTTTATGCAGAACTACTAGACAAAATAATGACTTAGTGTTACCCAAGATATTCACTAGCTTTGCAAGATCAGCCTTTTCCTACAGAAGTGCTAGACTGTGGAACAATTTACCATATAAAATTAAAGAATCCAATTGTTATACGGATTTTGATAAAAATATTCGCGAACATTTTTTAAAACTAAGAAATGACTGAGCTAATTTATATTAATACAGAATTTACAACCAAGACTTGACATCCCTATGTACATACATACCACTAATTTTAATTGTATCAATTTATACTCTTTTATTTACTTTAGTAGCTAGAGTGACTGTATACTGGAGATAACCATTATTACACAAATAATTGTTAAAAATACTCGTCACTTAAATAAATTGGATCAATCAATCAATCAATCAATCAAGTCCGAACCAGAAGAACTTCAAGCCATCATAGAAAAATGAAGAAATTTTGTCTACAATCGTAAAAAATCGCTAAAATTTTAACGCTCTCGGTATTCAAAATACTAAAATTCTTCCCAATTTTGGGGAAAATTTTTTCCCAGTATTGGGGTACGGAGAAAAATATACACTTTTTTGAGAATAACCAAAATTATATTTTCTCGAAATGGTAGAAATTTTTTGCTACTTAGAGGCAAAAAAGTGTTATGAAGGATAAAATTTCCTGCAGATTAAATAATTTCTAACAGTATTTAAAACATAGGATCATTAATTCCTCTCCTGGATATTCCATTTTTCAAAGTATAGATAGATATTCAAAGCTATTTAATGACTATAATGAAAGTAGACCTTCTAATCTATAGATAAGTAGTTTTATAGTTAGGTACTCTAAAGTTAAACAGTACGTGTGAGAAAGAAGAAAAATAGCGGTAAGGTTTTCCACTACGACTTGTTTCAGTGTTTAATCGCAGTTAAGTGTTTAGCAATTTAATTCTTGATTGTAATGCCGATTTAGTCGACCAACTAAAGCCACTTAAAATAATATGACTTTTAAGAATCAGTATTATCTTTCGCAACCTTCAGGAAGCAAACATATTGTCTTAAAGTTATCTATAGAAGATTTAGAGGAAAATTCAAACAGTTATTTAGCCATCATTTTCGTCCTTATTGTCATCATGTATAAATTTGGCTCCAGTACTATTGTTATATTTCAAAATGATTAGATATGGCATACAAATATAGAAAGAGAAAATAATTTTATGTATAAAAATAATTCTCACATCTTCAATTTATAAAATGAAAAACTAGTAAACTTGTGAAAATAAAATTTTACGTATGGTATGCAGGCAAGTATCCAGAAATTTGGTCAAGGGGGAGCGCAACCAAAAATAATGTTAAAACTAAAGACATATTCACGCGAAGTGCGAAAAAATTTTCCATTTTTTGCCTTTTTAGAAAAAATCCTCTATTTTTCTCAGATTTAGGGGGTGCGCTGTGCCCCCCCGCCCCCTACTGGATACGTGCTTGGGTATAAGTTTTGTTAAACTCATTTTTATTTAAATATTTATTAGTATGCAGAAGTACAAAACTTAATAGTATTAGATGAGCATAATAAATCTAAAAGTACATATTCTTAAATATGGCCATGATAGCAGGACATTGATAGCAGAAGAAGGCAGGGCCGCAGCCAGAAAAAAATGTTGCAGAGAATCCGAAAAAAATACCGAAAATTTTGGCGATTTTTTGGGTTTGTAGACAAAAATTGCTTTATTTTTCTCGATTTCTGGAGGGGGAGATTTCACGTACTGCAGTGTCCTATCCTCGCTGCGGCTCTGATAATAGGTCGCCTGAAGAAGCAAGAGGACACAATAACTTTGAAATAAAAATACTTTAGCTTTTGGTCAGTATTCAGAACTGCATGGAAGCCAAAGCGATTTTTAAATTGCAAGAAGCAAATTAATAGTGTTGATTATAAGTGTAGCCACGAATGTCATGACGGTCATCCTTTGCAAGTGAAAGAAGGAACCAATCCATATCTTTAACTCTGGGTAACCAAACAAACATTTCCTCATGTAGTAGTTTCCATGGTAGTTCCATTTGGCTTTAAATTCTTGAGATTTTGTGTTTATATCTGTTCCGAAAGGAATTATAGCATAATAGACGAGAAGGATGATAATACTTGCAGTAGGAAAAATTGCATACGTTGGCATTTTAAAAGTAGAATACATTTTGAATGTACAGTAATGGAGAATTAGACTGATACAAAATGCTGTACTTAACAACAACGGTCCAGCTATGGCGAACATTTTGTTGGCAAGCATTAACATTAATCTTAAGCACTGATAGCCCTTTCTAACATTTCTTTGTATTCGCACTGATTGTACTACTCTGTTTCCGAATTGTAAAGTGTCTTTGGAAAGATAATCGAGCCATTGGTTAAAGTCATAAATTGCAAGAATTGCAAATAGTTCATAAAAAACAAAACTTGACAAAGCACCAATCACAATCCAATTTGCAAAACAGACACAGATTATTTGAATTAGAATACTTGAATGAAGCAAGTTCAAGAGAAATTGACCTATAAATGGCAATTCCCATAAAAATCGAGTTATTGGAGAATCTTGATGTGTGAGTACGAAGTAGGTGACCAAAGGAGATATAAAAACCATAGATGGCATAAGTGGTACTAAAGCACCAGCAAACAGACTAATTCCCCATAATTTTTTTTGTTTTCTTTCTCTTCTTTGAAATAAATCTAAAATACAAATTTAAATCATTTAATAATTTAATTTGCATAATAAATAATTTTAAAACTATTTTAAATGTTTACCTGAGAGGTATTTGTCAGCATTATAAATAAATGTCATGGTCTTAGAAATTTCATGTTTTGTAAGCAATATAGTTCCCGTTAAGGATGCAGTCGCAATTGTGTAGAATAACGATAGCACGTAAATCAAAATTTGTTGAGGTTGAAAGTTATTCGTTGGATTAAATATCTGTACCATCAGGCGTATAAACAAATAGAGAGAAGCTTCAACGAGACACAATGGTATAAAACAAGAAATTAAAGTTCGCCATTTTGAATTTGTGACTGAAAGTTTTCTCAGTTTGGGATTCCATTTAAAGTCACAAAATTTTAAAATATTCAAACACCCAAAAAAAACCGTCAGGGAAAATAACATTTGTCCAGAAATCATTTGGACGGTAGTTTATTTGACTTTTACAGAGTAGCAAAGTATATGTAGCTAAGTATTCCGTATTTCAATTGTTAACCTTTTCCAGTTGTAGAACTTTCTGCTTATAAAGACATGAAGTACTGAGTAGAGCTGAAAACCCACACTCTAAATAATTTGATTTCTTAGTAAAGTAAGTACTATTCACTTCCGAAGTGACTCCTATACGGAGACATTGGAAATAATAAAATAAATAACGGTTCAATACAAAGACATCCTGTGTCTTGGGTGAAGTTGAAATATTTCAAAGAACGCCGTCTACAACTGAGCTGGGGATTACGAAACTACTACGTCTTACATACAACTACTCTGGGAAATAAATGGATATTCAGAGCTATTTATTATCTAATGGATTTAAATCATTAAATATGTAGCACATCAATATACCTGACTTTCAATACCTGACAACATCTATGGCGCCTCAGCCAACGAAAACACAATTGGTTGAATGCGGAACACTTGTTTCAATTTTCAACCTCTTGCTAGTCTAAGGAAGTTCTTGGTTAAGTTGAAGTTGAACTACTACAACCACTTTAAATTATTAGCTGAAAGAATGATTACAACATTATCCTTAGCCCAAATATTATTTCAGCAATGCGATTTATAGGAAGTCTAAGTAAGTCATATAAGTTAGCTATGTTCAAATAGGCATAATTTTAAACAACATGAATGGTAGTAATACAAGGGATTTTATTGTAGCCTCCAGTCGACTGTTGCTCGTCATAGAAAAAATACATAGACATATTAATCGATTTGTATTGCTAATGCCAATATTTAATATCCCACCACTAATATCAAAGTATTACGTGATAATACAAACAGTGTCTATTTAAATACAAACATAGCTTCGTCTAAAGAGTATGGCAATAACCTGTTTGCTAACCATGTACATGAACTCATGGACCAATCTTTGCGAATATCATTTGATTTATTAAATAAATAATAGTAATTGTAGTACAATAATATCATAATGCTTACAACATGCTTGTTTATATATATTTAATACCTACAATTGTCAAAAGGATCTCATTTCATTGTTTTAATTAATCAATCTGTCCGTACATCAAACTGATGAGTGATGACATTAAAATCCACAGCGAAATATCCTCATTTATTTGTCTAATAGAATTTAATCTTACAACTAATTTTTTATTTAAAAAACTCATTTGAGAAACTCTAGCCAGAGATTTAAGAGTAAACATTTTCTTGGGCTTGTTTACACCTTTGGATTTTTTCGACGTGTCAATACTAAGTTGTCCAAAGCAAGTAAGCCAATAGAAAATGCTCCACCTAGTAACATTGTTCCAGGTATAGGAAAATTCTAACTGCCAAAAATTTCAACTAGCATTAATCCTGCACTGATAATTTTTCTAACATTTCTTGCACAAAATATGCACTACCTCCACGTGATTTTGCGAATGTAGAATATCATGGGTGAGATTGAGATTCGTTCGTGTCGTGAGATAGGCATAATAGGCAACACCATATAAAGCCACAGAGCCCGCCAATTAAAATGATAGCAAATACATCGTAAAAATAGAGATATTAGTAGTACCCAATTTTTAATAATGAGTACGGTTATTTGGACATGAAATGCTTGAGTGAAGTAACTTCAATAGAAATGGCAATTCTTCTAAAAATCGATTTACTAGGGAATCTAGATGCAAGACAGCAAAGTAGGTAATCAAAGGAGCAGTTGTAACTATATGTAAATAGCGTTAGTAGTTAGTAGTACTAAGGCAGCACCAAAAAGACTAAATCCAAAGTTATGTATGTTGCATCATGTGTATCCGTATCCACATCCGTGGTTTGATGTAGGTCCCTTATTCTTCTTCATGAAAAGATCCACCACCTAGCTCTGTGTACCTTAGGCTCATTTCTTCGTTTTGTTGTGAAGTTACATTAATGTAGTAGACAGTTAAGGTGATAATTAAGCACATATGTAATTAGCATAAGCACATAATTACATAGTATGTGCCACATACTATGTAATTGCTTACAATAGAATAATATAGCAATAATATATTTTATTCTTAGGGAAATTAGTAGCAATTTTTATTTTTAGAACTTACCTTAATTAGACATACTAAATAATATCAGAGTGGTTTGTATGTAACGAATTAAGTTTCAAAATATCAGAAAATGGTTACGACGAAACATGTACTAAACTTGGTATTGAAACCCTTGACTTTCGACGAAAGGGTTTGTTTTACCTCTTCACTTGACGAGGATTTACTTATGCTCGCGATGAATGTGACGTTGGCTATTTCGACTGCTACAACTGCAGTATGCTGCTAGGATGCGTTATCTACAACTGACAACTAACCGACAATTAAATTTCGACTTTATAATTGCGACTTTCCTGACAGCACTGACAAAATAACTGACTAACTGACAATAGTGGACTAATAATAAATGCCTATTAATCAGTTGCTCAATTTTCTGTAATAAAATACAACTTTTTATTACAATTTTCAACAAACTCAATTTTACGTACAATCTAGTCAATGTTCAAAGAACGAATGCCACTCAATGCCTGCATGCCTGCTCTCCCACTGACGCTCTCGGCCAACGGCTTACTTTTCTTCCCTCCATCCTTTCCTTTTCCCGGATTTGTCTCACTTCCAACTACAACGCTCGATTTAGTCGGCGACATTACTTCCCCCGTAAATGGGGTCAGGGATCCATTTTCTTCAGGAGGTGTGACGTCCAGAATGCAAAGCTTCGATACAGGTCTTCTAAATGTTCCAGTAGTTGTCCTCACATCAACGACTCTCACTACACCGTCTTTTCCAGGATGTAAGGCTGTAACTATTCCTCGAGGCCAGCAGTTTCTCTGTAAGTTATTGTCAGCGACAATAACAAGGTCTCCAAGTTCGATGGGCTTTACCGGTTGGTGCCATTTTGTTCGTCTTGTTAACGATGGTAAATACTCACGAACCCATCTGTTCCAAAATTGATCCGCTAAGCGTTGCGAAGTCCGCCACATCCGCCGCAGACAAATATCTTGATCCGAGAACACTCCAGGTACTCCAACAATACTTGATCTCCCAATCAGAAAATGATTTGGGGTGAGGCTCCCAGGATCATCCGGGTCCACTGATACGTGGGTAAGAGGGCGGCTATTAACAGTATGCTCCGCCTCAACGAATAGGGTCTAAAACACTTCCTCTTTAGGGGCTCGTTCTTTAAGTGTTGCTCTCAATGAAATCTTCACGGCCTGTACCAGCCGCTCCCAGCTCCCAGCCATATTTGGCGCTCCAGGTGGCAGGAAATGCCACTCAATGCCAACAGTTGTCAGATTCTCTACGATTTTGCCTTGTCAGATTCTCTCTACGAAATCTTCAAGGGCTTTCTTCAGCTCCACATCAGCTCCTCTAAGGTTTGTACCGTTGTCCGAGTAAATTATCTTCGGGCAACCGCGTCTTCCAATCATCCTCCGAACTGCCATTATTGCCGAGTCAGTCGAAAGCGATGCGGCAGTTTCCAGATAAACAGCCCGAGTCGAAAAACAAGTAAAGAGAACACCGTATCTCTTCTCGTGTCTTCGGCCAATAGTCACGTTGATGGGGCCGAAATAATCCATCCCGGTTATCGTAAAGGCTCGCTCCTGTCTAGTAAGTCTTGCTGTCGGCATTAGTCCCATGATGGGCGGCTGAGGCTTCGACTTTCGAATTTTACAAAGTTGACAATCGTGCTGTGCAGCTTTGACAGCAGTCCGACACTGTAAAATCCAATAGCGTTGTCGAAGTTCATTCAATACCAGCTCAGCTCCATGATGTCCAACCTTCTTGTGGTAATAGTGCACTAACAGCCGTGTCGCTGAATGTTTCCTATCCAAAATAACTTGAGCTTTATTCTCCGGCAAAGGTTCTGGGGACTTTGCAATTCTGCTACCGACACGAATAACTCCAGCTTCATCCATCCAGGGAGATAGCGAAATTATCCTACTTGAACTGGTTATTGGCTTTCTTTTTCTCAAAAGGCTTACTTCTCTTGGAAAACATCTTTTCTGAATTTCGAGCCACCACATCTGCTCTGCCTTTTCGAGTTCTCTCGGAGTAAGTTCAGAAATGATCCTGGCCACTTCTTTCTTCTTAGCTTTACAATTGTAAACGAACCGATTAACCCAAGCTGTAGATCTCAGCAGTTGCAACCAACAGGAAAACTTTGTTTCATCTGGTAGATCTGATTCGCGTACGACAGTGACATTAATAAATTCAGGCTTCAATTCCAAATCCTGATTTTCCACATCCTTGACTTTCTCCTTGCGCCAATTGATTTCGGGCTGCTTCAAAAATGTCGGTCCATTTAACCATCTGCTGTTGGAATTCAATTCTGTATCAATTCCATCTCTAGTAGCGTCATCTGCAGCATTTTCTTTTGTTGGCACCCAACGCCAACAACTGACATCAGTGGTCTCTTCAATTTCCCCAATTCGATGTGCTACAAAAGGTTTATAGTTACGTGCATCTGACCGTAACCAACATAGCACTGTCTGGGAGTCCGTCCAAAAGAAAGTCGAGTCAATCTCAATTTCCAAATATTCTTTAACGGTCACGGAAAGTCTACTGGCCATGACTGCAGCTTGCAATTCAAGGCGAGGAATGGACATAGGACGTAAAGGTGAGACACGAGTCCTAGCCATAATCAAAGAGACATCAATTTTCTCTCCCGTGCTGACACGTAAATACGCCGCGGCTGCAAAAGCCTTTTCTCCTGCATCACACATCACATGTAGTTGGACGTTTTGTCTTTTTTCCATTACTGGAGAGTAGCACCTGGGGATGAACAGATTAGTAATTTGTTTCAATTCTTGAATCCAAATCCTCCAGTTCTCAAAGACTGCATCTGTCACTTCATCGTCCCAACCCACTCCGGATCTCCAAATATCTTGAAGAAGTATCTTCGCTCGCACGGTAAAATTGGCAATAAATCCTAACGGGTCGAAAACCGAGGCAACTAACCGTAGGACTTCTCTTTTCGTCGGTCTGACTGATCCATTAAGTATATTATCTTTAACTTTATTAAACTTGCAAGTAAATCTGAAGACGTCATTATTGGGATACCACACAAGGCCTAGAACTCGTTCGATTGGGAGATTTTCTTCTAAATCCAAGTTCTTACTTGCAATTTCTTCTTTGTCCCGGGCAATAGCTTGAAGTACATTCTTCGAACTACAGCACCAGTTGCGAATTTCAAATCCACCACGCTGATGAATTTCCACCACTCCCATAATTCTCTGGATACACTGCTCTTCGTCATCGCAGCTGTCGAGATAGTCGTCCACATAGTGGCGCTGCGTGACGGCTTTTACTCCTTCAGGGAATTCTTCAGCAAACTCCTCCGCATTCCTGTTTTTAATATATTGAGCTAAACAGGGTGAAGATGTAGCTCCAAAAGTCATCACAGACATTTCTAAAATGTCAGGTTCTTTTTCACGATTACTTCCAC
Source organism: Tomocerus qinae (assembly GCA_020055645.1). Lineage (NCBI taxonomy): Eukaryota > Metazoa > Arthropoda > Collembola > Entomobryomorpha > Tomoceridae > Tomocerus > Tomocerus qinae. The sequence continues at coordinate 47,961,284 of CM034546.1, read as the reverse complement.
GCCAGAGGAAGCGCTGAGCTACGCGATCTTCTTCGCGAATGACAACTTGGTGGAACATCTCGCGGATGTCCCCACTAAATCCTATTTTCCGTTGTCTAAACTTGAGCAAAACTCCAACCAGGGGGCTAAGCAAATCCGGTCCGGATAGAAGAGCGTCATTCAAACTTACACCATGGCTCTTCGCCGCAGCATCGAAGACAAGACGGATTTTCCCAGGTTTATTGGGGTTTGTCACAGCAAAATGAGGTAGATAATACGTTCGGTCATTCTCAATGTTTGCTTCTTCCTTAGACAGCACTCGAGTGTATCCCTTTGTGACATACTCATCGATCTTTTCATAATAAAGTGAGGCAAATTTAGCATCTCGATCCATTTTGCGCTCCATAGTTTTCAATCTTGACATGGCATTTGATTTGCTCTCAGGAAACTTAAAATCATCTTGCTTCCACAGAAATCCTGTCTCCCAACGATTTTCGATACGCCGGGTTGTATCATTCATGATCTTTCTTGATCTCAAATCCTCTGTGGATTGGGGTAGTTCCTTGACTACTTTCACTCCGAAAGTCTCTGTGTTAAACGAATCTTTTACAAGCTGGTGCAGGAGATCATCCTGCTCATTGGCAAAAACATGTAAAGTGTACTCACTATCAACTCTCCCTCGTAGCATATTTCTGCTTCCGTGCACAACCCATCCCAACTTGGTTCTTGACAAAATTGGCGAATTGGCTGGGCCTTCATACGATTCACGCACTAGAGATAACGACGCATTATCTTCACCAATCAGAATTGTTGGCTTCGCATTTTCAAAGTTCAGGGATGGTCCCTTCAGCAAATGCTTCCATTTCTTTGCCAACTCATTCGTGTTCACTGTTTGAGTTGGCAGGTCCAAATCTTCCATAGCCTTCAGTGTACGCCTTTTCCCACTTTTTGTGCTTAATTCACACCCACCTGTGAGAAATGGGAGAAACGGGAGGGTGTGAATAATGGGAGAAATGGGAGAAGCTCCCACTTATTTGAATTTAGCGGGCTATTTTAGGTGCCCACATTACCCCAAATAACCCTATCTCCCGTTTCTCCCATTTCTCCCACTCCCACCTTCCTTAATTCACACCCACCTCCCATTTCTAACAGTGCATTTCTCCCATCCTCACAGTGGGAGGGCGTACACTGATAGCCTTCACTCGATTCAATTTGTATTCTACATCATTTTTAGCTGCAGAAATATGTAAACTTACCATTTCACATTCTTCAGATATCGGGGTTCCTTTAATCCACTTCAGATCAAAGCTCTCTTTCTTCCCTACGAGTCCAAGTCTTCTGGCGACACAGGCATTCATTACGGTCGTATGGGATGCATTATCCAGAAGAGCATAAGTTTCAATTTCACCCTTTGGTCCTCGTAGTTTGACTGGAAGAACACGCAGCAATACTTTCTTGTCTAATTTAGGTGGACATGACAGATGAATGCTGTCAGGTGGATTATCCCGTTTGTCATTGATTGGTGCTCTTTCTCGGTGAAGCAGCTCGTGATGCTCTGTGACACATCCATTTTTGCCACAAGCCTTCTTATCAGGGCACTCAGATGCACTATGACCAAACAATAAACAAATAAAACAAAGTCTATTTTCTTTCGCAATGTCCCATCGACGATTCACAGGCTTTTTTATGAACAGATGACACGAGGGAACATCATGTCCTTTCTTAGTACAGCATCTGCACACTTTCGGAGGTTTCTTATCCTCCTTCTGCAACGGCAAAAACTACTTGCTGCTCTGGGTGCTCCCATTTCTTTGGTCGACGATCAGCTCTACCATTGAATTTCTTCTCTTGGGTTTTCACTTCGAAATCTTCGATTGATTGAGCGGCAATAGATTTCACATCTAACCAATTTGCAAAATGACGAAGATCTGCAGGTTTTCCAATACCTTCCTTAAACTCGGCCCAACTCATCTTCATTGATGCTGGTAATTTATTTGCTAATTCTTTGATCAGCTGAGGGTTCATCAAATACTCGATTCTCTTTAAATTTTCAATTGTTACAACTAAATTCTGGACAAAGATACCAAAACTTACAATAGTTGATGGCTTGTCCTCTTTCACAGCCTGAAATTCAGTTGCTCTTTTTGACAATCGTTCAATTAATTCTTCAGGTCGTCCAAAACGTCGTTCTAACATCGACATAATTTTGTCTACATTTTCCGGTGTCACTAGTAATGCATGAACAGTTTCTTTCGCCTTCCCCCGTAGGCATCGTTGCAGTCGGTACAAGTTTTCGGCCTTCGAGAACCCGCACATTTCCGTTGACTGACGATACTGGCTAATAAATGCACTCCATTCATCTAACTCACCAGAAAAATAGGGCAGATCCTTTCCAACGGTTTTTCTGGCCAACATCTGTTGCTTACTTGGTGTATCTGTAGTCACCTCAACCGGAATCACCACTGGGTCTGGACAGTTCGCTGCCAACCACTTTTCGATTTCATCTTTATTTTCAGGCTTGATCATTGAGATATCTTCTTCCTTCTTAGAAGTAGAATCTTCCTCCAGGCTGCCTGCTTCATCATCACTCAATATCTGGGATGAAACTTCGGCATATTGTAGACTATCTTCAATCTCGGACAATCTCAATTCCAATTTCTTCTTGGCTAATTCCTTTTGCCTTTCAAGCTTTTTAGCCTCCGCCTCGGCTTCTCTTTGAAGTCGTCGTTCTTCTGCTTCAGATTCCAATCTGGACAATTCTTCCATAGTATCAAGTTGAGCTTGAATCCTCGATCGGAATGCAGAACTAGTTGTCGATTTGCTAACCGATGACACCCTTGACGGTGCGGCTTGGGTCCGGACTTTTCGGGTTCTATTTGGTAACGGCGAGTACTCAAGGGGCTCCCCTCCCACTCGGCGGCTTCTTCGGACGTCACTTATATCACTCATATTTAACGAAATATAAAACGATGAACTATATTTTCACAAGACTGTTTTTTTACGGTTCTGAAGGACCAATGTTTTACCTCTTGACTTGACGAGGATTTACTTATGCTCGCGATGAATGTGACGTTGGCTATTTCGACTGCTACAACTGCAGTATGCTGCTAGGATGCGTTATCTACAACTGACAACTAACCGACAATTAAATTTCGACTTTATAATTGCGACTTTCCTGACAGCACTGACAAAATAACTGACTAACTGACAATAGTGGACTAATAATAAATGCCTATTAATCAGTTGCTCAATTTTCTGTAATAAAATACAACTTTTTATTACAATTTTCAACAAACTCAATTTTACGTACAATCTAGTCAATGTTCAAAGAACGAATGCCACTCAATGCCTGCATGCCTGCTCTCCCACTGACGCTCTCGGCCAACGGCTTACTTTTCTTCCCTCCATCCTTTCCTTTTCCCGGATTTGTCTCACTTCCAACTACAACGCTCGATTTAGTCGGCGACAGGGTTTATTAGAAAATTTTGGTAAATAGTTGATGAAAATGAAAAACGAGTTACGAGACAGTTGAAAGTTTATTTATTACATACCCTTAGTGCAAAAATTAAAAAACGGTATGAAAATTCGACAATCAAATTTTTAATTTGTTAAATACCCTGCGTACGAAAAATGAAGTTAAACTGTTACCTACTTGGTAAATGTTTAGTTTTATAAAAATTAAGAACACTTAAATTTGTTATTCTCAATGTATTTCTGATTTTGATATCGGGAATATAACTGCCATGTTACCACTCAATTAATAAAGATGTAATACAATGCAATACAGTCTTTTATAGGTACATAGAGTGATATTATTATTATTTAACTTCATGATTATTTTGGTGGAAGTAGTGATAATTCCATACATATCCTTTATGCACTATTAATCATCGCATAGTCGTATTTATTAACAAAAAATCAGTTTGGACAAATTAAGTCATGCCAGATGTATTTTGACGGGTTGTAAGATAGCGTCAGTTAAAGTTAAATTGCAGACTATAATAACTTTTAACACTCTAAAGCCATGAAATAAAGTCTGGTGAAGGATAAGTTTTTATATTGGCATTTTTTATTTCCTAGAACGTTTTAACCTCTACTGTAAATAAATACAAATTGAAACTTTTTTAATACCTCCTAAGGGTAGTGGCACTTATGGTTAGATTTTAAATTGCAAGAAGCATGTTAATTGTATTGTTGGTAAGGATTTCGAAGAATGTCATCACAGTCATCCTTTGCAAGTAAAAGAAAGGACCAATCCATCCTTTTAAAGGTGGATACCCGAGCAACCATTTCCTCATAAAAGAATTTCCATGGTAGTTCCATTTGGCTCGAAACTCTTGAGATTTTGTGTTCATATCAGCTCCCAAGGGAATGACGGCATAATACAAGAAAAGAATAACAATGCTTGCCATAGGAAAGACAATATAAATTGGCATTTTGAAAGTAGAATACATTTTAAATGTGCAGTAATGAAGAAGTAAGCTAATAGAAAATGATCCACCTAGTAACGTTGCTCCAGCTATAGGTAACATTTTATTGGCAAAAATTTCAACTAATTTTAAGCACTGATAAGCTTTTCTAATATGTGTTTGTGTTTGCACGGAATGTGATTGTAAAATATCATGGGTGAAATAATGTAGCCAACGGTTACCACCATAAATGAAAGTGATAGCAAATAGATCATAAAAAATACAGGTTGACATAGAAAAGAGTATTACCCAATTTGTAACGATAAGCAAGGTTATTTGGATTAGAATATTTGAGTGAAGTAGTTTCAATAGAAATTGGCCTATTAATGGCAATTCTTCTAAAAATCGATTTATTGGGGAATCTGGGTGCATGACAGCAAAGTAGGTGATCAGTGGAGAAATAATAATTATAAATGGCGTTAGTAGTACTAATGCAGCAGTAAAGAGACTAAATCCAAAGTTTTTTTGTTTTCTTGCTTTTCGGAATAATTCTATAAAATAAGTTAGAAATTAAATGTTACAACTTAAAATGAAATAGTCTTATTAATATCTTTTAGATTTTTACCAGCAATGTATTGGTCAGCATTGAAAGTCAGCGTCATGTTATTAGCAATTTCATGCCTTGAAAGCAAAATGGTTCCAGCTAAGACAGCAGTCAATAATGTATAGATCGAGCACATTACGTATATCAGAATTTGTTGAGGTTGGAAATCATGGACCGGATAAAATAATTGTACCAACAGTCGTCCACAAAAATAGGTAAAACTTGTAGCGAGACTCAATAGAGCCAAAAATGAAAGTCGGGTTCTCCATTTTGAGTTAATAACTGAAAGTTTTCTTTGTTTTGGATTCCAGTTGAAATCAAAATACTTAAAAATATTCAAGAATCCGGAAAATATTGTTATTGAGAATATTATTTCGCCAGTTATCATTCTAAACGCTGTTGAAAACTAGAAATACTTGAATGTTTACTTTAGTATTATAGAGAACTACGAGCTATAGGTCTTAACCTTTCCACATCTAACGAAGGAATGAGTTTCTGGCCACAATAGCCATAGATTAAATGCTGTTTAAATTGAGCAATAAGACTATTACGGTTAGTAACTAAAGTCACCATTTAAGCATATAGTGGACTTACTAGTCCGAAATAATATAAATAATAGCTCTGCAGATAAAATCAGACATAAATCAGCTCGTGCAATACAAATTATTGTTTCAAAATATTATCAATCATAAAAAATATCGAGTATTAGGGTTGGTATTATTAAACCCTCTTCTGGAACTTGCATTATTTGGATAAAAAAGGTTACCAAAGATATTTTTCCGATTATGTTAATAGTGAACCAAGCATAGATGATAAGATTTTTGTATAGTAACCTATAATGATAACGTACGTAAGACAGGAAATAAAAATAGATGGCAAAGTTAAAAGTAACCATAGTTTTGCGAAACGAATTTTTGTTTGTGTGTCATCAGCTCAGCAGTTTAATTTTTTGTTGCAAATATAACATGCTGGTTTTGAAACAACTAAGGTCATTTTAAGTAATATGACTTTGAAGAACGAAAATGTCTTTTGCAACATCCTTGAAGTACCAATCATAATTATGGAGTTGGTCAAGGGTAAACGATTTTAAAACAAGTTGGTATATATTTGCCTATATACAATACTATTTCTTTAAAAATTCAATTCATGCCTTTAAATATGGCGAAACTGCGAAACTCTTGAGATTTTGTGTTCATATCCGCTCGAAAGGGAATGACGGCTTCGCAACGCCAGGATTGAAATGATAGCCGTGGGAAAGATTTTGAAAGTGGTATACATTTTGAATGCGCAATACTAAAGACTGAAGGTTAGGTTTACATTTACAACTCAAACACTCACCCAGCAAATGGCGGTGGAAACTGGAAAGCGGAAGCACACATATTAATAGTCAGATGACTGTGATGCAGATGATTCACCAAGCCAATGTGGCTGGATTAGTGCAGTATACTAAAATTTAGATAAAGTTTTAAGTATGAATAAATACGCATTGTATTGTATAAATTGGCAGTTGTTATTCTGTCGTATATAACAATCTAGGTTGAACATGTACATATTATATGAATGATACCTATATTTTAATATATAAAAAAAACATTTATTACATCCAAAAGTATAAATTCAATCTATAAAACGATTTCTATTCTAAATGTTCTCAATTATTTTAAAGCGTACACAACACATAAGTGATTATTTAATTAATTAATTTTACTACTTCCTACTATATTTCACATTAATTTTCAGTGAGATTTATTCATTCGGAAAAGTGTAGACCTATATAGTATATGGAAACTTTTACAAGATTTGGCATGATTTTAAATTGTAAGGAGCAAATTAATAATTAATAGTGTTGACTATAAGTGTAGAAATAAATGTCATAATGGTCATCCCATAGAATAACGATAGGTGGCGGTGAAGCTAGTGCTTCACTTTATAGAAGACCAGCTTCCATAAGAGAAATGGTATTAGGCCGTATAATATGGCCTGCGCTGATGCACTATAAGAGAAATGAGCGGCAGAGGGAGAGGAGGAGCAAATCAAACAACGACGACGAAACCCAACTGACTCAGAACACTCTTCTTCGGGCTTAGGCCTCGACCACTACTCTTCGGCTCTAGCTCCTGCAACGACAATCTTGTTGTGGTCTGCCTGTCGTGCTTCGCCATTCCTTCGAATTATATTTGAATTACAATTGATTTACTATTTGTTTAATTCTTTCAATTACTACTTATCATTTACAATTGAATCTAAACTGAGTGCAAATATCTGGCTAAAATAATAACAGAACTGTGAGATAAACTATTATTGCGTTTAAACTGGCATTACTGTATCGTGGCATTTCTAGTATTCATCCCCGAGAGTCGGCAATCATACTTAACACTAACAATGGTCCACGCATAGAATACACATAGGTAAATACGAGAGCCAATGAGAGAGCGGCTGCGTACGACCAATAGCAAAACGGCTGCGTACCTTGTAACAACCGCAAGGAGTTCTTGATGAGAGATATACCTGGGAGACGTATAGAAGCCTAAGATGGTCTTCTTTATTCCTTGGGTCATCCTTTGCAAGGAGAAGAAGGGACCAACCCATATCTTTAACTCTGGGTAACTAAGCAAACATTTCCTCGTGTAATTGTTTCCATGGTATAGTTCCATTGGGCTCTAAAATATTGAGATTTTGTGTTTATATCTGTTCCGAAAGGAATAATAAAATTAAAAAATCGTAAAATGTAATTATTTTCAAGTGCCAAGGAGTTCAGATCACACACAATGTTCTGTTTTAACAACAACTGGCACCGAAGGCAAGCCATTGGTCACCTTACTCCCTCAAACAGACCGAGTCTTACCCAAATCAGATAGAAATGAGACTCAATTGTCCAACCGTAGTATGCACCAATGGGAGGGAAGAGGTTTTTTGAGGATTTGGTAAAGTTCACCAGTTAACTCAAGGATATTCCCCGTACTTTATTTTATTAGTCATAAATCCAGAAGTGAGCATCTCGTGGATCAGTGACAAATTTGTATTTTATACTTTGTAATTTTCAACCTGACAGATTTTGGCTATCAGTTGAAAATAGTTCATTGCACGAGGAAGCCCTATTCATAAAAGTTCTATTCAAAGATTTAACTGCGGCGTGATTACAATCATAGTAATATCTGCAACTAATCGTGCAAGTATTTCCTGCATAATTTCGAAATATAAGCTTCGATGCTAGTAGCAACTTCCTCTAACTCCAGTTCTTCTATATTGGACCAATAAAAACCGACATCATAGAAAATAAATTTTTAGAAACTACATGGCTTGAGGAAAATTGACGATCTTGACCTTCTCAAAATCTCAGCACAATAAGCTGTGAGTCAGTTACAGGAATTGATGACAACAGTACAAAAAGTACAATGAATGAGCATAAAAGCCTCGACAGGGCACAAATAAACTGCCTACTGCCTACTGTGTACAATAGTCAATATTATCTACTTGGCGAATGTACCTGTTGTTGTTATAATTTACATAGGTTATTACTACTATGAGCTAGATAGACTATGTACGTCATTAATGAGATAAGTTGTTCCTTGTAATTACAGCAATGTAAAGGCTGAATACCGGCTACTGAAATTAATATTTTCGTACAATCATTCTTTTGTACAATACAAAGGCTGCCTAGAAGAAGTTATTAATTGGTATGCGGCATTTAATTCTAGGAATATGAAGTACTGTGACCTGTATATTTTATTATGATAAAATCGACTTATTGCTTGATCAGTGGTTTAAGCGAGAATAATTATTTTCTGTGAATGTTTCAGTTGACATTGGAACTAATATCACATAATTTACTCCCTCCTCTATGATGTTTTCTTTTATTAAATGCTTAATTGAAACACTAATAAGTTTAAATGGTTATTTACTTTTCCTTTTTCCTTTCACTATACATTACATATTCAGTGAAAAAACCATTGCACCAAAAAAACCATGGATATTTCCAGGCACGTATCTAGAAATTTGTTCAAGGGGGGGCGGAAGCAAAAATTATACTAAAAATAAGACATATTCGCGCGAAGCGCGAAAATTTTTTTCAATTTTAGGCCATTTTTGAGAAAAAAATTCTCTTTTTCTCAGATTTAGGGGGGGCGCTGCGCCCCTCCCGCCCCCCTACTAAATACGTGCTTGGATATTTCATAGTCACAAAATTTATACTTTGACCACGCAGCATTGAAGAAGAAAACTTTGCAAACCAGCAATTGCGGGCATGTTCAAAACTAAATCCTGAGATGTGTCATAGTCATAGTAGAATGTCTCGGAAGACATTTTCCGTCACAATATTATATCAAACTGGTTGAATAAAAAACCTAAATAGAAAAAAATAATTTTATTTAACCAAAATATTGTTAAATTAACTATGTACCTCTTAAAGCCTGCACAACTTATATATAGATGAAATAATTACCTTACATATTATCTTACTGTATATAACAAAGAAACTTATCTTGTTCCCAGAATTTATTTTCAATCATTTCTATTACTTACTATTAGCACTTTCATACGGCGTACTGTGCACCGACTTTCCTACATCCCTTCAACAACAGCTAATATTAGCCCAAGCAACGCAAGCACAAGTATAGTACACAGCTCAGATCCGCTGGCAATAAATAAGATTACAGGCATCGATTCCTAGCGGCGATATGTTAATGTTTGTCTGAAATTTAATAATTTTTGTTTTTTTGTCGGAAATTATACTACTAACACAATTTTACGCGATGCCTGTTTGTAGCATACATGCGCAATGCGTGCTGCAGAACGATAGGAGAGAATAGTTTGTTTGTGTGTGTAGGCATTACCTTCGCTCCGCTACCGGTAAAGACTTCGACTCTTAGCAATGTAACTATACTTTTTGCCTCATGCATATTAATTAATGCACATCAATTGAGCACCTCCACCGTAAAATGACAAATCTCAGTGTCTACGAAATTAAATTTTGTTAAAGTTAACAAATTTTATTCGTAGCAACTGAGATTTGTCATTATTCGTTTTAAGAGCTCAATTATTAGTTTATATTTTACCTTCTAGGGTATTTTATACCATCGGCGAAGTATTATAGAAATGAGTTAAGGCCAAGAAGCATAAACTGTAGTCATAGCGCTTAAGTCAGTTTATGCTTCTTGGATAAGGCCATACTCTTCCTATTCCTATTGTTATCACGATTTGTGATGTCATTATCAGTTGATTTTCAATCTACTAAAAATTGTTTGCAATGATACATGACGTCATTTTGACGTAACCAAGTAAATAATGATGGTAGGAATGTCAATCTCCCTTTAAGTTTACCAATTTGATCTGTTGGTCAAATTAACACCGCCTAATTGTTGGTCAAATTTACACGGCCTAATTGATGGTCAATGCTCTAAAAATTAATAAACCAGAAAAGGACTGTGTTCCCTGGATTTGGGTGCAGCGCTTCCCAGTCGTGATATTTAGTGGCCGCGGCGGCTGGAAATTTTGGGAAAAACAGCTGCGGCTGGCCGTCATGGCTTCATGTAATTTTCCCCATCAGTTGCGGCGACTGATAGCAAATTTGACCATAAAACGGCAGCGGCTGACCATCACGGCTGGGGGCTCTGTTTGGATGTGGAAGCAGGGGAGGTTGGTGTGATGGCCTTACTATCTCACATTCAATTCCAGGCAAATCCCTCTAGAATCCTGTCGTGCGAATTTATTCGCATTTTTGTTAAGGCCTAAGTATAGTGACGGCTTGGGTATATTGACGGGCTCGTTTATATTATATTGAAATGAGAAAACTTGATGGCTAGATTATGTTTTACATTCCTACCAGCCTACACACAGCATATTCCCATTCTCTCAACTGAATTACAAGAAAGAGTTGAAATCGAAAATAATATAAGACAATGTAAATATTTTTTTTTCATTTTTGGATCATTTTTTAACATAAGGCCATACAACTCTTATAACACGTAATAATTATTCTCCCATTAGTCAAAAGGACTAGTTAAAATGTTTTAACTAACTTTAAAGTTTTACTGTGCTTGAAAACAGTGTCCTTTAAGTTGGTGGTGGACATCTATTGAAAAGCAGATATACATATCGTATGTATTACCATTTATATGGTAGGCAGAAGTACTACAGTCGTCTTACTTGAACCACTATTCCATTTTTTCAAAATTTATGTTAATACTTTCTTTGCATCACCGATCAATATTTCTCCTAACACCTCACAGTTTTACCTAATTTCGAACAAATATAAAGTAGCACTTTTCACCATCGTTCAGTTAGGCTGCTTTATAGTCAATTTGAGTTTGCTGGGTATTCTATTATCCCAAATATTCAGGTCATCCCTCTCTGTTCAACAAATTGTGATTTTCATCGTACTTTCACTAATTATTTCAATATCTCAATACTTAAATGGTGTACTAATTTCAAGAAGACATCACGTTTGTTGCACTATTAATTCTGCAATTCAACTGGAGAAACATTTCTATGGTAGGTGTACACATAATCATATATTTATAAAGCTATAAAAATAAAGTATAAGCATTATTAAAATATTGTAGACAGATATCTACACCCGAAAGACGAATCTCATTTCACTGAGTTGAAACCTGTGGTCACCATCTTCAACATTCTCACTGCATTGGGAATTGTAACAGCAGTTCTGGGATCTGCCTTATTCCTTGTCGTTGAATTCAGTCCAATTGTTTACATTCTTCAAATTATTCAACTGGATTATGTCGTAATTAGGATTATTCTATTTCCTATTCTTGCGTTTGCGATCATCCACTTATGGTTTCCTGTTCTTTTTATTATTTATGTATCCATACTATACTGTGTTTCTGCTATCTTTTGGCTGAACATAATGTTACATATCGCAGAAAATCCGACTATATAAGGGTGCGAAGCATTTCAAGACTCTAAGGTTTCTTCGACAAAATCCAACATGTGTTTTTGAGCTTTATAGGGCATCAAGGGTCCTCAATTTAGATATTAATTACCTTCTTGGTTATCCCATTGCACCAGTGTTTTTATTTTTGGCTCGCGTGTTGTCTGTGGTTTGCAATTTAGCCTGCATTAAAGGAATGAGGTTAATTCCTTTGCATCTGTATGTGTATGTGTGCCGATATTTAACTTCATGATTATTTTGGTGGAAGTAGTGATCATTCCATACATGTCCTTGGTGCACACAAAATCGACTTTGTGTATCGCGGAATTGAAAAAATTTCGCGGCCCTCACAGTCGAAGGGTAGTCCGTAGTCTACGGCCAACGCGGTTTGATGTGGGTCCCTTCTTCTTCATGAAACGATCCACCACCTTCACATTCCTCGAAGCCGTCGCATCATACACAATGACAATGGTGTTGTCTGTAAATTATGAACTCTGAAATATGCATATACATGGGGATATTATGGTATATATTGTAAGTATTAACACTTCCACATTCAAGCCTTAAAACTTCCGCGGACCAAGTGTGGTTCAATTGTACCACGCAGCAGTATCCAAGTGTGGTACAATTGTACCGCACAAGGTTTCGTGTTTTTATACTTGTCGCCAAACCAATGGTTAAGGCCCTACTCTAGCTAACATTGCAATATCCAAGCGTGGTACAATTGTATCACATAGTAAAACCCAACGTGGTACAATTGTACCACATAGCAAAACACAACGTGGTACAATTGTAACACATTGGGATACAACGGATACATACAAAACGTTAAGCTTATAGTCGACGATAACATATTATTTAGGTTTCCGTCGATTTATAGTCGACAATAACAATTTAATATACAGTCTGTCGGTTTATAGTCAATGATTATTTAATATGCATTCCGACGGCTTATAGCCGATGATTACAATTTACTATACATTCCGTCGGCCTATAGTCGATAGTTGTAGATTAATTTGCACTATTTAGGCTAATAGTCGATGCATACAAATTAATTTGCATTATGTCGGTTAATAGTGGATGCTTTGATTACTTCGGCTTAATTTGCATTCCGTCGGCATATATTCGGTAATTACAATTTAATAGTCATTCCGTCGGTTTATACTCGATGATTACATATTAATATACATTCTGTCGGATTATAGTCGATGCTTACATATTAGTATACATTCTATCGTATTATAGTCGACGCTTACATATTAATTTACATTCCGTCGGCTTAGAGTCGCTGATTACAAGTTAATATACATTCCTACTGCTTATAGTCGATGCTTACAGATTAATTTGCATTATTTCGGCTAATAGTCGATGTTTAGAGATTAATTTACATTCTACCGACTTATAGTCGATGGTATACATTAACACTTCCACATCCAAGCCTAAAAACTTCCGCGGACTACCAAGTGTGGTACAATTGTACCACGTAGCAGTATCCAAGTGTGGTACAATTGTACCACACAAGGTTTCGTGTTTTTATAAATGTCGCCTAACCAATGGTTAAGGCCCTACTCTTGCTTACATGGCAATATCCAAGTGTGGTACAATTGTACCACATAGCAAAACCCAATGCGGTACAATTGTACCACACAGGGATACATACAAACGTTCAGCGTATGTATAGTCGACGATTAAAATTAATTTAGGTTTCCGTCGGTTGATAGTCGACAATAACAAATTACGTTGCATTCTGACGGGTTATCATCGATAATTACAATTTAATATGATGTCTGTCGGTATATAGTCGATGATTACACTTTAATCAGCATTCTGACGGCCTATACTCGATGATTATAATTTAATATATATTCCTTCGGCATGTAGTCAATGCTTACAGATTAATTTGCATTATTTCGGCTAATAGGCGATGCTTACTGATTAATTTGCATAATTTCAGCTAATAGTCGATGCTTACTGATTAATTTGCACAATTTCGGCTAATAGCCGATGCATAAAGATAAACTTGCATTATTTCGGCTAATAGTCGACGCTTACTGATTAATTTGCATAATTTCGGCTAATAGTCGATGCTTACATGTTAATTTACATTCCGTCGTCTTATAGTCGGTGATTACTATTTAATATGCACTTCGTCGGCTTATAGTCGATGATTACATATTATTATACCTTCCGTCGGCTTATATTCGGTGATTACAATTTAATATGCATTCCGTCGGCTTATCGTCAATGATTACAATTTAATATACATTTCTTCGGCTTATAGTCGATGCTTACAGATTAATTTGCATTCTTTCGGCTAATAGTCGGTGATAACAATGTTAATTACAATATATGGATTTATATTCGATGATTCCAATGTAATGCACATTCTGTAGGCTTATAGTCGATGCTTACAGATTAATTTGCATTCTTTCGGCTAATAGTCGATGATAAGAATGTTAATTACAATATATGGATTTATATTCGATCATTACAATGTAATGCGCATTCTGTCGGCTTATAGTCGATGCTTTCAGATTATTTTGCATTCTTTCGGCTTATAGTCGATGCTTAGAGATTAATTTACATTCCGTGTGCTTATATGTAGGTGATTACAATTTAATTTGAATATTGTCGGCTTATAGTCGACTATAGAAAATTGATTTGAATATTGTCGGCTCTCAATTTAATTTGAATATTGTCGGCTTATAGTCGACTATAGAAAATTGATTTGAATATTGTCGGCTTATAGTCGACTATAGAAAATTGATTTGAATATTGTCGGCTTATAGTCGACTATAGAAAATTAATTTGAATATTGTCGGCATATAGTCGACTATAGAAAATTAATTTGCTTAGTAGCATTGCATTAGTTGTATTAATTTACTAATTATTTACCATTTATTCTAGCTTACATGGCAGTATCCAAGTGTGGTACAATTGTACCACCCCAGATAAGAAACCTTCTTTGTGGTACATTTGTACCACATTGGATACTGCCATGTTAGCGATGACTTCGCCTTAGTTTTTTGATCATAAAAAATTGAAAAAATCTTCAAAATGATCTCAAAATATTTTTTTAAATTGTAAAACAATATTCCTGACAGGTACCTGAAAGCTGGATGTAATTCGGTTAAAAACAACAAATATAAGGGCAAATAAAGGCGTTGTGGTACAATTGTACCACACTTGGATGTGGAAGTGTTAATTTGAATTCTGTCGCCTTATAATCGATAATGAAAATTTAATTTGAATATTGTCCGCTTATAGTCGACTATAGAAAATTAATTTGGTTACTAGCATTGCATTAATTGTATTAATTTACCAATTATTTACCATTTATTCTAGCTTACATGGCAGTATTCAAGTGTAGTACAATTGTACCACCCCAGATAAGAAACCTTCTTTGCGGTACATTTGTACCACATTGGATACTGCCATGTTAGCGATGACTTCGTCTTAGTTTTTTGGTCATAAAAAATTGAAAAAATTTTCAAAATGACCTCAAAATATTTTTAAAAATTGTAAAACAATATTCTTGACAGGTACCTGAAAGCTGGATGCGATTCGGTTCAAACGAACGGAGATAAGAGCAAATAAAGGCGTTGTGGTACAATTGTACCACACTTGGATGTGGAAGTGTTAATGAATTAAGCGGACCCCTTCTCTTCGATGGCTTAGGAGTCAGCCCACTTTAATTTTTACTATCTACTTACCTGACTTGACATTGACTTAAATTGCAGCTCTATGGTCAATCATCAATAGGTGAATGTTTGCCAGTCCCTATCAATAAAACTTTTTTACGGAAAACGAAACGTAAATTAAATTATTTATTTTCGTACCGTAACACAAAATCAATACAATTGACTAACAGTTTTTATCCGAAATGATAAATTACTTTTACGACAATTTTATTGAAATATAAAATGTGCAGCTCCTTGCTTCCTTCAGTTTCTCGTTGCCCGGCGCACAATTAACATTATAGCTCTTTGTACCTTAGGCTCATTTTATTTCTTCGTTGTTTGTGAAGTTACAATAATGTTGTAGATAGTTAGGAAATAATGAAGCACATGCTATACATCGAAAATCTTTTGTATTTTGTAACCTTGCAACGTTGCAACCTGATCGCTGTGGAAATCGGCCTTCGCCACGCCAACGCTGTGCTCCGCCCCCAAAGTAGGAGGAGCTTACGTGTTCTCTGTCAATAGACTGACACGCCCTTGAAGAGGGCGTGGCAAGTATGGGCGGAGCTAAAGTGTGGAAATCAGCCAGTGGGCGGGGTCTGCTTCACTGGAAATAAAATTTTTTCGATGCCTGGCACATACTATTTACTATGCAATTGCTTACAATAGAATAATATAGCAATTTTATTCTTAGTGAAATTTAGTAGTAATTCCTATTCTAAGAACGTACCTTAATTAGACATACTAAATAAAATATGAGAGTGGTTAGTGTGTAACGAATTAAATTCCGAAATATCAGAAAATGGATACAACCAAGTATAGTACATAGTACATGCTTATGTCCTGTACTTGGTATTGAAAGGCTTGAGGAAAGGGTTTACTAGAAAATTTTGGTAAATATGAAAATGTAAAACGAGTGACTACACGGTTGAAAGTTTATTTATTACATACCCTTAGTGCAAAAATTAAAAAGGGGATGGTAATTCGACAATCCCTCAAACTTTTTACTTATATTGTTAAATACCCTGTACTGTATATGAAACATCAAATTTAACTGTCACCTACTTGGTAATTGATTAGTTTTATAATAGTTAAGGACACTTACAAACAAGGCATGAAAAAGGTTGCCTTTTTGCTACCTTTTTGCCTTTTTGTGCTTTTTGCCTTTTTGGAGAAGTCACCGCCACCTGTGATACTTCATTAAAGCTAACTTTTATAGACTGTCCCGTCTTACACATTCAAATATTCAGATAAATTGCAGATGCTAGTTAGATTTTTTTGAGTTTCAAACTATTTGTTACTAATAGGTACTACACAATTCAAAATGAACTATAATGTAATTGTGAGTGTGACAAACCGTATAATAAAAAATGAGCCAGGTCGAACATCTGAAAATTGTGTACAATATTATATGAGATATATCAGCTCAAGCAAAATATTCAGTATTTGACTGTCACTGGTTGGAACAGCTCTTGGTTCTTGTTTTTTTCCTCGTGTTTTTTAAAATTGCTTACAATGGTAGTTTGTTGTTTTCGATTGTTTTATTGTCTAATGAATGACCGAATTATTGAAGATTAAGATAATTAAGAATTGCTGTTTTTTAAAATCGTATTTCTTGTTCACATCCTTGGTTGTCAACATGTCAATTGCTAATTACCCCATTTAACAGCAAAAAGGCAAAAAGGTAGCTTTTTGCTGATTTTGCTAGGCAAAAAGGCAAGCAAAAAGGCAAAAAGGTAGCTTTTTGCTGATTTTGCTAGGCAAAAAGGCAAAAAGGTAGCTTTTTGCTGATTTTGCTAGGCAAAAAGGCAAGCAAAAAGGCAAAAAGGTAGCTTTTTGCCTTTTTCATGCCCTGCTTACAAAATTCTTTAAATTTGTTATTCTGGATGTATTTCTGGTTTTGATTTAGGTTATATAATTGCCCTGTTACCACTTACCACTCAATTAATAAAGAATAATACAATGTAATACAGTCTTTTATAAGTATTGTGATATCTATTTTGACAGGCTGTAAGATAGCGTCAGTTAAAGTTATATTGCAGACTATAATAATTTTTAACACTCTAAGACCCTAAAATAAAGTTTGGTAAAGAATAAGTTTTTACATTGGTATGCATTTTTTATTTCCTAGAACGTTTTAACCTCAACTGTAATTAAATACAAATTGAATTTGTTTTAATATCTCCTACGGGGAGTGGCACTTATGGTAAAATTTTAAATTGCAAGAAGCATGGTAATTGTATTGTTGGTAAGGATTTCGAAGAATGTCATCACAGTCATCCTTTGCAAGTAAAAGAAAGGACCAACCCATGCTTTTAAAGGTGGATACCCGAGCAACCATTTCCTCATAAAGGAATTTCCATGATAATTCCACTTGACTCGTAAGTCTTGAGATTTTGTGTTCATATCCGCTCCCAATGGAATGACGGCATAATACAAAAAAAGACAAACTATGCTTCCCATAGGAAAGACAATATAAATTGGCATTTGAAAAGTAGAATACATTTTAAATGTGCAGTAATGAAGAAGTAAGCTAATAGAAAATGCTCCACCTAGTAACGTTGCTCCAGCTATAGGAAACATTCTATTGCCGAAAATTTCAATTAATTTTAAGCACTGATAACCTTTTCTGATATTTCTTTGTGTTTGCATGGAATGTAAACTACTTCTGGACGACATTGTTTGTAATATATCATGGGTGACATAATCTAGCCAACGGTTACCACCATAAATGAAAGTAATAGCAAATAGATCGTAAAAAATACAGGTTGACATTGAAAAGAGTATTACCCAATTTGTAACGATAAACAAGATTATTTGGATTAGAATATTTGAGTGAAGTAATTTCAATAGAAATTGGCCTATTAATGGCAATTCTTCTAAAAATCGATTTACAGGAGAATTTGGGTGCATGACAACAAAGTAAGTGACCAGAGGAGAAATAATAATTATAAACGGCGTTAGTAGTACTACAGCAGCACCGAAGAGACTGTTAAATCCAAAGTATTGTTTTTGTTGTCTTGCTTCTCGTTGGAATAATTCTAAAACATAAGTTAGAAATTAAACGTTACAACTTTTACAATCGTATAAAATAACCGTTTAAATATAGTTTTTACCAATAAAGTATCGGTCAGCATTGCAAGTCAGTGTCATGTTATTAGCAATTTCATGCTTTGAGAGTAGAATAGTTCCAGCTAAGACAGCAGTCCCAAATGTAAAGATTGAGCTCATGATATATATCAAAACTTGTTGAGGTTGGAAATCATGGACCGGATAAAATATTTGTACCAACAGTCGTCCAAACAAATATGTAAAACTTGTAGCGAGACTCAAAAGTGCAAACAATGAAAGTCGGGTTCTCCATTTTGAGTTACCAGCTGAAAGTTTTCTTTGTTTTGGATTCCAGTTGAAATCAAAATACTTAAAAATATTCAAGAATCCGAAAAATATTGTTATCGAGAATATTATTTCGCCAGTTATCATTCTAAACGCTGTTAAAAACTGGAAATACGGGAATGTTTACTTAAGTATTATAGAAACTACGAGCTATAGACCTTTTCACAGCTAACGAAGGAATGAGTTTCTGGCTACAATAGCCATAAATTTAAATACAGTTTAAATTGAGCAACTAAAAACATTGAGCAATAAGATGTTAAGGTTAGTAACTAAAGTCACCATTTAAGCATATAGTGGACTTACTAGTCCGAAATAATATAAATAACAGCTCTGTATTATTATTAGGAGTATTAGGGTTGGTATTATTAAACCCTCTTCTGGAACTTCCATTATTTGGATAAAAGAGGTTACCAAAGATATTTAACGATTTTGATATAAGTGGACCAAGTATAGATGATAAGACTTTTGTAGTAACCTATAATGATAAAGTACGTAAGACAGGAAATAAAAATAGAGGACAAAGTAACCATAGTTTTGCGAAACGAATTTTGGTTTGTGTTTCATTCTATACTTAAATTTTTAGCAGTTTAATTTCTGGTTGCAAATCGAACATGCTGATTTTGAAACAACTACTTAAGGTCAATTTAAGTAATATGACTTTGAAGAACGGAAATGTCTTTTGCAACATCCTTGAAGTACCAATCATAATCATGGAGTTGGTCAAGGGCCTTGTCAAGGGTAAACGATTTTAAAATAAGTTGATATAATTGCCTATATACAATATTATTTGTGTAAAATTTAATCCATGCCTTTAAATATGGCGAAACTCTTGAGATTTTGTGCTCATATCCATTCGGAAGGAAATGACGCCTTCGCAACGCCAGGATTGAAATGATAGCCATGTGAGAGATTATATAAATTGGCATTTTGAAAGTGGAACATTTTGAATTCGCAATACTGAAGACTGAAGGATTAGGCTGAAACAGAATGCTCCAGCTACAACACACATTCCATTGCTAAAATATTCAACTAATCTTTAATCTTAAGCACTGATAAGCTTTTTAACATTTCTTTCTGTTTCCGCAGAATGTGCACTTGCTTCTGGATGATTTTTAAAGTAAAATATCATGAATGAGGCAATCGAGCAAAAGGTTAGCTTTACAAATCATAAATAAAGATAATAGCAAATGTATCGTAAAAAATACAACTTAGCACACAAAGAATTAGACAAGTTTACCTTTCCAGCTCAAACACTTTCCCTCAGCCATATCACCCACATTAATAGGCAGAAATAGTGGAAGTACACATTAATAGTATAGTCAGACGACTGTGATGCTGATGATCCACCAAGCCAATCAATGTGGCTGGGTTAGTGCAGTAGTAAAATGTAGATAGATTCTTTTAGTATGAATTACTAGGCATTGTATTATATAAATTGGCAGTTAATATTGAGTCGCATATAACAATCTAGGTTGAACATCTACATTAGGGCTTGTAAACCCGGACGGAAATTCAAAACCCGGGTTTCGGGTAAAACCGGGTTTTGAAGGCTCAGAACCGGGTTCGGAACCGGGTTTTGAACATGTTTATTTTTTACGTGTAATTATGATGTACACCGCCATTTTAGAATGATATTTTTTAACTAAACACAATCTTTCTTTTATGAAATACATCAGACGTCACATTAGTCATCAATTTCAGTATTTTCAGTCAGTTTAAATATAAAGACAGGGTGTAATGGAACATAATATATGTTTTCGTAGTGACTTGTCATGGATAACTCATAAGATTTTTAATCAATCTGGACAATGTAAGTGTAGGCGTGCCTTCGAATGCGCCCAAATTTCTATATCAAGGTACGCTTTTATTAGTTACCAAAATAATTCCGAAAAATTGTAAGTGTAAAATTAAGTAAATGGATTATTTTACAATTTTTGCTATCTACCAAAATTCAAGTAGTCGTTGAGGTCTGATAGAAAACGTTTCTGTTGCACACAAGGAGAAATTGAATTTGACGATGTGCTACTTACTAAGAGAATAGATTTTTTGATATTATTTCCAGTTTTAATATTTGAAACACGCATAAAACCTAGTATCTGAATTTAGTGTTTAATTAGTAAAAACCCGGGTTTGTCAATGACAAAACCCGGTTACCGGGTACCCGAAACCCGGGTTTTTACCCGGTTTTCAGAACCGTCCAGAACCGGGTTTACAAGCCCTAATCTACATATTATATGAATGATGCCTATAGTTTTATCAAAAACTTTATTCCATTCACAAGTATAAATTTTAATGTATGAACGTATTTCTATTCTAAATTCTCTCAATTATTTTAAAACGTAAACAACACATAAGTGATTATTTAATTAATTAATTTTACTACTTACTACAATATTTCACATTAATTTTCGTTGAGATTTATTCAATCGGAAAAGTGTAGACCTAGTATATGGAAACTATTACAAGATTTGGAAGGATTTTAAATTGTAAGGAGCAAATTAATAGTGTTGATTATAAGTGTAGAAATAAATGTCATAATAGTCATCCTTTGCAAGTAGAAAAAGGGACCAACCCATATCTTTAACTCTGGGTAACTAAGCAAACATTTCCTCGTGTAATTGTTTCCATGGTAGTTCCATTGGGCTCTAAAATGTTGAGATTTTGTGTTTACATCTGTTCCGAAAGGAATAATAGCATAATAGACAAGAAGTATTATAATACTTGCAGTAGGAAAAATTACATAAGTCGGCATTACAAAAGTGGAATACATTTTGAATGTACAGTAATGAAGAATTAGGCTGATACAAATTGCTGTACCTAGCAACAACGGTCCAGCTATGACAAACATTTTGTTAGCAAACATTATCATCAATCTTAAACACTGATAGCCCTTTCTAATGTTTCTTTGTGTTCGCACTGATTGTACTACTCTGCTTCCGAATTGTAAAGTGTCCTTGGAAAGATAATCAAGCCATTGGTTAAAGTCATAAATTGCGAGAATTGCAAATAGTTCATAAAATACAAAACTTGACAAAGCACCAATTACAATCCAATTTACAAGAAAGATGCAGATTATTTGAATGGGAATGTTTGAATGAAGTAAATTCAATAAAAATTGGCCTACTAATGGCAATTCTTCTAAAAATCGAGTTGTTGGAGAATCTTGATGTGTAAGTACGAAGTAACTAACCAAAGGAGATATAATAACCATAGATGGCATAAGTGGCACTAAAGCACCAGCAAAAAGGCTAATTCCCCATAAACTTTTGGTTTTTCCTTCTCTTCTTTGAAACAATTCTAAAATAAAATTTAAATAATCAAAATTATTAATTTACAAAATAAACCATTTTAAATGTAAATGTTTACCTGTTAGATATTTATCAGCATTATAAATAAATGTCATTGTTTGAGAAATTTCATTTCTTGTAAGCAATATAGTTCCAGTTAAGACTGCAGTCGTAATTGTGTAGAATAGCACCAGTATAAATATCAAAATTTGCTGAGGTTGAAAGTTATCAGTAGGATTAAATATCTGTACCATCAGGCGTGCGAACAAATAGAGAGAAACTTCAATAAGACCCAATGGTACTAAAAAGGAAATTAAAGTTCGCCATTTTGAATTTGTGACTGAAAGTTTTCTCAGTTTCGGATTCCATTTAAAGTCACAAAACTTTAAAATATTTAAACACCCAAAAAAAATTGTCAGTGAAAATAACATTTGTCCAGAAATCATTTGGACTTGTATTTCTGAGAAAATTAACGACAATTCATTTCCTTAGTGGATCCAATATATAATAAAAGGTCAAGATAAAGACATGCCGTGTCGCCGTGTCGCCGTGTCTTGAGTAAAGTTAAAATGAAAGAAGAAAGCTGGCACGTAAAGTATTGAGCTTCGACCAACTGACTATGTATAGTGGATAAATTACTCTGGGAAATAAATTGATATTCAAAGCTATTTAATACCAAATGGAAATAGGTTATTAAATATGTAATAAATTAATGTATATTTGAATAGCTGGCTAAAACATTGAGCCACAGAATAAAAAAGCACAACTGCGGTTATACCTTGTATTTAATTTTCTACCTCTTTGCAGTATAAGGTAATTCTTGGTGAAGTTGAACAACTACAGTCTGAACTAATATTTCGAAGAAAGATTCGTAACCCCAATACTTCTGCAATGTTATTTAGTCTAAGGACAAAACCTTTAAGCCATATAAGTTAGTTATAATTAAATTGGGGCCCTCTTGGAGTTGTAATACAGACGCTAGACGGTTTTTAATTTAACTTCCAGCCGACTGTCGCCATTCTTACCAAAATATTATAACAATCGATTTGTACTGTCAATGCCAATATTTAAGCGCACCACGAATATCAGAGCAGAGACCACAATACAAGCAATATAAACTATACAAACATAGCTTCACCTAAAGGAAGATTATTGCAGAAACCTGTTCGTTAAACATAGACATTGAACTCATGAACATTCTTTGCGAATAATATTCGATTTATTGTATCAATAATAATAATGATTAATATAATAATATCATGTATAGGATAGAACCAGTAGTTAACTAACATGCTTTTTTATATTTAATACTCACAAGCAATGGTGGAGATCTCATTGTTTTATTTCATATTTATTTCTGTACATCAATTTTTAAAGCATTATCATGAACAGAAAAAATGTCTACAAAATTTATTTATTTGTTTATTTTAAATTTACAACCAACTATTTTATTTAAAAAACCCCAATCGAGAAACTCTTTTCGGAGATTTTAGAGTAAATTTTTTCTTGGGTTTGTTTTCTTCTTTCGATTTCTTAGACGAGTCAACACCAACTTGTCCAAGTTTGATTACAGATTTCAGAGTAAATTTTTTCTTTGGTGATGGTGGTTTACATTTCGGTTCTTTGCATTTCGAACCCCAACAATGGTCATTTTTCCTACCGCTTTGAATGTTCTCCTTCTCTCTTTCGGTTTTCCGAAGAGTTTGGGTCCAAAATTAAGTTTTCCTAATTTCCCTAATGATTTTATCGTAAACTTTGGTTTTGGTTTTACTGGTTCTATAGTCTTAAATCCTCCCATCTTAGAAAGCTTTCCTAAACCTTTTAAAGTAAATTTTCTTTTATTTTTTTCATCTATCAAATATTTAATTGCCATTGAAATTTCAGAATCTTTTGGCGCTGTATAACCAAATCGAATAAAGTTCACAACCCCTTTAAATGTGAATTTTAGGATGATGTTTGTCATTATATTTGAGATTACACTTAAAAAGACATTTCACATTTTAAATTGGAGCGAAAACAAAAAAATTGGCAATTTTATAATGGCAATATTAAATTAAAATAAAACAACTTTACCTGGTTTTAAAGTTGCAGTCTTTTTAATTTCCATTTCCTTGACTGGTTGCTGTATCTTGACACTTTCTACCTTCTGGACAGTAGCAACAATTGTAGCTGAAGTTTTTAATTTTACTAACATCGTCTTTCCTTCTCGCAGTCAACCGTCGTCTTTAACTTCGTTGATAATTTTTTGGTTTTACTGGTTCCACACTTTTAAATCCTCCCATCTTAGAAAGCTTTCCTAACCCTTTTGAAATGAGAATGAAATGATTTCACACAGTGCACACAAAATAGAATTTAGGTTTAGTAAATACAGCAAGAATAACGAGGGAGAAATATACTCGGATTGGTTAGGCTCAAAACCCTAGATGAGTTGGCTCTTATGAGTATCTACTCTTTGATTTCTCGAAATTCAGGTAGATTGATCATAGATTATATAATATAATATTAGAGAATTTACAGTTTTATGTTATTGTATGTATTACCAATTATTTTATACCAATGCCTGCGGAGCTTACGACTAGTAAGGAATCCGTGTTTAGGGTGTACAATTTCACTTCTTACGCTAATAATTTACGCTTATATTTAAAATTTAGAAATACCAATAGTAATAATAAATAATACCAATTTAATGTTTATTACCCAATTGGGGCGAAGGGAGAATACGCACGGAGATCAGTGCAAATGACCGTTCAATGGTTAGATGTTTGACCAAAGTAAAGTGAATCTCTCGGCAAGTAATTTCAGAGATAGTGAGCTTGGCTTTGGTTAAGCGAAGCTATTAAGGGAAATATTTATATTTTTATTGGAACCTGTTATTTATTTTGCGAGGATCCGTCGGCTGGTCTGGTCTTCCTTCTTCGGAGTAATCTCGAACGAAATGGAAAGATTGGACTGCCAAATAGTAGCACCGTACTTTTATAGAAAAAGGATAACTTCGAATTGAAAATAACTACTAAAGAAAATCTTTGCCTGAATTGAGAAGCAATTCAGTTGAAAAATAACTTTAAGTAGGAGACTAGACTGGAAAAATCAACAGTGCAGTCGAAAACAAAAACTTATTAGAACTAAGACAAAAATGTGAATTGTAAATAATAAATGTATTAATGTTTTGGAACAAAGTTGAGATTGAGAATGAAAGCTGGCCTGGTCGGTTTGACTGCTTTATCAATTCAGGTTGACATTGCAGAAGTTCAAAAACCGACCGTGGACTGGAAAGTGCATATTAAATTAGGGAATGTACATACTGATATCTGGAGATGCATAGCAATTAGTAGTAGATAATTCCTTAAATCTAGAAGCATTACTACCTAAAGAGTCAATCGAAGATCTGCTGAATGAGTCTTATTTTCATATTACGAACCAAGCCTTTCCCGTACGTGAATGTCTTTATGAGTCTTATTTACAAGTTATGCAACCGAGCCTTTATTACGTGAATGTCTTTTTGATACTTCACAAATGTAGTAGATAGTTAAGGTGATAATTAAGCACATACCAGGCATCGAAAATCTTTTGTAACCTTGCAATCTGATTGCTGAGGAAATCGGCCTTCGACCCGCCAACACTGTGCTCCGCCCACAAAGTAGGAGCTTACGTGTTCTCAGTAAATAGAATGAAACGCCCTTGAAGAAGGCGTGGCTAGTGGGTGGAGCTAAAGTGTGGAAATCAGATAGTGGGCGGGGCCTGTTACACTGAAAATTTTTCCGATGCCTGGCATATACTATTTACTATGTAATTGCTTAAAATAGAATAATATTTTAATTAGACATAAATAAAATATGAGAGCGGTTTGTGTGTAACGAATTAAGTTCCAAAATATAAGAAAATGGATACGACCAAGTACATAAACGTACTATACTTGGATTGAAAGGCTTTCGACGAAGGTTTTATTAGAAAATTTTGGTAAATAGTTGATGAAAATGAAAAACGAGTTACTAAATGGTTGCAAGTTTATTTATTGGATACCCTTAGTGCAAAAATTAAAACATGGTATGAAAATTCGACAAACCATCAAACTTGTTAAATACCCTGCGTATGAAAAATCAAATTAAACTGTTAGCGACTTGGTAAATGATTAGTTTTATAATAGTTAAGGGCACTTTAATTTGTTATTCTCAATGTACCTCCTACGGGCAGTGGCACTTATGGTAAGATTTTAAAGTGCAAGAAGCATGGTAATTGTATTGTTGGTAAGGATTTCGAAGAATGTCATCACAGTCATCCTTTGCAAGTAAAAGAAAGGACCAACCCATGCTTTTAAAGGTGGATACCCGAGCAACCATTTCCTCATAAAGGAATTTCCATGATAGTTCCATTTGGCTCGAAACTCTAGAGATTTTGTGTTCATCTTCGCTCCCAAGGGAATGACGGCATAATACAAGAAAAGACAAACTATGCTTCCCATAGGAAAGACAATATAAATTGGCATTTGAAAAGTAGAATACATTTTAAATGTGCAGTAATGCAGAAGTAAGCTAATAGAAAATGCTCCACCTAGTAACGTTGCTCCAGCTATGGGAAACATTCTATTGCCGAAAATTTCAATTAATTTTAAGCACTGATAAGCTTTTCTAATATTTCTTTGTGTTTGCATGGAATGTGGTTGTAAAATATCATGGGTGAAATAATGTAGCCAACGGTTACCACCATAAATGAAACTGATAGCAAATAGATCGTAAAAAATACAGGTTGACATAGAAAAGAGTATTACCCAATTTGTAACGATAAACAAGGTTATTTGGATTAGAATATTTGAGTGAAGTAATTTCAATAGAAGGTGACCTGTTAAAGGCAATTCTTCTAAAAATCGATTTACAGGAGAATCTGGGTGCATGACAACAAAGTAGGTGACCAGAGGAGAAATAATAATTATAAACGGCGTTAGTAGTACTACAGCAGCACCGAAGAGACTGTTTAATCCAAAGTATTGTTTTTGTTGTCTTGCTTCTCGTTGGAATAATTCTAAAACATAAGTTAGAAATTAAACGTTACAACTTTTACAATCGTATAAAATAACCGTTTAAATATAGTTTTTACCAATAAAGTATCGGTCAGCGTTGAATGTCAGTGTCATGTTATTAGCAATTTCATGCTTTGAGAGCAGAATGGTTCCAGCTAAGACAGCAGTCCCAAATGTAAAGATTGAGCTCATGATATACATCAAAACTTGTTGAGGTTGGAAATCATGGACCGGATAAAATATTTGTACAAGCAGTCGTCCAAACAAATAAGTAAAACTTGTAGCAAGACTCAATAGTGCAAAAAGTGAAAGTCGGGTTCTCCATTTTGAGTTACTGACTGAAAGTTTTCTTCGTTTTGGATTCCAGTTGAAATCAAAATACTTAAAAACATTCAAGAATCCGAAAAATATTGTTATTGAGAATTTTATATGGCTAGTGATCATTCTAAACGCTGTTGAAAACTAGAAATACGTGTAGGTTTATTTTAGTACTATAGAGACTAGGAACTATAGATCTTAACTTTTTCACAGCTAACGAAGGAATGAGTTTCTGGCCACAATAGCCATGAATTAAAATGCAGCTTAAATTGAGCAACTAAAATCATTGAGCAATAGATTGTTACTGTTAATAACTAAAGTCGCCACTTAAGCATTTGACAGTTGTTGACTTGACTTTTGCAAAGTTGAAAAGCATAAGTAGCTAAACCCCCTAATTCAACTTCTAACCTCTTGCAGCAAATACTTTTTGCTTATAAAGACATGAAGTACAGAGTAAGAGCTCTGAGATAAACAGCTACATTTTAAATAATTGGATTTCTGAGGAAATAAAGGACTATTCACTTCCTTAGTTAATCCAATAAGGAAGTATCCATTATAATAAAAGGTCAAGGCAAAGACATGCCATATCTTGAGTACAGTTAAAATGAAAGAAGAAAGCTGGCACGTCAACTATTGAGCTTGGGATTACCAAACGACTATGTATAGTGGATAAATTACTCTAGGAAATAAATTGATATTAAGAGCTATTTAATACCGACTGGTAATTAAGTTATTAAATATGTAATAAATTAATAAATATTTGAATAGCTGGCTGAAACAACTGCGGTGCCACGGGGAAAAGAGCACAAATGTACCTGTGTACCTTATATTTAATTTTCAACCTCTCTAAAGTTTAAGGTAGTTCTTGGTTAAGTTGAACAACTAAAGTCACATCAAGGTAACAGTTGAAAAAAAGATTCGTAACTCCAATTTTTTTGCAATGTTATTTAGAGGTTAAGGAGAAAAATTTTAAGTCATAATATACTAAGTTAGGTATACAGATATGTTCACATTGATGTCCTTTTGGAGGAATAATCCAGGTGCCAGGCGGTATTTAATTTAGCTTCCAGCCGACCGTCCAGTCATATTAATGTATATATATTATTGATTTGTATAGCCAATGCCAATATTTAAACGCACCACAAATATCAAAGCATAGACTATAATGCACGCAATAGCTTAGCTATGCAAAAATAGCTTCATCTAAAGGAAGATTATGGCAGAAACCTGTTCGCCACTAGACATTGAACTCATGGAGACCATTCTTTGCGAAGAATTTTCGATTTATTGTATAAATAATAATAATGATTAATATAATAATATCATGTATAGGATAGAGTCAGTTATTAACCAACATGGTTGTTTATATTTAATACTCACAAGCAATAGTGGAGATATCATTGTTTTATTTCATCTTTATTTCTGTACATCAATTTTTAATGCATTATCATGACCAGAGAAATGTCTACAAAATTTATTTATTTGTTTAATTTAAATTTACAACCAACTATTTTATTTAAAAAACCCCATTCGAGAAACTCTTGTCAGAGATTTTAGAGTAAATTTTTTCTTGGGTTTGTTTTCTTCTTTGGATTTCTTAGACGAGTCAACACCAAGTTGTCCAAGTTTGATTAAAGATTTCAGAGTAAATTTTTTCTTTGGAGAAGGCGGTCTGGTCTTTGCATTTCGAACCCCAATAATAGTCATTTTTCCTACCGCTTTGAATGTTCTTCTTCTCTCTTTCGGTTTTCCGAAGAGTTTGGGTCCAAAATTAAGTTTTCCTAATTTCCCTAATGATTTTATCGTAAACTTTGGCTTTGGTTTTACTGGTTCTATACTCTTAAATCCTCCCATCTTAGAAAGCTTTCCTAACCCTTTTAAAGTAAACTTTCTTTTATTTTTTTCATCTATCAAATCTTTAATTGCCATTGAAATTTCAGAATCTTTTGGCGCTTTATAACCAAACCGAATAAAGTTCACAACGCCTTTAAATGTGAATTTTGGGATGATGTTGGTCATTATATTTGAGATTACACCTAAAAAGACATTTTACATTTTAAATTGAAACTAAAACAATGTTTTTATAAATATGTATGCAATACTAATAATATATAAAAATAAAACAATTTTACCTGGTTTTGAACCTGCAGTCTTTTTAATTTCTATTTCCTTGACTGGTTGTTGTACCTTGACGCTTTCTACCTTCTGGACAGTACTAGCAACAATTGTAGCTGACGTTTTTAATTTACTAACATCGTCTTTTCCTCCTCGTTGTCGACTGTTGTCCTTAACTTCGTTGACAACTTTAGGAGGATCCGGTGTTTTCTCAGGCGTTTTTGGTTTAGTTTCGGCGACTTGATCCTCAACCTCAACTTGAACCTCA
Source organism: Tomocerus qinae (assembly GCA_020055645.1). NCBI lineage: Eukaryota > Metazoa > Arthropoda > Collembola > Entomobryomorpha > Tomoceridae > Tomocerus > Tomocerus qinae. The sequence goes on along the minus strand of CM034546.1, from coordinate 47,931,328 downwards.
ACTTGAACCTCAATTTCTGGGGCTGGAGGTTTTGTATCTTCAGCAAATCGTACAGATTTTGTTGGAGTCTTTGACTTCTCTCTTTCAAAAGCTTCTTTCTCCGGAGATATAGGATTTTCAGTGTCTCCTAAAGCCTCTTCAGCAGTTTTTCCATCCACTGTAATTTCTTCTGCTTTATTAGTCTCAATGTTTTCAGATTTATTAATTTCAACCTTGCTTGCCACTTTGGTTTCAATTTCCTTTGTTTTTTCTCTTTCCGAATCTGAATCGCCGTCTGTCTCCGAGTCTTCGCTATCTGATTCCTCGCTTTCCGTTTCAGGTTGATATTTAGCAACAACTTGGATTAGAAATTCTAAATCACAAATCTGCTGCAAAAATCCGTCGTTTGGTTTGATATTCCGCTTACTCCTGCCATTTATCAATAATTGATTTATTTCACGGAAGTCAAATGTATAGGTATACTGTTTTTATACTTATACCTATTCATTAACCATTTCCTTGCGTTTCTTACCTTACTAATTTCATTGCATCAACCGCCGACAGTTTCTTGCACATCATGAGATACGCTATCACAAGTGTAGCCGATCGACTATTTCCTTCCAGGCTGTGAACAAGAACTTTTCCTTTATTAATAACAAAAATCAGTGTTAAGGTAAAAGGCACTGAAGGAAGTCAAAGTTGACCTTCTCATTACTTTTAAGAAGGTATTAAGAAACATTTCAAGAATTAAAAGTGTAGCTTACGACTAAAACTGTAAAAAATAGCAAAATAATAAATAACATCAAGATTTAGTTTTAAAGTAATAAAATCTCACCATTTTTAGTTCGAGAAATTGCATCGTCGATAAATGCAGACGCAATTCCAAAATAATTGCTTATTTGAAACTCATCGATATTAGTTGAAGGAAGACCCAAAAATTTACATCGGAAATTCTTACTCTTGTAGAAGATTTCATTTGTATTAACATATTCATAGGAACATGGACCTTGTGCTGCATTTAATATGTGCGTAATGGACAACGATTTCAGTACTTGGATATTTTTTGCTATGAACCTGAAAAATAAATATTATTCACCCTAATATTGATCACTTATATAGATAAATATTTAAGACTGAAATTAATTGGAAATAATTTATCAATATTTTAATAGTGATTACTCATCGCCAAGGTAAAGGTTGGGGATTATCTCGTTGAACGAATTGTCTTCTTCCTCAAAATCTGAATCGGATTCCTCTTCAGAATCTTCTTCATCATCAGAGAATTTCAAACTACTAATCTCAATAGGAGTGCAGCCTTCAATTGGAAAGAATCTAGGAACTATCACTTCTTCTTTCTCTTCCTCCACCTCAGAAGCACATTCGTTCGTCATGGCGTTCTGAGAATCACTGAACCCTTTTTCTGTCAAACGGTCTCCCAAGTTGAAATAGTTCTATTTTTAGTGCGGAAAAGTTAAAGCTATCGAAGGTCCATTGCCTTGGCCATAGAAGGACACGTGCAAATTATTAGGAAATAAATTGCTTGATATGCGGATACAGTATTTAAGCCTTATTACTACCTCTTCCGACTTCCGACCCTGGAAAAGAAATTTATTGATTATAACAATCAAAGAGTAAACTATATTAGCAGAGCAAAATGTATATCGATTATAATACCATCGGTAGATCCATTCCAGTAGTTCCTGGATATTATTTATTTGCACTATGTGCACAGTCCAGAACATTTTAGGAATGTGAGCTGCCAGCATTTACTATTGAAGAGTGTACTAAAAGGTTCGATGAATGCCAACAACTAAAGTTTCATCTGAGCTCAAAGGACATAAACAACTGCTAAAGTTGATATTTTGTATTTTTATGGTGGCAGCTAATTATTACAAATTCTCAGTAAAGTAATAGATCTAAGGAATAAAAATGCAATGTATACCTATCTAGTTCAACAATAATAATTATGTACATTTAAGGGTGATTAATAGGGGCAATGAGAGAAGACACTCTGTGTATAAACTTAGATTAAATCATAATTCGTATTTAATTTTTATAAGTCTTCAAAATTTCCTAAAAGTGGTGGAAGCCTTGGATTTTCCGGGCCTCTGAAAAATATTTTTAAATAAATCAATTCAATCTTGTTTCCCCTCCAATGCTGTAATTCAAATTCGGAAAATTAAGTTTCGGAACCACAATTTCTAGGTATTTTTGAAAGTTTCAACACTTTGGCATATAAATACCCTAAAAGGAAACTATACGACAAGCATACATACATACAAAAGGCCTGCTTATAAATCCCTATAACTAACCACCTGTATAAATGTTTTAATTTAATTTGTTTTAATTCATAAACTCGGGAAAACTAAATACCTAACAATGGAACCTATTTCTAAAAACAATAAAACGAATCGGCTTTCATGGTTAACAGTTCTAATTTAACTGTAGACCGGAATAGCCATTCACTACTAAGTGGAGTTTTCGGTAGATTTTTATGTTTTTACCATGTTCACAAAATGTAGAAAACCAAACAATCTGATTACTATTTCTATATACAAAATTATAAGCAGGACCACAAACAGCGAGGCAAACGGCATAGGAGTCATTAGGTTATGATAAGAAATAATTGTACTATTTACTCAACATTGTAAATACAAATTTCAGTATTACTATATTAATGTGACTACTCAACGTGTATTTTATAAAGAAAACACATCCGGGAAATTGAAGTTTACACAATAAAACCCCAATGTACTATATATTCTCAATACTCTTAGATATATTATTAACATACTTTATCTCTATCTTAAATGTTGATTGTTTAACTAAAAGTTGAAATGAACTGGACTTTTACGATAATATAACTTACGTACGTAGATTCGATATTTAATATAAATTCAATAATCATCACAGTAAAACTTTTAGTTTTAATTCACTGAGCGAATCCTTTCCCTGACAAAATAAATGCATTGCAACAATAGCTAAAAGTGGATTTAGAACTTATTTTCTTCATTCTCGAATAGCACACATTTCCAAAGCATTTGACGTATTATATGATGTATGTAGTACTTAGGCTGTAGGGTAAATGCACTCGTCTAGTGAGCACAAATATCCTGTTATATAGAAAGAAGCCTGAATCATTCGATGCCGTACTGTTTTAGTTTGAGTTTCTAAATGATTTTACGTACAAACTTGCCTCACAATAAACGCAAATGTTCTACATACTTGTTATTGCGTTCTGCGTTGCAAAATAGTTCCTTTGATATGACTCCTATTTAATTAAAAGTTTCCTCATATAATAGCCACGCGGAGTTCAGTTTAAACATAATATAAAGTAAATAATTAATGTCAGTTGAATTTAGGTTTGTTTTAGTCCCCATAAAGATACAACAATGTGGACTAACACAACTCAATTCGAAGTTAATTCGGTTTTGCATAAAACAGCTACAAATTTTCCATACACACTGCCATTTCTCCCTTTCGGATTATTAATTTTGTTACTCGCTCCAATTGGGATCGTAGCTAATTTACTGAATGTATTCATTTTGTGTAGTCCGCGAATGAAATCCTCATACATTACATTATTACTAGGTTTAACATTTTGTGACATTGTTTTTCTTATGGGAAAACTTTTACGTTATGGTATTCAGTCATTGTTCACAGATTTAGCTATAGCAAGGGGCTATACTCACGTATTCTATCCCTGTATTGGACCAGCTCTAAAAGCTATTACTTCAACCGGTAAGTTAGTCTTATATTAATTATGCATGAGATTGTTCTGCAATAATATGTATAATTATGTACTATTGTAAGAAATAAATGAAGTGCATTAAGAATTATTTTCGCATACAAAGAATATTATAATATTTTCAGAAAAGGCGTTAACTTCATTTTTTTATTAGCACAAACGGGATACACATACTTTACGATGGCTGTTGCTGCGGATAGATATATTGTGATATGTTGGCCCTTTCAGGCCAGAAGATATTGGTCTATCAAGAGTACTAATTATTTGACTGCTGGAGTAATTATCTTTGCCATTGTTTATAATTTGCCTCGATGGTGGGAATATAAAACTTTAAAGATAGTCCAAAACAATGAGACATATTACCAAATGAATTACACTGACATAAGGAACAACATAAATTATAGAGTAACTTGTAAAATAATTGGCGTAGTTGTAATGCACTTGATACCGTATTTATTTTTGGCGTTTACAAATGCTTCGATTTGTTACACTGTAAGTATTGAAAAGACAGAGCTATGTATACTAACATCCATTAAAGTGGATTTAAGGTTTACCAGTAAATTATGATTTATATTATTTGGTTTTACAGATAAGAACATCGCAAATAAAAAGAGGATCCTTAACCACAGTGCAAAGGAAAGACAAATCATTCTCTCTTATGCTAATTTCTATCGTATTAGTTTTCGTTGCATGTAGTTCAGTATCTCTGGCGACAGACACTATGGAAATATTTCATATACCATTTTCTAAATTTTGGAAAAATACTCTGGCTAATTTTCTGAATACTCTAAATTCATCAGTAAATTTTATACTCTATTGTTTATTTGGAAGCAGATTCCGCAAAGAATTTATTAGAATATACAAAGAATCTTGTTGTACTGTTTATCGATGTACTTTGTGGCGACTGACAAAAAATGGAAGCGTGAATATTTCTACGAGTACAGAACTGGATGGTTTGAAATCCGATGATGCCTCTTAGCTCCAATTAATAAAACAATGGACTAATGGCACGCATTATATAATAATATGTAGCCATGTAACTCTAGTACTGAACTTTTTGTACAAATATACTATAAATATATTAATGTAAACAATATTATTATTTTCAGCTTTGCAGTTTCCTTTGTTATAATAAAAACTGTCTCACTATGTAATGGCCGATCCTTATGATAAACTAAATTAAAATATAAATTATTAATTTCAATTTCAGAAAAATAAATTTAAAATTTTGCATTGTGTAAAATCTTTTAATAATCTAACTTCGTATTTATTTTATGTCACATAAAATACATTACAGAACGAACAATAAATATAAATTTAATTGCAAAATATTTGGCTTGAGCATCTTAAAATATTTTCCTATGATTTTAAAGTTGATAATTATTATGCATTTAAATATTTTTGTAAACAGTTTTAATATCAAAAATAGTAGTAAGTACGAACAAACACAATCCTTTTTGATATATAGACATAAAACATTTAAACATAAAAAACAAATTCAACGGTATCCCATGTGAATAGCTGGTTTGCTTCTTATCTGAGCTGAGTTTAAACTCAAATTCTGCAACTTGAGATTTTCGGACGTATAGTCGAAGTAATATGCCAGGTTTTTATACCACACTAAAAGCTACCTAGTTTCCTCTTCATCAAAATGCATTTGAACCTGAAACTAACCATTGCGTCCCAAAGAACTGTGGCGCTGAATTCATAGTCCAATTTTACCTATACTGATATTTAGAATCTGTTTTTCACTTTTATAATTTTTTAAAAATAAGCTAATGATTGTAGTAACTAGTTTCATTGTTAAAATTTGACCTAATTAATTTTTGTTAAAAGACGTATATTAAAAATTGGTGTAAGAACATTCAACATTAACTTGTTACCTAAGCAGCTTTATAAAAATTTATTTTTGATTTTTAATTTTTGACAGCTGACAGTCTGTTTAAATGTAATTAAGTATATCATAAAACAATGGAAAATAACTTTAGGAACACCAATTTCGACTCTGACGTTGAGGTCGATTCCTTAAAAGACGCCCTGTGGAGACTGACAACTCGAGTATACCTTCTGGAAGATTTCATTTCTGAAAAATTTGGTAAATCAGCTGTTTCTTCAAAAATTGCAATTATAATTGAATTTACGACATTTTGTTTAAACTTAAGTTAATTTTAGCGTTCTGGTTAAAGGTGAAGTAATTGGTCCTAGTGGATTTGCAAAAATTCAATCTGTCGATTTAAATGAAGGAAGTACTCCAAGACAAAAGGTTCAACGACGTCGAAAAAGTATAAACCCAATTTGTTAAACATTTAATCATCATAATTTTGATTTGTGTTCATATACACCAATTTAGCACACCACTTCAAAACTATTCTCCTAAAAATGGGCATATATGCGTTGAAAATAAGTTGAACGTTACAAATTCAAAATTTTAAATGCTATCGTATTGCGTAGAGATATTACGTTATAACTTTGATAAATGAATTTTTAAATAGAACCAAGAGAAAGTGTAATTACAACCAATGAACCTTCTCAATTAACTTCTGACTATGCAAGTCCCAATCAAACTGATGGAAAGTTCACTAACGCAGAAACGATAATAGAATCCGATCATGAAAATATAAAACTAGAAGCTGGTAAGCGGAATATATTTTCTACCTAATCACTATAATAAACAATTCGATTTAAACATTAGTGTCTAAACATGTGTTTGCCCAATACGATTTTATATGCTTAGTTTTTATTTAAAATAAAATACAAATTATGCTTATTTTTAATTTATGCTAATATTATCATAATTTGTAAAAGTTTGTATAATCCTTCTAAGTTACAATAGATGTTGGAAAAGGCGACGTTGAGGATCCAGATTTTATATTATCTGATTGCGAAGTCGAAGGCGATCATGATATTCACAATAATGAAGGTACTAAAATAATGTTCTAAATGGTTTTTATTAAGGTGTCAATTCTAAGTTCAAACATAAATCGTTTTCCATGTAGTGAAAATGAGTAATGTTTTTAGGAAATTAAAAATTGCTATTAAATGTCTAGTTATTATTTAAAAATTAATATTCTGGAATAAATACATTTTCATGAAATATTTTAACAGTTGAAAAAATTCCCAATGTTGGTTGGCGAAAAGGAAAGCGAAAACGTTTATCTATGGAAGACAAGTTTGAAATCACCAAAAGACTTAAAAAGGGGGAGAAAAGGTATTCTCCGTTCAAAATCTATAATTATTTTTTTTTGTTTCAAATTTCATGTAATTGGCTTATATATGTTATCGAAAATGTATATGATTAATATTTTATATTAATCATATATATATATATATATATATTATATGATTAATATATTTTATAAATTTTTGAATTACAGAAGTCTGTTATGTAGCGAATTCTCTGTCTCACCTGCAGCCATAACGTTAATAAAGAAAAACAGCGCTAAGATAGCAAGTTTTTTTTCTGATCCTGTTGAACGAAGCAAAGATCGTAAAGCTTTTAGAGATCCACAAAATAGAGACGTTGAAAAGGCTGTATTTCAATGGTTTGCTCAAAAACGAAGTCTTGGTGAACCGATATCCGGGCCTTTAATTAGAGAAAAAGCTTTGTACTTCAACGAAAAGATAAAAGGTGGAGATTCCTTTAAGGCAAGTAGTGGGTGGCTGTTCAAGTTTCAAAAAAGACATGGAATCAAGCAAATAAGCACGTGGGGAAAGAAACAAATGGAAAATGAAGCCGAATATGAAAATTTCATGCAGGTATAATTTTATTTATCTACTAGGCTCCCAGTGCTAATGCTGAATTTCAAAATGATTAGGCAAAAAATTAACAATGTTTAATTTTCGAAATAAGCTAATGCTCATTCATATTGGACTACCTTTTTTTATGAAATATGCATTGTATATACGCGCATGGGCATTGTAACAAAAAGCTTCATTTCCCATGGCATAGATAGATACTTGAGACATAGGAATAAACATTTTTATTTAGATAGATTAAATTGAAACCAATTTGCAAAGTCTTTTTTGAATTATTTTTTTATTGACCATTCTTGTTCTTATTACCAGGAATTTACACAAACAGTTAATAATGGGGGTTATACTCTAGACACAGTCTACAATTGTGACGAGTCTGGACTAAATTGGAAAGCTTTGCCTTCCAAAAGTGTTATTTCTCGTCCCAATGCAAATGGTTCCGAAAAAGACAAGTTAACACTATTATTTTGTGCGAACGCAAGTGGAACAAATCGGATGCCTTTGGTCGTCATTGGGAAAACAGAAAAACGAAGCTGCTTACTAGAAAGTGATAAAGATTGGCCAATCTGGTACAAATGTCAGAAGGACGGTTTGATGGACGGAGACATCTTTACAAAATGGTTTTTCCACGAATTTGTTCCAACCGTTCGGAGATTTAATCGGGATAACAATTTACCCGAAAAGGCCCTTCTGTTATTGGATAGTGCTCCTATTCACCCGTGGGAGGAGATGCTGCAGACTGAAGACGGACAATTCAAAGTACAATTCCTGCCGTCCAATATCGCATCGCTTATTCAACCAATGGTATAAAATATATGCAAAATGAAATAATTAAAAAAGTTAAATTAAAAAATTTAAGAATTATATTGTATGGTCCAGCAACAAGGTGTGATAGACAATTTCAAAAGTCAATATCGTGAGGCTCTCCTTAAACGTTTGCTTGCCCTGGAAAATGGAAACTCAGATACTCTATTACAATTTTGGACGAATTTCAGTGCAAGAGAAGCTATTAATCTTGCTGCTGTTTCATGGACAGCTTTAAAAAGAAATACATTGCAGCGTTCTTGGAGAAAGTTTTGGCCTGACTCTGGAGTCGTCGAAAGTGAAACCTTAATGATACAAAATTGTATCCTGATTGCCAAAAATCTCAGTGGGTTTTCGGATTGTGATCTACAGGATATTGAACAGTGGCTGAAGGAAGATTCTGAAGATGTAGGCTACCAAATTTTGACTGATGATCAAATTGTTGATGCAGTAATTAATTCCAAATCCGACCAACATTCCAAAGATAGTTCAGAATCTGAAGAAAGCGAACACGATTCCGAAGAAAACGAATCTGATTAATTTGGAATACGTAAGTATCATTTATTTTCTCATTTTGATTCCTTTCAAACTCAATCAGTCAATTTTCAATTTTCAATTATTCTATTTGCGTGTTTTAAATATGTATTTCTAAAGTGGTGGCTGTTTTCTGATGGAAATGAATGTTTTTTAACATTTATATAAACGGAGTAACTTTATTGACGTGAATGGTTCAGAATTACTAATTATCACTTTTGCATTTGAAATTTCCATAGTCACTTGATAACATAATTTTGTATTTCAATTTTCAGAGACGAATATTAACCAAACCTTGAAATTCCTGACTTGACTGTATGACTACATTGGAGAAACAAACTCATCAGTTTTACATGTGAGTGTAGTAAAATTGGCGGTGGGAAGCTTTCGTATTTTACAATATCCCAACAACATAAAGTTCCGTATGATATTTGCTTGTCACTCCACTCCCACAATTCTCCAGTGCTCTCTATTGCACAAGGCAATAAACTCATTTTAGGTAAACTAAAACATCTCTGCCGTACTATAGCCTTTAACCTTATTCAACATTTGATATTTCTTTGGTCAGTTTATTAATTGTACAAGTCAATTCAAATTTAATTTTTTTTATTTAAGTCGCAAACAAACTCAAAATTATTATTTTTAATATTTATATATTAATTGACTAAATTTTAACGCATTAAATTCAAAATTTTTTACCATTTCTGTAATATTATTCTCGTAAAACATTTTTTAGATTTTAAAACGGTATGTGCAGCTCAATATTTTTGTCCCATGAAACACTATTTAACATAAAAAATAATTAATATTGTAGAACAGATTGTATTTAGTTTTTCCTTTCACCATAGTACTAAAAATACAACTGCAATTCCAAATCAGCATTATCAGGACTGACGACAGACGGGCGGGCGGGCGGGGGAGTTAATTTTTTAAATGGGGTCCAATAATCAAAATTAATTTTTGTGCTATTATTATATTTTATCTTTTTCAGGCATGACTCATCTAGTCTGTTTTTTAAAATTTTGGGTAAATCCAGACTCTAACCCCCTGAGAATTATTTAAACGTCCTCTGTCATGTAATTTCTTATAACATACGTTTGTATTTAGCAGCAGAGACCTAAACCCTGAATTTTTGACTTTACGTAACAAATAACAAAATCGTTAGTTGTATGTGAGTTAAAAGTGGAGTTAAATGGTGATGGGAATCTTTCGTATTTATTACAATATCCCAGCACGAACTAGTTCTAAGAGTTTTGTTTATCATTTCATTTAGTCACTTTCTAATGTTCTTTATACAAAATGTGTATTTATAACTTTCATTTATTTATCATATAATTTCATTTCATTCATAGCTTTCATGGAACCTAATTTCCTGAACTAAACCATCCTTGTCTCTCTTAACATTTCGATAGCCATAATTATTTTCGATTTACTAATTTCACTTGTTAATTGACAAACTTCAATTTTTGTATCTACAAATTTTAAATATAATGTTTATGTTAAAAGGAATTGTAGGATTTAAAATAAATATTTTTTTATTAATTTGTGCAAATTAATAAAAGTATAAAAATTGTTATATTATTTACTGTTTCCTAAATATTTATAATTAACAACCTAATTACATTGAATAAATGTTTGCAAAGGTATATGATAAAATATTATTAATGCGAAAGTCGTAGGTTTATTCCTTAGAATTATTTATTCCAAGTTTTGGCCCTGGGGAAAATATTGTAACGCTTCAGAAGTCAATGATATGAAACGATTTTTTATTTTCTCATAGAGTATAATAGTCGTCGATCAGTTATGAAATTGATTTAAAATGTAACAAGCACTATAAACCTGTCCATGTCCGTAGCTTTTACGTTTAAAACTGTGTAATTGGTTCCCATTTCCCCCATTGTATGAATTTTCTCTTAACACAGATAGTTATAGCATGATTTTGAAATGACAAGTGAAATAAGTCAATAATGTCCATGCTAATGTTGAAACAGAAGTTGTATGCATTTACAGAAGATCACTGAGTGATAGACGTAATGTTTACTTTCCCACAACTAAATTAAAGGAGTTGATTTTCATCTGCAATAGAGAGCACTAGAGAAATACGGGAACTAATTTTGTTACGGTAATAAATACGAAAGCTACCTATCGCAATAAATGCAATAAACTAAGACAATTTTTCAATTTTTATTTAATATCGTTTAAATTGACTAATTTCAACAGATAAATCCTACTCTACTTGAAACTCTAATTTTCGACAGAATTTTACCGTTAATTTCAAAAGTGAACAACTTGTGGCTATCCTAAAACGTTTGTTTGCCCTGGAACAAGGAAACTGGACAGCTTTAAAAAGAAATACGTTACAGCATTCATGGAGAAAGTTTTGGCCTGACTCTGGATTTGCCGAAAGTGAAATCTTAATGGTGCAAAACATCAGATTACCAGAAATCTCTGGGTTTTTGGATAGTGATCTGCAAGACATTGAACAGTGGCTGAAGTAAGATACTAAAAATGTCGTCTACCCAATTTGACCGTTGATTAAATTCTTGACGCAGTAATTGATTCCAAATCCGATCAACATTCAATAGTTGCAGATATTTCAGAAATCTAAAGAAAGTGAACACGACTCCGAAGAAACTGAATCTAATTTAAACAGGTAAATAAATATATGCTAAAGATTTAAAACGTCATAAACACTATTATTATCAGTATAAGTATTTCTGTTGATTTTTCAAGTTTATCATAGAATAAAAATTCAAATATAGTAAATAGAGCTTACACCTATTTATCTTTACCTGTTTATAATAGACAATTGCCCTTCCACTTACAACTTATTATATAATTTTTAATTATTTTTAATTTTTTAGGTAAGAATATTAACCAAAGCTTGAAATTTTTGATATTTGCAGAAAAAAATTGTCCGTTTTATACGTGAGTGAGGTGGGATTGGTGAAGGGAAGCTTTCGTATCTATTTCAATATCCCAACATCATATAGTCCCGTATGATATTTGCTTGTCACTCACTCCCGTAATAATCATTCAGTGCTCTCTATTGCACAGGAAAATCAACTGAATTTAAGTAAACTAAAACATCTTTTCGTTATTAAATACAGTATATATTTTTATAAATTCGGAATTAAAATTTAATTTAATTAACAATGACATATGAATTGATTATCTTTAATTCACTAAAATCAATTGCATTTACCGTTTCCTTAATATTGTATTCGTGAAACAATGCTAATGTTTTTTAAATGTCATGCATCATTATGTGTATTGATTAATGTGACGCTTAAAATTTTTCTATTTTGTTTTTTAGTATTCTAGATAGGGTTCCGACTTCCTTCTACCTTAAGAATTGTTTATACTTTCACTGGTTGGCCTTTACTATCAACTATTAACATAAAATATGTTAACATATTTTTCAGTTTTCAGAGAAAGCTTAGCTAAAGTCTGAAGTATTGACATTGCGGAAGGAAACAATGATAACAAAAGCATTAGTTGTAATGTTGTAAATGTAAATAATTAATGAGACTTAGTGAAATTGGTGATGGGAAGCTTACATATTCATTACAATATCCCAACACGAACTAGTTCCATAAGAGTTTAGTTTACCATTTCATTCAGTCACTCTCTAAAGTTCTTTATACCAAAATCAACTAAATGTATTTGCAAATCCGTTTTCAGAGTCCCTAATTGCTTTAACCGTCTTTGCCTCACTTAACATTTCGATAGCCATCGTTATTTTCGATTCATTAATTTCACTTGTTAATTCAGAAACTTCAATCTTTCTATCTAAATGTATTGAATACGTTGTTTAAAGGAATTTTAGTATGCGAAATAATCTTTCTTATTAATATATGCAAATTTTTTAAAGCGTAAAAGTTGTTATACATACTACATACTGTTTCTTCAATGAACTATGAATATTATTGTGTACTTGATATGACGTTTTGGGAGTCAATGTAATGTGAATCGGTTTAGAGTGTAATCATCGTGAATCAATTATGAAATTGGTTCAAATATAACAAGCATTATAAATCGATTCATGTCCGTGTCTATAGCTTTTATGTATAAAATCTTGTAAATTATTTAAATTGTATGAATTGTATGAATTACCCCATAACACGAATAATTATAACATGACTTTGAAATGACCAGTAAAATAAATGAACCATAAAAATGTTGCCCTGCAAATGTTGTATTATCGTTATACATTTACCGAAGATCACTGAATGATAATGTCTAATATTAATGTTTACTCTGCTTTAACTAAATTATGGGATTTGAACTTCCTTGGCAATAGAGAGCACTAGAGAAACGGGTGAAATGACAAACACGTCATACGGGACTAGTTCATTTTGGGATACTGTAACAAATTCGAAAGCTTTCCACTACATTTTTCGCAAATGCAACGGTAAATTTTGTCTCTGTTCGTCTCTGAAAACCGAAAATGCAAGTTATGTAATCAGTTAACAGTGGCATTTCAAAAATTTGGAATTGGAATGGCAGTTATGAAATTTTTACAATAGTACAGTATCCCCCTAATTGATATTCTTTTTTAAATTCTCCTTTTGGGAATGAATTGGCAGAAATTTTATTGAAAAATATAGAATTATTAACGTAGTCACATATTGTATAAATGAATAAGAGCCCGGTGCGGTTTTTAGTTGCATAAGAATCAAAGTGCCAATTCTTTTACCATCAAATACCATGACATTGACGGAGACGTGTTCTCCTATTCAGCAGCGGCACCTAATACAGATATTTTCATCATAATTAATGTTACATTATTTGCCTCCCATGTTTGAATGTCAACTGGTTACATAATTTTATATTTTTCAATTTTCAGAGACGAAGACTAACTAAGCCTTGAAATTCCTGACATTACTTACTACATAGCAGAAACGAAATGGTTGTTTTATATGTGAGGGCGATGAAATCAACGAAAGGAAGCTTTCGTATTTATTACCGTATCCCAACATGAACTAGTTCCGTATGATATTTGTTTGTCACTTCACTCCAGTAATATTTCTCCAGTGCTCTCTATTGCACAGGAAAATCAACTCTAATTAAGAAAACTAGTAAAACATCTCTTTCTCTTTCTTATCAGCCTTACCTTTACCTAATATACAAATTAGTCAAATTTCCATCCACTGTCATAACTGATAACATAAGTTGGGATTTTGCGATTTTAAAGTACTGAACCTGATGATATTATCCATTACAGAAGCGTTTCAGCGTTTCTCATTTTATATGTGAGTGATGTAAAATTCAACTCATAATTAGAAGAAAAACATTATTAGTTTAATAATAATAGTTACAATATTAAAGAAATCGATAAATCTATTACGATGATTGAGCAATTCCATATATATTTTCATTTGACATTTACACGATTTATGATTAAAATAGGGGATTTTAATCATGCAGTAAATATAGTTTTTGTAATTTATGTAAATTAAGTTATTTTTAATACTTAAAAAGTTAAATTATTTACTGCTTACCCAATATTGAATACTGAGAATATTGCAAAAGGTTTGATGTAAATAATATTAAATAGTATGTATTGCAAATTGCAACCCTCGGAAAATGAATGTACGGTAATGGTAACTATTTCCTTTTACCTAGTAATGAGTATTAAAAACTTAGAGAACTGCAACCTTGCTCCAAATTTATGTCAGTGAACTTAACTTATGCTTTAATACAGATGCAAACTGAACTGATAACTTTTTTTAAATTTAAGTTTACAGAGACGAATACAGAAACAAATTTATCTGTTTTTTTAGTATGCTAGTAATGGGAAATTGGGAATGGGAAGCTTTAGTATTCATTACAGCATCCCAAAGAAAGTAGTCCCCGTATGATTTTTGTTTTCCATGTCACTCACGTATTATTTCTGTCTTACTCTCTAGGGTCTCTAGTACATAGTAAATGCAACAATGCAAGTCATAATGTAATTTAGATGAAAGGAAGTTATAAATCATTATCAACATTACTATCAGAGATCATTTGTGAATGCATCACGTTGCGGTAACTTCATGGACTGTACATGAATTGAAGTTTATACGATTTATACTTGACAAGCGAAATAAATAAATCGTATATATAAATTCCAATAATGATTTCCATGGAATTTTTCAACCCTAGTCTTCCCAGGACATAAATTCAACGTTAATGTCCATGCATGGCTGTGCTTTGTGATTGTTTGTCCACGTGTGGATTGCTTGAGAATTTTTGACTATCAGGGTCTGGATCACGGTTTCATAAGTAATATATGCCCAACCAGCAACAATTTTACAAGAGGTGGTCTACCCATGGACTCAGGGATTTTGAAACCATCACTGTCCATGGATGGACCAGCTTGGGCATAAGCGTTGAAAAGTGGTCCCTCTTTTCAGTTTTTTTATTTAATTTTGCCTTAAATATCAACTGATTTTAATGAAATTTTCTACATAACGAGAGAAACGCATTCTTGACAAATACAAAAATCCTTTAGGTTGTAAGGCATATCTGCTCGAAGCTAGGATAGAAAAAAGACCCAAAATCCATGGATGGACCACTGCGGGCATTCTAGGGTTAACGTAATACATTCACCACCTTCTTTAATATTATTACTATTGTTATCCCGAAGTTGGGTTGAGTGAGTGCTCCAGAACAGACGTGCTTGACTGTCTGTCCTGATCTTGTTTATCATCTTTGTACTTTACTTCTTAGTAGTATTATGTCTCATCAATAATTAAGGTGTAAATCCTGGCCATTTATATATTGTTGAAATTATGATACAAGACAATACACTTGATAAGTACCTCCTCCCTGTCCGGAGATACGGACAGTTTTCTAAAACAAAAGTCCCTACACATATCAATGTAAAATCTCTACCTCCGACGCCGACCCACTAAATGAGAAACCATGAAAAGTTCAATTAGAAAAAGCTATGCATCTGAAATACTTTCTTCTCATCGTACAATATTGCCCTCCGAATACTTACTAGCTTTATTTATAACAGGGCTAGTTAGTCCTGTGACCGGCTAATTACATTAATAATGTTCATTTTTTTCCCTCCGTCTAAATACACACTTCATTCCAAGTTCATTTTCCCGTGCACTAAAAAGCAATCGAGAAATACATATGGGAGTGAATATGACAACCAAATATCATAAGGAACTATATATGATATTTGTAATAAATACGAAAGCTTCCCATCACCAATTCCATCACACTCTGTATAAAACGATATAATATGGTGATGCGATACGATATTCGTCTCTCTCTGATAAATTCAAAATACATTGGAAGAGTTATAGTAAGGTTGTAACTGGAATGTGATTATAATTAATAAATAACCGTAGGAACTAGGTTGGTAAATCAGATATCAGTTACAAGGTACTTATCGATAATCGATATGTTTTTAATTTCACAGAAACGATTTTGCAAGCTTGTTTTTGGTATATTACTTAAGCCACTTTGATTGTATCAATTGGACACATTTTGTTCAGCTGTGTGTTCATACTGTATAAGCTGACATAGTCTCATGTTTTACAAAGGGCTAGAGTAGAATATATCGGTATACACAATTTAAGCTTTTCAGAATTGACGAACTTATCATTATCAGTGAACTTTATTTATCTAAATGAGATATTCTATGCACTGCCTGGTCGTTATACTGCTCAAAACTATCATATATTATATTGTAATTTTATTGGTTACATCAATGTTTCCATTTTCGCCACTGCCCGTTTCACATGGGTTGATAGTACCATGTATAGGATTACTGGGGTCTCGTCGATGAAATGATTTTTAGAAAACGGCTCGACATCCACTCAACAAAAATATTGACAAAATAATTTGTATGGTCTACGATGAAAATTTATGGCCCTTATTTGCTATTAAAATACCAATTCTACTCTAAATATCGTTAAACCAAATGATTTAATTAAAAATACGGCAATTCACAATTATAAACATGGAATAATATTATGTCTTACAAAGAATGAAAAAAATTAATATTGAAACATACTACTCCATAAAACTTTCGGTCGAAATGGACTATTATTGTAAAATTTCGGTTTCAAGCAACCGAAAATAATTGGTCAATGACAAAAAATAAAAATATTTCAAATTGCACGGCACATAAATTAATAAAATTCTCACAACTTGAATGGATTTGATTAAATGGATCGCGTAATCATCAATGTACCAATAAATTACTATGTATTATCTAAAAATTTTATTGACCACATTTACCATCTCAAAATATTCACACAACTTCCAAACCTTAAATAGTGGGACGTCAACATAAATTATTGTAAATTGTTATACTGTACATTGTGTACAAGAGTGGAGGCATTTACTCAAACAATGCCAAAATGGCGCAATCCATACAGTGACCAATTTTAAATATATTTATTATTATAACCAAGCTGTTTCTGTTGTGAAATAAAATGGCAAACGAAATCAAAGAAAATCTCGTTTACTTAACAAAAAATCTGACAAACCTTATTGAAATATTATTACACTTGATTCAAAATGACATAATATCGGAACACGAAAGCGAAGAGATCGTAAGTTAAAAATTTTATAAGAATAATATCTTTCTAGTCATAAGCTATATTGTTTTATCAGCAAAATAGCCAGCATAGTACTAGTATCATTTTCATAAATACATTTACATATCACATATTTCAACTAATATTTTTGCTATTATTGTTAAAAGCTATGAAGATAGTACATGTAGAAATGTTGAATGTTGCAACGAGATAGATCTGAAGTATATTTGGGAGATTTTAGCTTTTTATTAAGGCTGCCTCAGCTAGCATGGGTTTCCAATTTCTGGGCTCATTTCAAAAAATAGCCGACTTTTGTTTACAGTCCTCGATTCTTAACTTAAGTATCGAGGGCATGTAAGGCTTCGTTTTCTGAAATTTTCAATATTGAAAGCAGGAAAATTGACCGAAGTTTGGGGTTTGGAGTGGGAGTTTACACTTACACGTCTCACATTGTACAGCTCAATTTTTAAAATAGCAAACGATTAAAATGTCCAAAAAGCATTTCACAACCCGTTAAATTCTTTGCTCGTTTTTTGAGACAAATTTTAACTTCCTACGTCATACACACGATGAGCGATTTGGATTTTGGAAATTCAGCTATTCAAATACATGAAATGATAAGAGTCAATGAACTAACATCTATGACGCCGTAATATATAGACAGCCCTATTAGAAAATAAAAAAACACATGTAGATAATATTCTACTTCAATACTTACTTACTAGTCGACCAGGTTTATCATTTACAGCTAATACCTCGTGGTATAGCAGAAAATTGGTTGTAGAGGCAGCCTTAAGCTTAAAAATTTTTACGGCTAACGAAATGCTATTGCTATACAAGACCGGCAAAGCGAGGAGCACCTAAAAGGGTGGAGGCATGAGAGCTCGAGAGGTTTGTCCGTACGGTGCCAAGGATATTTAAGTGTTACAAAATAATCATTTCTACATTAAGCAGAAATACCCGAACAACTTAAAATTCTGACCATGGTAACATAGTCATGCTAGGACTTAATTGGTTACCATATTTTTCGTGCTTTCCGTTGCTTTTTTATTTCTGTACTTGCTGACCTCAGCTCCAGCATTTGAAATTGCTTGACACCTACCTGACACCGTAGCATCAGTATCATAAAAATACTGGCTTATTGGTAGAATTGGATGCAACTCTATTTGGGTGGAATAGTAATTTACATAAACATATCTAGTATTATTAACTAGTGAACCCAGCTATAATGGGCAAATCTAGCACTCAAGAGAAATTCAGCAGGCCACCCTTCACAGTAATAAAAACAATTTCGAAAACATCCCATTAGGCTATTATGTTACCTTTGTAAATACAAAGTATATTTAAATTAATACACTTTTATTTTCTACAGTGGTTGGTAAAATTAGCTGCAGCCCGAACTTCCTGATAAAAAGAATTTCCTACACCAAAATAATAACTGTAGATCGTAGCATCAAATACAGGGAACAATGAAAGACAAATATTTTTAAAGAATAAATAGAGGCTCCCAGTACTGTTATTTAATTCTATAAAACGATGTCCCAACTGGCACAAAGGAATCGAAAGGGTTGTAAAAAGTAAACCCAGCTCTACTAAAAATGTTGAATAAGTTTGTCGATGTAGCAGAACCAATTTGGTTTAGAAGTTTGGAAATAATATTTAATACGCATATTACGATCATTACGAAATGTTAGCTTTCGCTAATCATTTCCATTCGATCCCCACTCACCATTCAACCTTCTTATGTAATTATTATTTTGATGTTATAATAATAATATGAAACGACTCATTTCGTTGGTTTAGAGGAATTGGGCTTGCGCATTTTGATTTTTTGCTTTTAAGGAGCCTTCATATATTACGTGTGCAGTTGATGGGAGAAGGAGATATAGTGTTGCAGTCAGCACTTGCCTTACACATGGGGGAGGAGGTTTTGCGTTACATAATACATGCAGGTTCCCTAGGTTCTCCCTACCACACGTACATACATATATATATATATAGACAGGTAAATTTATTGCTTTATCAAGTCTGCGATTATATATAGAGATTAATACATACATTACTTTTGGTGAGCAGATAAATATGCTTAATAATTACAGACATTGCTTGCAATTACGAATTTATAGGTTTTAATAGGTAATTAGAATTTGCTACTTTTTAAAGATTTCAGAAGCTTTCCATGTAGATATTTATAGTTTTTGGCATCATAGTTTAGTGAAATTCATTAATATTACAGAAAGTTGAAAAGACTTCCCTCGAAAAGAATCACAGACTCTTGACCGTCATTCAAAGAAAGTGGACAAATGAAAATAAAACTACATTTCTACAAATACTACATGACACTAGTAACGAGCACTGTGCAAATAAAATCGAAGGAGGTTCAAAGCAACTTTCTAAACCGCAAAACCTGAAATTTGTGAAAACCAAATGGTGGCCAGACAAAAAGCCGCTGATAAAATCACTCCACAAGAGAAAAATAGGATCAAGATTGCTCGTGGAACATCTACATGACCGTCTCTCTAATGATGATAACAAAATGGTCGTAATTTGTGAATCTGCTGATGCTGCTAAATATTCAGGGATGGGAGGAATTGGAAAAACTTTAACGGCCAAATGGTTTGCCCACCAATATGAACAAAATTATGATCGAATTATTTGGATTGACTCTGGGGAAGGAGGTCTACTCCAATGCTTTCAAAAATTGGCGATGGAACTGAAGGTTGACAACTGGGACAATTATGTCAACGTAGAGGACTTCGCAAGGAGAAGTTTTGAAAACCTGAGCGATTTTAAATGCTTGTGGATTTACGATAACGCCGAATGTTACAAAGGGACGGACGGCATATTAAAAGTCTTACCTCGATGTCAAGAGAAATTTCATTGCCTGATTACCTCACGAAGTCGGGACTGGGAAGATTCTGGTGCCTATGGGAAGTTATCAACGTTTGAACTGAACATTTTTCACGAAGAAGAAAGTCTGGAATTTCTGAGTGGAAACTTAAATCAAGAAATAATAACGACCGAGCATAACCTGAAAGAATTATGCAGTATGCTAGGAAACCTTCCATTGGCTCTTCAACTGGCTGTGTCAACACTGAATTGCGGAAAAATAAATTTGCAGAACTACATCGAAAAAACAACTGTCCAAGATGTAGAACGTATTGTCGAGGCACATTTTGATGACTATGAGAAAACAATTAACAGAAACATTAAAATCACTTTGGAAATGATCATGAAAGAATGCGATGGGAAATTGGCCAAAAAAATTTTAATGGTCTTCGGTTACATTCGCCCGGATGATATTGACCTGGAATTTGTTAAGCAAATATTTTATTTTGAAGATATCGAAAACTCGATTGAATTATTAATCAAGTATTCTTTAATTTCGAGGGATATTAAAGAATCCGCCGATTCCTTAAGTATTCATCGATTGCTGCAACAAGTTATCCGTCACAATGGAAAAGATACAGAAATAAAGACGCTGAGAAAAATTCTTGGCTGCAAAGGATTCAGTGAATACAAAATAACTCCATTCATCCAATACGCCGATGACAAATTGAGGAAAAAGTTACCCAAGCTGCAAGCAAAATTAATTAACCAAAGGAAATTAACTGAAATATTTAATGGAAGGAGATACGACGAGTGTGTCAGACTGGCAAATGCTATTTGGCAAGAGTTGCAGACTTCGACGACTAAACTCAACCACGCTGTTTGCTTAGAGAAGAGTGGGCAGAAAGATGCATGTGTCAAGATATTGAAGAGTCTAGTAGAGTCGTTTACAGTAAAAGACACACCAAACAATGATATGTCGAGAACTCTTGAGAAAGTTCTGCATTACATGAAAACAAAAGAGTTACAAATACAGATTCAGGAGGAAGAATTGGTACTTATGGACACTGACACAAACCCAGATGAAACTGATATTTTGAATTTCTCATTCTACGCCTATTTAAGAATGGGGGACATCGACGAAGCTTTAGCAATGGTCCCCCAAATTGGCGATGGTCCACATTTAAATAAAATTTTAGCTAAAATGCTTCAAGAAAAGATGTATGAAGATTGTTGCCAATTGTCAAAATTGATTTACGAAGAGTTAAATACAAATACTACCAAGTTCAACTTTGCAATTTGCTTGGACAAGAACGGACAGTTAGAAGATAGCCTGGAAATCTTGGAACAATTGTACATTGAATTAATTCGAGAGGAAGGGCGGTTTGAAGAAGATGCAGTGGACATGGGAATAATCGATTTGACTGAAGTCGTGTCAAAAGATTTGATTGGCGGTCATTTGCTGATAGATCACTGGAGATTGAGTAACACAACAAAACTAGTTGACATTCTTAAGAAAAGAAAACTGTTCAAAATTGTTTACTCCACAGAATTTCTAGGGTTTGTATTTCAGATTGTTTATTCTGGTTTCATCAGTTCCAATTACTCTCTCATTGCTAGTAATTCATTTATTGAATTGGAATTATATGGAGATACAGTTAACATCGAATTATATAACTGTTCGCTGGACTTGTCTTCATTTCTTCAACTCTGTCCAGAAAAATTGAAGTTAATTGAAGTCTCGTTCACTAAGAATAGAAAACAATTAGATGCAGAAGTAATTCTTAACGACTTCTTGGATTTTGGCAAAATCAACCGCCTGATTCTCAATTATAGTAAGAATCATAACATTTCAATTGATTTAACTGGCGGAATATCTATGGAGTATTGTCGTCTAAGAGATGTTAAACTAGTAGACTGGCAACAAGCTAACTGGGATATCCGGGAACTTACATTGGAATTTATTCCATTCGTAGAACAAAGCAAAATGAAAATCAAAGAATTATACATTCACTACTCCTCGTTAAATATTTCTTGTCTGCCAGAAACGCTAGAAAAATTAACTTTACGTGGAACAGAAGCATATTGTGGAGAAAATATCAATTTGCCAAACTTAAAGTACTTGGCATTGGAGAATATGTCCAACTCCTTCTCATTGTCTTATTTTCGTTCAGTCCCAATTACTCACGTTCATTTTGAAGAGATGGAAGAAGTAAATTTGATTTTATTGCCAAAAATGGTTAAAAATATCAAAATCACCAAATATCATAATAGAATTACAGCGACGAAGATCGTTGGTGGACGAAAGAAACTCGATAGGCTTATTTTGGAAGATTTCTCTTTTGAACAAGTGGAAGAGTATGTAAGTCATTTTGAAACTAAAAATCTTGTTATTAACTATATAATTGAACCACCAGAGCTAACAGAATTAGTGAAGAAAGGAATAAAGACAATTGCGGTCGGAAGAATACATTGGGGAGAAAAAAAATTTGAGAGTTTGCGAAGTCTTCTTGACAGGAAAGCAAATTATTATTTGTTGGAGGGTGGAAAGGGGAGGGGCATAAACGAGGAAGAATTTCAGAAACTTAGAGATTTATTGTCTGCCAACAAATATCCAGATTTATACCTAGATTTGGATTCTTTCCAAACCCAAGAAGACTATCAATCAGAGTCCTCTGATTATGACATAGACGATGAAGAACTTGAGGAGTACAGAGATTTCTTATCAGCCATCAAGAAACCAGATTTAAACTTTGATGTTTCCAAAATACAAGGAGGTTATCAATCAGAGTTCTCTGGTTATGACGTAGAAAAAGAACTTGATAAATTTTCCCTATTTCTGAAAGTGGATGCTGACGAAAAACAAAAACTAGCCCTAGCGATGGTCCCGAAAATACTACAAGCTTTAATTATGGGAAAATTTGGACAAACTGAAGAATGTTTAAAAACGCTAAATAACCTAGAAAAAATACTCACAAAACGAGAAATGCCACAGACAGATATTTCAAGAACTCTGGATAAGATGCTTCAATATATTAAAGATAATGAGTTACAGATAAAAATTAACTTAGTAGAGGACATTGGGGAAGAAAGTGACGAAGACGACAACAAGTTTGATGTTATGAAAGAAGGGCAAATAGAAGTCTACACTGCGATTTATTTATTCCTTGTCTATTTACAATTGGGAAAAATTGACAAAGCATTAACCATTACTAACCAAATAACTAACGACACACCAATAGCTATAATTATATTTAAAATGCTTCAAGCAAAGATGTTTATGGAATCTGTCCAAATATCTAAATTGGTAAACGAAGAATTGAGAACAACGAAAACAAAATTTCATTACGCCATTTGTCTGGAGAAAAATGGACAAACCGATGAGTGTGTCGAAATTTTGAAACATCATGTCGAATCTTTTACAAAACGAAAAGCAGCAGATAATGATTTTTCAAAAACTTTGGAAGAGATGCTTCATTTTATAAAAATTTATGAATTAAGAATTAACATTCCCCACCATAAATTAGTAGTCACTGACCTAGTAAATGAACCAAAAGAAAATGAAATCATGAATTTCTTATTCTATTCCTTTTTGCGGATGGGAAATATTGATGATGCTTTAACAATGGTGGATAAAATGGAAAACGTGAGCCAAATAACTGCAATTGTTTCTCATTTAGGGCAAGGAAAAATGTTTAAGGAATGTGTCGAAGTATCGAAATTGATTAACGAAGATTTGATGACAACTACTTCTACATTTAACTACGCAGTTTGTCTGCAGAAGAATGGACAGACCGAAGATTCTGTCAAGACTTTGGAAAATTTAGCAGAATTGTTTTCCACAAATGAAGCTACGGAAAATGATTTGTCCAGGGGTCTGCAGAAGGTACTTGAATACATAAAAGAAAATACGATACAAATAAAAATTGAAGAAAGGTGGGAATGCTTGGATCTAAATGAAGAACCAAGTGAAAAGAAAGTAGTAGAATTCTTGTATTGTTTATACTTACAAATGGGAAATATTAACAAAGCTTTGACAATGGTGAAGCAAATAGCTGATGACAACCATATAGCAAAAATTTTGTTGGCACTGCTACAAGAAAATATGCTGAAGGAATCTGTCCAAGTGTCGAAACTGATCGATGAAGAAGTAAAGACGACAAGTACTAGATTCAACTATGCCAGTTGTCTGGATAGAAACGGGCAGTTGGAAGATACCATCGTGGTCTTGGAGGACCTCTACACTTATTCAACGAGCGAAGAAGGAAAATATACCGTAGAAATGAGATTGCTTGCAACAACTCAGTTTTGTCCAAAAGAACTGATTGGAGGGCATTTGCTACTTGCACATTGGAGATTTGGAAACAAAAATAGAGCAAAGGAAATTCTGGAGACTGGAAACCAAATGCAGGCTATTTATACAAGCGAATCACTGGATATTTTATTCCAGATATGTGGTGGATTGATTGGCTCCAATTATTACATCACAAATGAGAATAATGAATTTATTAATTTTAAATTAATTGATGCATTTCAGAAAATTGAATTGATGGACATGTCATTGTGCCTATCTCCTCCTAATCGACTCTCTGCTAAGGAAGTTCAATTATCTGATGTATCATTTTCAGGGAATGGATTAAAATTGGAAAACGATACTGTAAACGGATTTCTAGACCTGGATACAATTATTAGACTTGCAATTAAGTCCCAGAAGAAAAACATAGCAATTGATTTGAGTCATGGCATCACTATGGATTATGTCTACTTAAAAAATGTCAGAGTTTTGGCGTGGGGGCAATCCGACTGGAACATCGACAAATTGAAATTAAAAGGTATGCCATTCAAGGAGATGACTAAGATGAACATCAAAGAACTGCACTTTAGTGAATCTTCCATAGATATTTCATGTGTACCTAAAACAGTTCAAAAACTCATTTTAGCAGTATCGGGAACTATTTGTGATGGAATCATAGATTTACCTTACTTGCAATACTTAAAATTAAACTTTAATCCTACCTTTCCTTTGTTGAAATCAACACATTTGAGTGAAATTAATCTTTATGGCCAAATAGTGGATATAGATCTGCTACCACAGAGCCTTAGACAATTAAAAATGACTTATTTTGGTACAAAAATATTCGGCGGAGTGAGAAAACTGGAAAAACTCATTTTGAAAAGGTTTCCTTTCAAAGACGTTGTTGAAATAATTCTGAATCACTTCCAAACAGATATTCTTGTTTTGTCAGATGACTTTAACTTTGATGATTGGGTAACAGGTGTTCCAATCAACCCAATAGCTTTAGTATTGTTGTTACGGAAACAAATAAAGATGATCGTAGTTGGAAGAGTTAGTTGGGATTTAGAAGACTTTGAGCCTTTTACTAGATACTTGGACCGAAAAGCCGCTTATTATATACTAGAAGGGGGTCAGGGAAGAGGCATCGACGAGAAAGAGTTTCGAGAGCTACGAAATGGTTGAATTGAAATAACAGAATGAAATCTATACTGTCATTTGTTTTCATCATTTCTGGATTTTACCTTTATCAATTGTATTATACTAAACAAATTTTAATTACATGATTATCTAAATTTGAAAATGTTATCAAAATATCCAATTAAAATACGTAAATATAATAACATTGTGGATCACACTCAGTAGTAAATATTAATACTTGTTTGCAAAATTAATTCCAAAAATCAATATGAATGTACAATTCCATAAAAAGGAATTTTGACAAGTGAAATAAATGAACCAGATAAACATGATTAATATTATCCATGCACAGTCCATGCAAATGTTTCATTAAATATCATCCATTCATAGACAATCTGTTATAGTAACGTTTATACTTCCTCTCAACTAAATATTATATTAGGTATATTTGAATTATGGAGACAGTGGAGAGCATAAAAAATGTGGGAATGAAACGACAAACAAAACTCAGAGAAACTAGTTTAGGTTGGGATACTGTAATAAATCCGAAAGGTTCCCTATCACGAATCATAAGGTTCGAATCACGAATTCCTAACTCATATAGTCACATAGAGATAAAACAAACAATTTTGTTTCTTTAATGTCAAATATTTCTAAGGTAAAACATTATATTATTATGATACTTTAAACTTTTTTTGCAATGTATTGTCTTTAAAAATTTCAGTTTGTAAACTGACAAGTGCAAGTGGTGAACCAAGTAAATAATCATGTTCATGCAAATGTTGGGTAAAGCACTTGAGCAATGAATGACGGATAGATTTTTTACAATTGTTTGTTCATTTTCCCCTACTTAACCAAACACAGTTGATTTTCCTGTACACTAGATAGTGTTAGAGAATTAATTAATGGAGTGAAATGACAAACAAAATTCATACGGAGCTAAATCATGTTGGGATACTGTAATAAATACGAAAGCTTCCAATCACCAATTTCCATTTGCATACACTGACAATTGTGTTCCTCTATTAATCTCCAAATACTGCAAGTGTAAAAACACAACACTTTATTTCATGTTTCGTTATTGTCAGGTGACGGTTCCCCAAACCCAACAGATGACAGAAGAAATTGAGAAATGAAGTTTATGAAGTCGAATTGTAACTTTAGTTTATGGAAAGAGAAAGGTTCGGACTGCAATAGCTTGAGGCTTTAAGACTCTATGAATTTATTAAAGAAGGAAGTCACCTAAAGTTTCAATAGATTAATTCATAAAATGTACACTTACGACTAACTAATAGCTATGACTACAATACCCCAAATTGGCTATGCAGCTCAGGTGTGTTGCTATCTAGTTCACTAAGGCTATCCAGCTCAGACTTGCTAGGCAGTTACTATTTCGGCTCTATACAACTCAAACGCAACGCAAGTGAGGAGTTTAAGGAAGAAAGTGTATATAGAAAACCGAGTGGACGGTTAAGGCCAAGCTAGGTGGAGGTAGACAGACTTGCACCAGAGATAACATATTTCAGTGACAAAAGAATCGGTTGTAATGTGACATTGAGAAAACGGCGACTATTTGGCTTCCATTGACGAGGAGGGCGATTTTGTCAATCCTGACTTGTTTGCATTGCATCCAGTACAAGTTTCAAAATTCTGAACTGTAATCGCAGTTGTCTAGTTTAATACTACAAAAACAATGGATAATATATAGATATAATAAATTCTGATATTATGGATTTTTGATGTGTTACAATAAATAGTTATAATCTATATGGAACAAAAACGTTAAGTCTTCGGCTGACGGCTAACACATTGAAATCTTCTAAGCTTTTTTCAATGCTTCCCGTATAGAATATTAAAAATCGAGAAATAATTTAGCATAATCAATAAAAATGCTCATTTCATACCATTGATAATTTTTATTTCAACCAAGAAAGTTCTAAAAGTATCGTTTCTTATTAGCATTGGTAAATGGAGCACCATGTGTATTAGAAGGATAAATAATGTTGTATAGATTACAGAATTATGTCAATGATAATAGCTGATCAATTCTAAGATGACAATAATCCATAAAATATTCTGGATTTAAACCCATTGCCAAAATTATTCCAGGAATATGGAAAGCACAATTCAATAAATATATCATTTGTTTGCACACGACTTTAATACTGGGTGAGTAATTCAGGAGAATGCTTTATCTTACAATTTATATAGTGGTTTTGAAATAAAGAATTCATATACATGAAACCCGTACTAGAGATTAATGTGTTGAGTGGTATGAAAAATGATATATTGGAAGTATAATAAGAAGGAGGTTATTATACTTAGGTAGGAATCAAAAATAATACATTACAAGTGAGGCTACGTGGAGTTATATAGTCCAGATTGTCAAACCCAGACGAATAAATTTCAGGACTAGTCCACTTTCCCACAGGATTGTAATCCACTCAATGGAATATTAAACAAATACAACATCCAAAACTCTATTTTTATTTGTTTCATGTAAGACGTAAAGATAGTTATGATATACATATTATAACTCACGCAGAACTCAACCTTTCTTATATACTTAGAATGTTAGAATATTGTATTAGCAATATTACATGCTAACAAAATTATTTATCATGTTGTCTGCAGCATTTTCACTTATGAAGCTTTAAGTTTCTTATATTCAGTTTACTCATTACCTGGTATTTACTCTTTCTCCTTTCTCAGTAAAATTGTCTCTATAAAATTTATTCCATTAAATGACATCAAGATTTGCTTGCCTTCACATATTATTTAATAGCCTATTTTACCTCAAAAACATTGTGTTCAACCTGAGTCAACTGCTTTGAGTTGAGCTTTGCACAGTAAGAATTATTAATTAAGATTAAAAATTGAAAGAGTTATTATTGCACATTTCTTAGGAAAACATTTTAAGTCCTATCTATTTACATACGTATATATATAAGGTAAGTAGTAAGTAGGTATATTAATCATAACTAAACGCCTATTTAACAGTGAAAATCATTTACTTCAAGTAGAACTACTAAACTTACAAGATGGTCCAAAACGGAAGATTTTTGAAGTACGTGCAGACATTGGTTAAACCTGAAGGCAATATCTCCACACAGATATTTGGCCTTTACGTAAATGTCTTGAAATACTTTCAAGTCCTTTCTATGAAATGGAAAACAGCTACACAACAATTGACAGCCTCAAAGCATACATTTCCAATCCTAATTTTCAACGCACTTGCATATTTCTCCTTTGTGTACCATTTATTTCTCCTGTCTCAAAATCTAAGGAGTGCGGATTCCAATACTTATGAGAAAGTGTGGTCTTTTATTTGGGTTATTTTCCATACAGTTATGTACATAGCCCAACGTCATTTTGCAAACCGCAAACATGAAATTGTGTACATTATCAATCAGCTCTCCAAATTGCGACAGAAGTACAAAGGTAAAATAATTTATCCATAGTGTCCTTATTTAAATATGTTACAATTCATTGTACATGGATAATATATAATGAAGTATTCATTTTTCGTACCATTTCAAAACTTTAATGATGTACATGAAATTAGTTAATGTTAAATCTATAACATGTTATGTTGCAGTTCTCAATGGAAATAAAGAGACGTTGGAAAATGAAAAACTATTTTCTTTAGGCTTCTTCGTGGAGCTTTGCTATGTCCCGTGTATCCAGTTTGTTCAGCTTCTATTTCTCAGCAGAAATCAATTGGCATCATATTATCTGTATACGCATTACGAGACTGGCATCCCTTTGTACATCGTCTTATGGATTGTCGATTACTTTATTAAACTCCTAGGAGGTGAACTCATTAGTCTCGCTTTATTCTACAATGCATTATACATCCTTCACACTACCCAGTGGTTACGTTTGATAAGGTAGGTTTTTAATTTATTCCGTCCTTCCATCCACTAAATAATTTTAAAGTGTAAGTTTTAAAATTAAATCTAAACATACATGTCTTAGAATAATAGTAATACACACAATATTTATGTTGTACAATTTGAACAACGTCAATTAATGTGTTGTTTTTTGCTACTCCTTTAACTTTTGTAGGTCAAACGAAAATATTTCGCAGAAAGAGAAAATGAATTACTTTGGAGAATTGCAAGTTCTAAACAGCGCCTACAACGATAGCTGCGAATCGATTTATCTACCAAATTTTATCATTTTCACAGAGCTGCTCCAGTTGTAATACTGACATATTTCTTGATTCGTTATAATCAAGAATTAGCAGTTGTAGAATCCCTATTCATGATGTCTTCTATTTTTGTTGTATCTATGTTTTTCACGGTTAATTTAATGGGAGCAGCATGCATGCTACACAACAGTTTGTGCAAAGTATGATAGGATCAGCATCAAAGAATCCCTATATTGTCAAAACAATTAGATCCATTCGGCCTTTTGGAATTCGATATGGAACTCTCAGATATGTACAGCATAAACATCTTATTGATTGCTACGAAGCAATGGTAAACTATCTTTTCACTTTGCTTTGTTTATAAGTAGATCATATAAAAAATAAAGCATATTATTATTTGTCGTCTCAAAAATTAATTTAGAGTAGTCATTCAACATTATAAGTTTTGCATGGGAAATGAGTTTTTTGTTGTTCAAACAAAATTCCCATAATTGGATAGGGGTTTCTTCCAACTATGAAAAATGGCTTATCGGGCGAGCTAAATACAAGCCACGGATTGTTTACAAAAATTTATACAGTGGCAATATATTTTTGGAGCCTGGCAATTCGTTTGGAATTTATTTGAATTGTTTGCAATAGAAATAAATCCTCCCAGCTCTAGATTCATAATTAGTCTACGAAATGTATAAAAAAACTGATATGCAAGGCATACCTTTATCATCAAGAGAGTTTTTACTAGTCATCTTTTCAAAAAATGAGATTCGTTGCAGCCAAAGAAATCAAAGTTCGGGAAAGAGTTTGGTATTCTTTGAATGGGCATCTCTGCATGGCACTCTAATTGGATAGGCTTTGGCAACATTTCCTTCCCATCACTCATTCACGATTTTAGAAAAGCACTATGTAAAGAATCTGTCTTCCCTCATCAAAGAAAAGAAAGGTAATTGTAACCATATAGTGAGAGCGGTGTGGAAGTAACACGTAGGAAAAATTTCACTGTTTATTTATGCAAGCTCACTCACTCCTCCTTAGCTTGTTATGCTTTTAGGAGGAGCGACTGAGTGAGATCGCTGTTTAAACTTACGGACGTATGTGGAGAAAAGTATGCTTGGATGTTGTACTAAGTTTCAAAGCTTCCTTTTCGTACTATTCTATAGGGCCTACTGCAAACACAAAAATCGAATACTCCAGACCCGGAACCCGAATACTGCAGATCTGAAAACCGAACACACCAGAACCAAATACTACCCCAGACCTGTACCCAGGAAACCCGTAAATGCCCAAAAACCTCCAAATTGGCCACCCAAGTGGTCAAAATGGCATAACCCTCTAATTTGACCCTCCAAGTGGTCAAAATGACATAAACATCCAGTTTGAATCTAAGTGGTACAAACTTTACTACTGGGGTGGCTAATTAGGAGGTTTCTGGCATTTTGATCACTTGTATGGTGAAATTAAAGGGTTATGCCATTTTGGGTGGTCAAATTCGAAATTTTTGGGCATTTTCGGGTGCAACGTTCGGGTAGCAATATTTTCTGGTCTGAGGTATTCGGCTTTCTGCTTAAGGGTGTTCGTTTTCGGATCAGCAGTATTCGGATTTCGGGTCTGGAGGATTCAGTTTTCGGGTCTATGGTGTTCGGGTCTGCATTCGGTACCGTCGTAAGTCCCACCGTTCCATTATTCCCGAAATCATTTCTTCTAGAATTTTTCCTACTCCTACCGACGAACTGTTCCGACTTTTGACTCCGACTCTCCTCGTTCATATTCGAGAACTTTCAGATCCAGCTCTATTACAATACTCTACAGCAGTATTATAACAAGCAGCCAGAATTCAGAAAAGAAACATTCATCTGGTTATAAGACTACTTTTACATACTTAAACAGATCCCTACTAAAGAGGCAATTCCGAGTTTCCACGACGTAGCGTTGAAGGGTTTTAATCAGAATACATTTGATGATCATTGCTAGTTTCCCATCCTTCCTCTTTTTCCGCTTTTATTTTTAGTTGTCGGGTCGAGGAATTCTTCTTCAGCCCAAAAACTAGAAGAAAGTTTCATGTGTATTTCCAACACATGAGGAAGAATGGACTTTTAACTATTTGGAAAGACCATTATTAACTACTTGTAACACAAATAACCAAATATACCTAGGTGATGAAGGTGAAACTGTTTTTAAAGTACTGTACTATGTACTTCTAAGAGTAACAAATACCATATAGGTAGAACCATGGTAGAACCAAGACTTTTCTCTCATGAAGGTAACATATCTCCAAAGTTGGCTATAATGAGATGCTCCTCTCCGTTTTCCCGAGATGAGATGCAAAGGACTTACACATAAGGTTTCAGATACAAGTACTATTACTAAACTATCCTGAGGGGGTAATTAAAATAGTTTTACAAAATTAATCATTGAAAAAAGGTAAGAAGTCCTAGTCCTGTTAATATTCATCGGGGTTTTCCATGCACATAGTTATAGTAGTAATGACAAGTGGGTAAGCAAAAGTACATTGACTAGGTAGGAAAATAAATATGATTTTTCTAGTTGGATATTGATTTAGACCATCATAATGTAATACATTACTATAATTTGATTCTCATTATGTTAAGGTACAATGTGTATAATACAAGTAGAATTTAATTAAATATTGCATTAGTAAAAATTATCTAATTTCACTTGCTGAAATGAAGAGTAGAAAAATATATTGCATAACGTAGTAGACTGTGGGTAATGTTCGAGTATTTCTTTGCCATTATAATATAATGATCCTTCAGCAGAGAATGACGCACGTGAAATTTGATTCTTCATGTGTGGGTAGATAGACAAATCATCATGACCTACTTCATTTCGTTAGCTGGATCGCTACCGATGCCTATATTGCCAGTTATTGGGTAAGATGGAGTAGAGCTGATCTGCGACTCATGGAGTTGGAAAGAAGTCGTACCCACGCGGACACTATCGCTGTCTATGAAAAAGGGTTGGGATCCACTACTATTAAACATTTTCAATTTGGATGAAACGGCAACTAAATTTTCTTGTTCGAATGTTGCTACAGTAAAGGACTGGGAGTTTGTTAGGTTATCCATAGGAAGAGTCATCATTGTTTTTTTGAGCGACAACATATGATCTTCATTCAATTTGTTGCCCGAGTCTTGCAAAACGTGGAAGGTTTTCTTGCTTCCATAAAGCGGATGCAGATGTGTAAAATTTCCACTTCCGCCACAGCCATTCCTACCAAAGTTAGCTAAATGTTCGTCTGTAGGATTGTAAGCAAAGTTTTTCTGCGCAGCTTCCTTGCAGATACCGTTAAACATCTTAATACGCTCTGATAGTTCTTCTTGAGTCAAGTTTTCGATATTGCTAGGGTTCGAAGAATCCGCAAAATAATTTTCGTATTCGGTTAGAATTATGTCCAAAAAGTCATCAGGTCCTTTGAAATTTTGATAATTCGGGCTCTTCTGTCTTCTACAACATCTGCGAAACATAACTGTTTTGTAAAAATTATTCATTAATTTATGAATAAATAAATAGACTTACGTCGGCGACTTCATTGCTCCAGGTTTCCGTTCGGTTTCCTTAGCACACGAAGTAACAAATTCGCAGCCTTTGTTTATTCTGTAATTACATAAATAAAATAAAAGTTCATTTATTAATAATTTTTCTTAAAACAAACAGTACAGAGTACAAAACTAATGTTTTAATGCATTCAATATTCATTACCTTCCGTTTTTGGACTTCATCACTCGATCAGTTGGGGATTTATTGCATCTAGATCGTGATCTCGAATTATAGCAATCATCGCCTCTAAATATACTAAGATGTATGTATGTTAATCATTTTAAATGTAAATGGCAATTATTTTTTTTTATTTTAAGCGTGTAATATTTTTTTCAGTTTTTTTGGCTTTACCTGATTGTTTTCTTTGCAGAACATTCGTTTTTACTTCGCGATTTTACGCAATTACTAACAAGCGGACATTGAAACTGTTCGTCGTCGTTTTCAGAATCGTGTTTATCTGGCATACGATCACGCTGTTAAAAATCATGAATCACATTTGATCATAATGCATACAACATTTATTATGACTAACTTTGTATGGTTTGCTACACGTTTGAACTGTAAAATCTTGCATTGCATAATAAACTATATTTCAAAGGTTACCAAATATTTTGTTTATTATTATGGAAAAGGAAACAAATATTAAAACTATTTACCTGTTTTAACCTTTGAAAGTAATCATATTTTCTGCCATGATAATCCAAATTTCTAATGTGTTGAGAATTATGTCCAAAAACGACCAAAGGTGTCCTGGGTCTTCCATAACATCCTGGCTTGAATCCCATTGTGGCGTACTGTCCAACAATAACATACTCGTTTCCTGACTTCAAACTGGAAGCACAGTTTACCTTTTTCCCATCGACAGTGTACAAATACGTCGGGTACCCGTCAATGCCAATGACCTTGGTTGAAATACATTCGAGAACTTCGGTTAATGTTGATTTTTTTTCGAATGGAATATGTACTAAAACGGCAGTTTTGTTGGGTTCCCCATTTGTATAGATTTTCAGATTAATATTGTCACATTCAAATGGAATTTGCTTTGTACCAACAAGAAACATTTTGACGGATAATTTTGGAAAAATTTATGTCCCAGATTTAGGCGTAGAAATATTAAAAATACTATGAAACCAAATTATAATACAAATTATTTACAACACAAACAACGCGGGCGAATTTTGAATTTGAAAAAGTGAGAACAGGGCAGAGAAACAGTGAGACAGGACGCAGTTCTGAACTAAGATTAGATGGCCGCTTGTTTAGTCAAATTTCCCGGCTATCTAATGGTTGAGGTAACCTAGTGGTTTTGTTATTTTTTCGGGAAAACCCGATTTGTTCTTCAACATTCACCAGGGAAACTACTCTATTAATTGAAGCGTGAAACTTACTGCTAGTTATCATTTTGTTATGCTGCTGCTATTAAAATTTGTTACATATTTGAAAACAAATTCATAGTCTACACTACAGTAGCATCATACAGTTTGGAGTTGTTATAATATCAGGGCCCTATTTCACAATGATTACAAGTCTACAAGTACAAGTAGTTGTCGACAAACATGTGTCATTTTTGTTTCACAAAGAAACTTACAATTTGTCACATTTACAATTAAATTCACTTGTAATTACAATTGTAATGATTGAATTTTCAAAGATTGTTTTCATTACCATCTTTTGTTTTCACAAGTTTGTGTAAATTGTAGGACTTGTAGCTACAAATTCTACAGTGCCCTAGACCTCCATCGCCTCATTGTAACTCCATACTGAGGCATACATTTGATTGAAAATGTATTGAGCAGTCAACTGTCACCTAGGTGACTAGTAAGTTAATAGGAGATAAATTACCCGAGGTAAATACTAGATGATCAACAATTGCAATGTAACCATAGTGAACAGTTACAAGTGTTGCTACAATTTACAAGTATCTGTGACTTGTCAACGAAATTCCTAAAAATTTCATGAAACGCATATGACAAGTATTTGTTGTTTACAGACTACAATTCTACAAGTTTGTAGTTGTAGACTTGTAATTATTGTGAAATAGGGGCCAGGATGTCTTCACTTTCTGCATTAGTTATAGTTTTTAGTGGAAAACCATTGTTTACTGAATTTATTTGCCAATCCTGATATAGAAATTGAGAACAAGAAGCAGATTTTAACGAAGATGCTTTCTTCCATCTATAAAGCAAGCAGCATTTCTTTCGGACAGCATTGAACTTGTCAAAAATGCACATTACATTGTAGCAGAATGTCAGTATCCATGATGCCTCTAATTCCGGAATTATAGTAATTCATGAGTTTTGTAAGCGTATAGTTAATAGTTATATAATTAGAATGAGTTAGATATGAAAATTATCATACTTAAGGGTTAGAAAGCCAAAGCCAACTTCATAATTGACATTTAGGTGGACTTAGATAAACCAGATTTTAATATCTCAATTGGCCAAATACCATTTTTTTTAAATCTTAAGTTTTAGTCTAGACAAGATTTGAAAGAAAAACGATTATATCATAGCAAACGAAACGGTCTGACCTCTGAATATCTGAATGTATCGATCTAAGATATGACATTTAGATCTGATCGTCGTTAAAATGTAAAATGTAACATACATAATAAGCAGTCGCAAATTGCGCCGTAGAAAAATTTCATAACCAAAAAACGTATCAAATGTCAATTAGAGGGTCTGAGTCTTCTTGGGTACCAAGGAACGAACACGAACACACATAATTCAGAGACAGAGACCGCGTGATTCAAGTGGCTGTTACTTTTCGGCTGCATAAACAGTTGACAGTCAGTCAATCCGCTGCTACTGCCTGCTTCAGTCTTCTTGTACATTTCTTTTTCATAATTGATCTGAAATTTGATCTTTCTTTCTAGTCAGTCGTTATCATTCGACCTACCTAGTCGGCATCGACGGACGTCAGCCACCTACACATTATTAGTGTACTCTGTCTAGTCTTATGTAAAGAATTTTAGCGATTGCTTCAATGTTGCCTCAAACTTGGTCCTTAAAGCTACACTACTCTCTTCTTCATCAGCCCTGAAACCCAGAAAGTGTTTTCAATATTCGTATGTAATGAACATAAAAATATGAATAAATTTTGTAATACATTGTCTTACTAATTTTAACTTCAATTGTTTTAATAATTAATTTTGAATTTCAGGTAATTCTGGTAGTCTGAAGTCTGAAAGCGACAAAAGAATTTGGAAAGTCTTTTACCCTCAATCGGATAAGAAACAACCAAATCATTTGCAAATGGCATCTATGATGAAATCGGCATTGTCGTCACGTTCTCGAATTTACAATTCGAAAATGAATTGCTTATTCTGCAACGTGGGATTTATTCCACCAAATCCACTTCCACCAGGATACGAGGACACTGCAAAACTCGTCGAATTGTGTCGGAAATATTTACACTGCGCAATTATTCAAGAGTCAAATTTACCCAAAAAGGGCGAGACGTTTTCACTGTGTATGAAATGCTACGAGTCAGCCATGGAGTTGGCTGACTTCGGGGAACAAATTGAATTCATCCAAAAAAGTATCAATAATTTGATATTTATATTTTCCATGGAAATCCTTAATCGTCGAGGGAAAATTGCAAACATCCGTGGCATAATTCCGAATTTTGATTCATGGAGTGCTAATACTCCCCGTTCATCATCTCCAGTGCAACCCGATATTAAGTCAGAGGAAACTATCTCAGGAACTCGCAATACAGATGAATACGTTGCTCCGTTGTTTGCTGGGATTTTGGCTCAGGATGAAAGTTCTCATAATATCGCCGGTGTCAATTTCGAAAATTACCAACAAGAATCTACTGTAAACAATAATGACATCGACCAAAATATTGAGAAACGCACCACCAGGTTTTCACTTCCGCTTGAAAATTCAAGCATTGGAATTGAAAACATTTCAGGGGACCGACTGGAGCGTCGAAATCAAATCTCAACTGCAGAAAACAACAGTAAATGCCCATTTTTTGTATTTGCATCATATTATCAAGTTAAATATTCAGTAAATTATTTTATTTTATCAGCTGTCTAAACATTTACAGAGAACATGATGTGCCCATTAAACATATTTAATAGATAATTAATTCAGATATAAAGTCCCATGCTTATTATGGGCATTAAATTAGCTCTAATTCAGTGATGAAATTTTATCGGGTACCGATCCGATCCCAGCCAGCGTAGCTAGCTCAGAAGGATCGATGGACAGTCAATCTAAAAACAGGTCTCCATGAGTTTATATTGCTTTGGCATCGCTAAGTTGCAATTGCAATTTGCAACTTAGAAGTACCGAACGAGTAATACAGAAACAGGAGGCCTGTTTTAAGATTGAGTATCCACCGATCAGCTCCTAAGCTAGCTTAGCTAGCTGGGATCGGATCGGTACCCGATACAAGGTGAAATTATACTTATACCATCGAATCTAAAGTCTAGTATTTACGCCCTGGAAAACATTTTAAATGTTTTCACTTTAAGATTTTTCATTTTTGATATTTAGAATTAACAACACGAGCTTGGTGTTTATCTTAATAATGTCGTGTAAATAAATCAAAAATATTTGTTTACTTACAGAAGTGGAGGTTTACAATAATTTTTCCGTTGTAAACCAATTTCGAGAAGCTGCCAATGAAGAAAACCAGGGTTTCCAACCAATCTGGTCAAAAAGTATTTCGGAGGCCAACTTCATGCTCTACGACAAAAATGCTATACTGGAACGGCGGTACTTAAAATATTTAACATTGCTTACTCAATGCTATATTCCTGTAGTAAAGGAAATTAAGAAATTAATAAGAGTTATACTTATACAGTATATTCTTTTTAAATATATTCTATTTTCTCGCTAGAATTTTATACTTATATGCGTAAAATTCCTACAGATATTCCCATTAATTTCAGTTTTCATTAATTATTGAAGAAAGTGATATCGTCCTTTAAGGAACCACTTAGCCTTAAAATCCACTTTTCATTTTGTACACGAAATTGATATCCATTTTAAAAAAATAATCTATATCCACCCTGTTTATAAGTCATTGGGGCTAAGTGCTTCCTTTCGGGACGATTAGTCGTAACTGATATATTTTTTCCTGGAACACGTTTTCCCTTACTGTTGATATATTTTTTAACCAAAATGAATGGAAATGTTGGTAGCTAATTTTTTCATTATCCTAGGGCTATGAATGCGAAGCTTAAAAATCTAATTACGTTGTGTTATTTCCATATTAGCCGTGCAATGACATCGTCTCCACATTCTCATAAATCGAATGAACCGACGACAAGCGCTGCGGTTAGAAGATTTTCCGGAGACACGTTTGGAAATAGACGCCTGAGTTTCAAATTTGAACCTCAGAATAATTTCTCGCGAAACAATGAAGACCAGATAAAATTCATCAACAAAGAGCAATTTCAGGCCAACGAAATGGTCACATCTCCTCCACTTACATTTCGTAACGATGACATTCCTGGAGAA
This sequence comes from Tomocerus qinae, assembly GCA_020055645.1. Lineage (NCBI taxonomy): Eukaryota > Metazoa > Arthropoda > Collembola > Entomobryomorpha > Tomoceridae > Tomocerus > Tomocerus qinae. The sequence continues at coordinate 47,892,519 of CM034546.1, read as the reverse complement.
GGTGGCGACATTAACGACGATGGCAATGATAGATGTAATCAGAGGCACAAAGCGCTTTTCCGTGAAGAATATCCACACGAATGTAACTATTGCAACAAAAGATACAAGCGTAAATATCAGCTGATGAGGCATATTGCAACCCATACAGGTGACAGACCTTTTATTTGTACAATCTGCTTCAAATCTTTCAACCATAATGGTACTTTGAAATTTCATTATCGACTGCATCATTCGAATGTAAAACGATTCAAATGTCCAACGTGTAGCAAGGCATTTACGCAAAGGAATTTCTTGCAAAGGCATTTGAGGGTGCATTCTGGAGACAAACATTACAAATGTGACAAATGTGATTATGCTGGCAACCGACATTGCTTAAAAATACATCAATATCGAGTGCATTACAGGACCATAGTATTTAATTGTCGGCAGTGCGGACAAAGTTTTGCGACTCAGGAATTGGTAAAATTGCACTACCGTGAGGTTCATCCTGCACTTGAGTTTTCTGATGACAGTGTTATAAAATCTAATTAAAAATCCAAATATCAATTCATTGGCGCGATGCGTCACCCAACTGAAAGAATAATGTCTTTGTCTTGTGCCTGCAAAAAATACAATTACGCAGGCCGTGGTAAAATTGTATTTTGCTTGCATGGTCGGGTATGAATTAGCTCATAGCTCTATGTTTACTATTTTAGAACTGTAATTACAAACAAACATATTATTTAGTAACTATAATTGACGCGCCGTGTATAAGAACCAGTGTACAAAATACCATTTACCACTTACCAGTGGTAAGTGGTTTTTAATGGTATTAACGTTAAATACCACTACCAAAAAAGTAGTGGTAAGTGGTGTAAATGGTAAAAATGGTAAAAAATAGTTTCATTTAAATTTCGTGTTTGAATTTTGAATAAAATTCGGTGCCAAAGTATGAAATAGCTTAGCAGATGATCATTGTTGTCACAAATTGATAAGCGTTCATCAATCAGAGTAGGATTCAACCAATGGGGGCGCTAACTACCCTTGCCGATTGAGAAATTAATTGCAATTAAATTAGCATCAATTTTAAATGGGCGATACCAATACAATCTTTCTTTTCTCATTTTTTTATAACTTTTGGTGAACAATCAAATAAATATAAATAATTTAATTGATTAAGTGGCTAATTAGAAATATTTCATAGAAAATAAAGTTTTAAAACTTATATTTTAGGAAGTCTAGTGTATCTGTACTCAGCTATCTTATCAATCGCTAAAATTTACCATTTTTACCATTAAATGCATTTTTACCATTAAGTGCAATTTTACCACTGTGATGGTAAAAAAGGCTAAAAGGTGGTAAATTTTGTACACTGATAAGAACCTCTGGTATCTCAAATTGACCTCAAATAACAACTAAAAAATAAAATATTTACTATAAACGACACATTTGCTACCAATGCTACACACTTCAGTTTCAAAATTTCAGGTTAGAGATACCAGGTTCTAGTACAATGGGGTTCACTTAGGTCATTAAATCTAGTAGTCATTATTTTAAACAAAACTAGTCATTAACGACTTTAAAACGTAATGAAATTATCTCTGCCTTGCCTCAAATACAAAGGAGTGAAATGCAATACTTACCAAAACAGTGAATAATTTCAGAAATTACGACAGAACTTAAACACGTTACTACATTTTATTAAACAACTATTCTTCTGATAAAAATGTGTGTAAATAGATGCGTACTTAACTTCAACTGTTTTACAGAAAAGCAAAAAAATACAGAAATATTTAACTTAGATAGAACTGAAAAGGTAAATTTATTAACTCACTAATTTAATAGACTGGTAATGAAATTAGGTCGAAATTTTACAATTAAAAATTAAGTAAACGACTGTATACTAATGAGTTTACAACCGCATAGCTTCGTCATGGAAATTCAATGGTATCTTACTTTTGAGGAAAGGAATTCTATAAGGGAGGAATTTCACGAATTGAGGATAAGACTTGTTCTTGTAAAATGACCTATTGTTCCTCCTTTCCTTATCTACTATACTATCTATAAGGGATAAACCAAGCCAAATCCTCAAGTTAATGTTCCTTTTGTAAATACCTACTAAACCATCTATTAAATATAATTAAGTACCATATTATATAAAACTAGCTGTTCTTATGTCGCACGTGTGTGTCTAGTGTCTATCTACATCTATGTCTATGTATGTTCTACACCATGTATTTTGCCTTATTGTTGCAATGAGCATGCACTTATGCACTTCATATAACATAAACCAAGGACGCATTCACTGTGTAGGTGTTAGAACAATAGTTTTCTTCGATATTATAAATTATACAAATGTTGATGACCAAAGAAAATTCAGCAATAGCATTGGTATTCTGGCCTGGTGAATAATAATAATACTGCTGCTACTGCTAGTACTAATAATACTAATTTAATATAGTAGTAATAATAGTAATAATAATACTAATAAAAAAATAAAATTGATACTAATAGTAAAAATAATACTAATAAAAAAATAAAATTGATACTAATAGTAAAAATAATACTAATAAAAAAATAAAATTGATACTAATAGTAAAAATAATACTAATAAAAATAACAAAAATAATACTATAATAAAAATAATAACAATAAAAATAATAAAAACAATACTAAAAATAAAAGTAATACTAAAAATAATACTAATAATAAAAATAATACCAATAAAAATAATAAAAACATTACTAAAAAAATAATACTAATAAAAACAATAAAGATAATACTAAAAATAAAAATAGTACTAATAAAAATAATATGTAATACATTTTTGAAAATAGTAATATTGAAAAATCAGAAAATGTTGTAACACTATAAATAATTTAAAATAGTAGCCATATCGGTATTATTTAAGATCTGATTTTTAATTTTTTAATGTCACTCAGTCACTTCTATTTTCCCTGTATTAAAAAATTTAATATTTTTCAGTGCTAGCAATGGTGGCATTGTATTTTTATGAAAAATTGTGAAACTAATTATTTAAAATAGTAACCACACAGTATGATGTAAGATCTCATTTTTTTAATGTCATTCCTATTTTTCACGTTGTAAAAAATGTAATATTGTTCTACTGTCTACTGTACTCACTACTCACTGAACGCTTAAATGTTTTAAATATAAGATGTAAATACCAGACTACTTAATTGTTATAAATATATGTCAATATCAATATAATATGATTATAAGATGTATGTATACTACTATATATATCAGTATATGTCATATAGTATTGACACTAATACTACTTTCACTTGTTCTCCGTCCATTTGGTTACAATTTCATAATAATATAGTACGTAATGTCTTTACTGCACACAACAATATTATATGCTTTTATATTCATGGGTTAAATCTTGCTTTCAGTTTATGATTTTATTTTAATAATACATGTCCTTTGTTTTATCATCTGTACTATTTTCAATATAAATCTGTATTGTAAAGTTAAATATTGAATAAAGTTATAATTCGTGCGTCCAACGATTAAAGTATTTTAAGAGTCAATATTTATTGGAATCATATAGAATTAGTCTACACAATGCCATTTCACTGTAATTGTATTGTAAAGGAATGAAAAATATTTAGGGATGTAAGCAAGCAGGATACAAGAACGTAAAAAACAAGACTTATTTCTACCACTATAATATTAGAAAATCTGAAATCATTATTGAAATGTGGTTAAAATGATGATTCCACTGCATCCTCATAAAAATACTTTTTTATGAAGTTAATAATTAATATGCATTGCATTTTGTATGGCTTTTTTTTCAACCCGGGAGAAAAAATAAATAATTTTATTTGCGTTGTGCGTCGACTGTGGTAGCCCACTCACTCCCAAGCTCAAGCAAGTCTAATTCATTCTCAATTTCAAAAAGTCTTCAAAGAGCGCGAAATTTAAATATGAAATAGCTGATAGTTTGTTCGACGGAGTATTATTTTACTTGATGTTTTGTTTTGATCGAATGCAAAATCAAAAATATTTTTTGATGTTTGAAATTTAATTTAGAATGAAATTACGAGTAAATTAAAACAGAATCATTCATTTATCCATTAAACACAACCACAAGTACGTCAACTAAACTGTACACTGGCTGGAGTTGGTTAGTATGGTTAGTACTTAGTACTTAGTACCCCTGCTTCAATCTTTGGAAATATCTGGATCTGGATTATTGCGAACTGCGAAATCAATCATAGTCAATAACCTAAGTCACAGCAGTCACAAGTAAGTTTTAAATTAAAAATCGTAGTTTTTAAGGGGTAAATCCAGCTAGCCGAATCCGAAGGTCCAGCCAGCCGAAGCCGAAGGTCCAGCTAGCCGAAGCCGAAGGTTGACACCCGAAGCCGAAGGTCCAGGTAGCCGAAGCCGAAGGTCCAGCTAGCCGAATCCGAAGGTCCAGGTAGCCGAAGCCGAAGGTACCAGCTAGCCGAAGCCGAAGAATGTACCAGGTAGCCGAAGTTCCGAAGGTCCAGCTAGCCGAAATCAGAAGGTCCAGCTAGCCGAAGCCGAAGTACCAGCTAGCCGACTCGAAGGTCCAGCTACCCGAAATAAGAAGGTCCAGCTAGCCGAAGCCGAAGGTCCCGCTACCCGAAACCGAAGGATGACACCCGAAGCCAAAGGGCCAGCTACCCGAAGCCGAAGGTCCAGCTACCCGAAGCCGAATGTCCCGCTACCCGAAGTCGAAGGTCCAGCTACCCGAAGCCGAAGGTCTCGCTACCCGAAGCCGAAGGTCCAGCTACCCGAAGCCGAAGGTTCAGCTACCCGAAGCCGAAGGTCCAGCTACCCGAAGCCGAAGGTCCCGCTACCCGAAGCCGAAGGTCCAGCTACCCGAAGCCGAAGGTCCCGCTACCCAAAGCCGAAGGTCCAACTACCCGAAGCCGAAGGTCCAGGTAGCCGAATTACCAGCTACCCAAAAGATACATAAAGCTAAACTGCATCAAGTACTTAATCTATTACGTACCAAATTACTATGTATTCATTTTTAGCTCGGCTCAGTACGGCGACTAGGCTTCATTTGATTCGCCCTTTCAATAGTCATAAAATAAACTGCAGAAACATAATTTCAAATTCAATTTAAATAATCTGTACATAATTTATATTTGAAAATTAGATAACACCCTTTAATTGGGGTTTAAAGTTACCATTTTTGCAGTCATTAAATCCCCGAAACTATATTGGAAATTGTACAACGTAATTATTGACTGTTCCAGATTATTGAATTTCAAATTTTTAAAAGGTGGAAATTTTAAAAATCAGTTTTCTTAAAATAAATGCAGATTGGGCCACAAGTTTCAGTTATCTGAGATTATTGCCTACAACTTTATAGTTTAAAGTTTTTGTGGGATACTCTGCGTTTAGTAAGAATAGTGATTTAAAAATTTCCAAAAAACTTTATTTTAAATCTATTATTATCCAGGGTTGCATTTTTACCAAGATTCGATATGCTCTAAAGTGATTCAACATATTCTAAAAAGGAATGGACAAAGATACAAACAGATTGACTAGCTCACCTTTTGATTTCAGCTAGCTTGACCTTCTGATTTCGGCTAGCTTGACCTTCTGATTTCGGTTAGCTTGACCTTCTCATTTCGGCTAGCTTGACCTTCTGATTTCGGCTAGCTGGTACCTTCGGCTTCGGCTAGCTGGACCTTCGGCTTCGGCTACCTGGACCTTCGGGTTCGGTTAGCTGGTACTTCGGCTAGCTGGACCTTCGGCTTCGGGTAGCTGGACCTTCGGCTTCGGGTAGCTGGACCTTCGGCTTCGGGTAGCTGGTCCTTCGGCTTCGGGTAGCTGGACCTTCGGCTTCGGGTAGCTGGACCTTCGGCTTCGGGTAGCTGGTCCTTCGGCTTCGGGTAGCTGGACCTTCGGCTTCGGGTAGCTGGACCTTCGGCTTCGGGTAGCTGGACCTTCGGCTTCGGGTAGCTGGACCTTCGGCTTCGGGTAGCTGGTCCTTCGGCTTCGGGTAGCTGGACCTTCGGCTTCGGGTAGCTGGACCTTCGGCTTCGGGTAGCTGGACCTTCGGCTTCGGGTAGCTGGACCTTCGGCTTCGGCTAGCGGGACCTTCGGTTCGGGTAGATTCACTTATCCCTTCGGCTTCGGGTAGCGGGACCTTCGGCTTCGGGTAGATTCACTTATCCCTTCGGCTTCGGGTAGCGGGACCTTCGAGTCGGCTAGCTGGTACTTCGGCTTCGGCTAGCTGGACCTTCTGATTTCGGCTAGCTGGACCTTCGGAACTTCGGCTACCTGGTACATTCTTCGGCTTCGGCTAGCTGGTACCTTCGGCTTCGGCTACCTGGACCTTCGGATTCGGCTAGCTGGACCTTCGGCTTCGGCTACCTGGACCTTCGGCTTCGGGTGTCAACCTTCGGCTTCGGCTAGCTGGACCTTCGGCTTCGGCTAGCTGGACCTTCGGATTCGGCTAGCTGGATTTACCCGTTTTTAAGAAATATAACTTTATGTTTAAAATAAAATTAAATGCGAGTTTGTTTTTCGGTTGTTAGTTTTCTAGTATGTAGTTGGAAAATGTATGTAGTATGTCAACCTAAATCCAAAATCATAAATATGAATATGAAATAGAGGTTTCCCACAATTGGTAATCAGTCACCAGATTAACATAAATAGGTATTGAAATGACTCTAATATCTGTCTGTGTCATCCTGGAATTGTGGGAATCGACAATTTTTACACTTTTTAAAGTCAAGTTAAGTTAAATTAAGAAATATCAGACCATTATATTCAGACACCATATCAGTATATAACATCTGTTTTTTCTTATAGCTAATTTTACTTTGATCAGCGATCAACCAACGATGGATACAAATGAAGATTCACATTCCCCCGGCTTTTGTAATTCCACGGTGAATTGCCAACTGTGCTTCAGAGCATTTAACCTACCAATAGAACTTCCTCCTGAATATTCACCAAAACTCCTCGAATTTTGTTGCAAATATTTGCATTCTTCAATAACTCAAGGTCAAGACACAAATCGACTAAATGGCGATAACATTTTATTCTGCTCAACTTGTTTCAAGTCGGCAATGGAGCTAGGAGAATTTCTCGATCAAATGGAATTTATTCAATCACGCATCTCTGATTTAGCAATTTTATTCTCTTTGGAAGTGCTCCATCGTAGAGGAATTTCAAATACCAGTGAGTTAATATCAAATGTTAAATCTGGATGTACATCTACCTTTTCGACCAATTCTAACAATTCAGATTGTTACAAAATTGTTGACACCAGTGAATCAATCGATCCGTGGGTAATCACTGAACAGAATTGTAATGAAGAAGATACCGGTGGTGAATCAGTGAATTTGATTGAAATGAAGCAGGAAAATATCCAAATCGACGAATGGATTGATGAAAATGTTGACCTTCAGCAGGATACCGAAAGCAGTAATATTACCTACCTGCCAACTGAAAATAATAAAAATATATTAAATGGAAATTTTCCCATTGGTCAATTTGAAAATTGTAACCAAATGCCTGTTGTAAAACTTGAAAGTAAGTGCTTTCAACTTTGTTGTATATTCACCAAAGAATTAGCAAAATATATTCTAAAAATTTAAATCAATATGTGCCTCTGTTTAAAGATAGTATGTTTTATGTAGCCACTTTTTAACTTTTCTGCTTGTTTGGTTCTATTTTCTGTTTGTATTTGAAATGTACCAACTTATAGTTACATGGTATTCAAATTGAGTATAAAATTATCAAATTTATTTTGCTTCAGCCTGACTGTCTTAAAAAATTAAGTTAGACCTAACTTTTAAATGAAATTTGTCAGGGTTGGCGTTAAAGGGCAATGGAAAAAAAATTCCCATCAAGGAGAACCAATTTCGGGGTGGTGACTGCGCTATAAATGGAGTTGGAACTAGTATGACGTTAGAAAAAATGAAAACAATCAGCACTTACAGAATTATCAATCATAACCAACAAAGTAAAAAACGGTACGTGAATTTATTTTTTAAATAAAGTTTTTTTAAGTAAATAAATACCAGTTCATTATTTGCTTATACATGCATCGCAAGAACATGTACACTGACAATTTTTGTTGTATAAGTTATGGTACATGCTATGTTTAGGGCAGACTTGAAATATAAATATAATTGACTGCAAGATGAAAATGATTGTGTATTGTAGAAATTATTTATATAATTTATTGATATGCAGAAAACAATCAGACGTTCTTGAACACTGGAATTCCTACTCTTCTGAGCCTGAGAATTTAATGGCATCGACAAGTACTGAAACTGAAGGACAAACAAGACAAGAAAACGAAAACCTTGACAGCTCAAAAGAATCATCTCAAGCAAAATCTCGCCAATTATTAAATGCTGTTACGTACAAACGATACAAGCGTTTAAATACCTCATTGAACAACAAATTAATGAAACGAGGACCGAAATTCACGTGTAATGTTTGCAATAAAAAGTTTGGACATCATTATGCATTAACCGTACATAAAATAAGCCACACCGGGAAACTACCATATAATTGTGACATATGTATGAAAGGATTTACTGATAAAGGTAATATGAAAAGACATCGAAAGATACACACTGGCGAACGACCTTACCAATGTTCAATATGCTCAAAATCCTTCATTCAGTACCATCATCTTTCAAATCATCTTAAAACCAACCACACTGCACAAGAACTTGCACGGCGTGTTAACAGTCATGAGCGAGAAAGCAGTTTCAATGTAGAAAATGCAAATTAAATGTTTTTCAGAAGATATTGAAGTTATAAGTATTATATATTCTGTGTTTTTAACACTTTGATTTTAAAATAAATAAATTATACTTGAAAGCAGATAAACAATTGTAGTAAAGAGTTTCTATTTTGTATTTTGATGATAGAAGTCAAGTAATCATATGGTTATTACGAATTAAACTATGAACTACTATAAATCTGTTAATAATTGTAGATGAATCCACAAGAAAATATTTTCCATTGTGAGGTGAATTAGATGAATATTGAGTAGGGAGTTGAGAAAAAATTATATACGGACCTTCTCATTCTCATAATGCGTATAATTCATGAATGACCTTGACTAACTGTCATCATCATCATTTCACAAGCCTCTCTTTCAAGTTGAAGTTTGTCTCCTTAAACTTATGGACTCATCTTCGGAATATAGAGCCAGGATTTTGTACTATACGAAAAGCTTCCTCCTAACTTTCTGTCAACTTATACTGTCTGGCAGTGATAGATATAAATATTATAATATAGTGATGCATGTTATGAATATGAATGCGGCCCCTTCTACTCAACACGCACAGCAAGCAAGCTGCATGAAAAGGAGATGAAAGGACTGAAAGGAAAGGAGTAACAAATTATTGTTATTATTATTGCCACCAAATAGCAAAATGTTTTTGGGGTGTAAGCAGACAAATAAGCGCGTAATTTAAACAACAGATGATTTTAGACAACTTGGCAAACAGTTAAGCAAAAGTAACAAAACATGTATAAGGAAATAGGACAACAATAACGATGGAACTCCAACTCCGTTTCACTTTTTGAAAAATTATTTCCAAGTAAGACGTTTCTAAATTCGTTATCTATCGCTTTTATATTCTGACTAGTGAACCCAGGTGAGGGGCGAACCTAGCACTCAAGAGAATTTCAGCAGGCCACACATCACAGTAATAAAAACCTTTTTTTTAAATTATTTGTATTTCCCTTAGGTTACTGTTAACCAGTACTATTATATCATTCTAGAAAAAACTTGTGTAAACTGGGAAGGCGCAGTAAAACGTCAAACCATCTTATGTCAATTTATATTATTGTTTTGATGATAAATAATGATAAACAACTCAGTTTTGTGGTTTAGAGGAAATGGGCTTGCGCATTTTGCTATTTTGCTTTTAAGGAACTTGCATATAATACGTGTGCAGTTGATGGGAGGAGGAGGTACTCAATAGTGTTGAAGTCAGCACGTTTGCGTTTCACATGGGGCGGGGGAGGGGGTTTTACGTTACGTAATGTATACAGGTTTCCTACGCTCTCCTGCCAGAAATACTTACATAGATATAATATATATAATATATAGGTTGGTAATTTTTTTAAGTCTACGATTATATAATAGAATAGCTTTAGAAATATCCTTTTGCCTGTATTAAATTTTGAAATGTAATTTTTCAAAGATGTCTTAAGTCCTTGACGACCTGTTAATTTTGATAAAAACAATGTAGGGCCGTTTTACAATTTTATTATTTACTTTATTATTTCTGCATTCTATTTCATCAAACCTCTTAGAATTTGCAAGGCTCTATTTCAAAAATATGAACTATAGTTTTAATAAAAAGCTGTGTATAATGCTAAATCCACCATTGAAAATTGATGAGTTCTCTTCGGTTACTATTACTTTAATCTGCCTTTCTATAAATCGATGTTAGGTATATAATGCACTATTTTAAAATTTTTGGTAGACGATGAATTCAGTCTGAAAATTTAATTACCACCACTACCACCTTTATTACATTATAGTGAACCCAGCTAAAGGGCAAATCTAGCACTCAAGAGAAATTCAGCAGCTAGCAAGCTATACCCTTCTTCACAGTAATAAAAACAATTTCGAAAACATACCAATAGGTTATTTTGTTAACTTTGTAAATACAAAGTATATTTAAATTAAAATACTTTAACCTCTATAGTGGTGGATAAATCAGCTGCAGCCCCAACTTCCTGATAAAAAGGAATTTCCTAAACCAAAATATTAACTGTACATCGTAGCTTCCAATGCAGGGAAAAATGAAAGACTCCATTTTTGAAACAAAATTCCAAAAAGTCACCTAAAAGCTCCCTTTTAAATCAGAAAAATAAGATTCCCCCTGGGATTTTGGAAAAACACAAATTCTATGAGTACAACTTATGAATAAATATTTTTTAAGAAAAGTTAGTTACCCAGCACTATTATTTAATTCTACAAAAAGGTGAGCCAACTGCCAAAAGAATCAAGAGTCAAGAGGGTAGTAAAAAAGTAAACCCAGCTCTACTAAAAATATTGCGAAGACATATAACATGAGAAAACAAGTTCAACTATTGAGGGTTTAAATTGTATGTAGTTTTCACTTTCGTGAGTTCTACTTCTCGAAAATGTAAAAATTCGAATAGTAAAACTATTCGAGTTTGGCGAACTCAACTAAATTGGTCGCGGCTGCAATTAAATTTTAGAGAATTCAATTTGATTTTTAAAAACAATTTAGCAGCTACATATTAAAGTTAAAAAATTTAGGTCCCTGTCAAAATTTGTATCCATTTTCTTTAGAAATGGATGTTATTTAGTGTATTTATTTATTTTAAAAAAATGAAATGAAACGTGAATATGTATCAGATTTGTTGAAATAGCATAACCAATTTGTATTAGACGTTTTCAAATGCTATTTAATAAGCCACATTACGAAATGTCCCCTTTCGCTAATCATTTCCATCCAATCACGATTCACCACCATTCAACCTTCTTATGTTAATTTCAATTATTGTTTTGATGTTATAATAATATGAAACGACTCATTTCGGTTGTTTAGAGGAATTGGTCTTGCGCATTTTGCTTTTTTGCTTCTAAGGTACATGCATATATTACGTGTGCAGTTGATGGGAGGAGGAGGTACTCAAAAGTGTTGGAGCCAGCATTTGCGTTACACATGGGGAGTGGGTTTTGCGTTACGCAATATATGCAGGTTCCCTAGGCTGTCCTACCAGACATACATAGTTACATAGATAGATTGGTAAGTTTTTTTCCTTCTGTGTTTATTATATAGAGATGTCATTTTGATAAATAAATTTCTAAATAAAAACGACTACACTCATAAAAATCATAACCAGAACAACAGGTCAGCTCCTTACAACTCAGATTCAGGTCTCACACTTGCAGGTAATTCAGTTTTCAGAATATTTTGGAAACACTAGAATAGAAATTATGTTTTGTTTTATACCTTAGCGTCCGGCGTCCAGTAATTACATAGTAACGATTTTTATTTTCTTCCGTTTTTAAAATAACAATCAACATTTAGTACATTTTTACTGATAAAGCTTTTTCTCTTTTAGTTTGAAAAACGGGGAATAATTTATACATTAGAAAACACGACCATTCAAGAGACGATAATCATTTATTCCATTAATTTCTTAAATTCGAGGCCGGTCCTTAATTGTTAATGTGAGAAACTCCCATTCATTTTGTATTTTACCTTGTATTTATATTACTGTATCGACTGTATGTCATATTTTATTGTGCATGGGCACAAAATAGTAGTAATAGTGAAGGTATATTTTATAATGCAGAGATTTCCATGTAATGAAAAATTGAATGAAGCAAGACAAGTAAGGTAACGGTCGAATTTCTAAGCATTTTCAATTTTATTAAATCTAAACTTTTCATTTCACTACTGTAATGATAATTTAATAGTGATTTTGAATTTGAACGACCTTGAAATTTTTGACGATATTTTAAAAAGCAATTCAAAAGTTATTTTATTTGTAGGTATCAGCACGAGTATTGATTTAGTGACGATTCATAATGGATTCGGAACCTTTAAATTCCACTACACAATGCCAGTTATGTTTCAAAGAATTTGTTCAACCTAATTCAAATCCATCGGGATGCTCTTCAAAGCTATTCGAATTGTGCTGCAAATATTTACATTCGGCAATTACGGAACGAAGTCAATCGGAAAATGACCATCTGTTGTTCTGCTTGAGATGTTATGATTCAGCAATGCAATTAGCTGATTTTTCAAATCAAATGGAATATATTCAAGCAAGCATATCTGATTTAGCTTTTGCATTCTCCGTAGAAATTCTTCATCGTAGAGGAAAAATTGCAGATGTTAATGAATTATTACCAAATTCAAGATCGTCGTCTATGTCCAATGTGAATATCCATTTGACGGAAAAGAATGGGGAATATGTTGGTGACAATATTGACAGGGAAGAATTAATTAGTCCTATGCTAATTGTACGATTGAATTCAGAAGATGAAAGTGTAATTGATTTGGACATTGTGAAAACTGAAGATGGCCTACAAGAATACTCTGACGACAATGTTGATTTTCAGCATAATGGAGAAAAAAGCCCCAGCAGTTTGCCACTGGAAAATACTAATGAGAGTATTTCTTCAACCCAAAAACGAATTGCAACTGTAAAACTTCAAAGTAAGAACTATGTAAGAAAGTAAGAATTAGAATTAAGTAAAGCAAAGTAAGGATTATTAATATTTTATATATTCATTATTATGTCTAAGTAAAATAAGGCGTATTTATTGCCGACAATAAGTAGTATTTGTTTTTAAATTTGCACTATCCGATGTTATTATGTTATACAAACTTCAGATATAAACGCTAAATTACAACAACAGCTGTCTTTATCATCATAAATTTGTATAAATATCTTAATATTTTTCAATTTAGTAAGAAAGGCCCAATTTCATAATTGCTTGTAGTAATAATATTAGCCTAAAACCCTGTACATAAACTACACTCTATACAATTTTAAGGTAATTTTTCAAACCTTTGTCATCGCTTACATTAATCTGTACAATCTGTCGCTGAAATAATCAAAACTTTTAAAAATTCAAAATTTTACGTGTAAAATGCATGTATTTTGAAAAATCTTTCAAATGTGTAGTCTTAAGCTCAATTACGTCCTACTATGAAGTATAATAATAACGTAAAAAATTGCTTTAATGCACAGGATTGACTTTTAATAGCGAGGGAAAGAAAATTAACGTTAATGATGCTGATCAGACTTGCTCAAGTAACAATATTTCTACCACAAGTGTTACTGGAATTGGCCTGAGAAAGAGTGCCAGGAATGCCAAACGAAACAAAAGTGCCCCATTTCGGTAATTGAAATGTTACCTGTAATATAAACCAATTAACAGTCCTAGGAAGCTAACATTTTATGTATAACTTGTGTTTTATTTTATTATTATTAGTATTGCAGTAAAAGCTTCACTGCCAAAGAATTCTGTTTCATTAAACCCTGATATAGTATCAACTGTTTCGGAGAATAATGCAAATGAACGAAAAATAAACTCACAAGAAGCATCAAGAATATCAACAAACTCCAGCGATAAACAAAAAAGACGTCCTTTAAATTCATCCTTTACAAAAAAAGACAGATCTGCCAAATGTGATATATGCCAAGAAGTGTTCTCTAATAAAAGTTCAATGGCCGTGCACAGAAGAAGACACACAGGGGAACTACCTTTCGAATGTGACTTTTGTGGCAAAGGATTTCGACAGAAAATTGTTATGTTAACACATCGAAAGCGTCACACGGGGGAACGGCCTTATCCATGTTCTCTTTGTTCAAAATCCTACATTCAGGTTTCAAATCTGATTTATCATCAGCGCCACTATCACTCTAAACAAAGTTCATCTAGTACAAAAAATGAAAGTCCATCAAGTTAGATCTGAATTTGAAAAATGGTAGGTCTGAATTCAAAAAAAGAAAGAAGAAGAAAGAAAAAAGAAGGTTAGTTTAATATCAAGTATAAAAATAATTTAGAAAGATTATTAACATAGCAAAAACTTAATTTTTCTTTTCACTTTTCACTTCATGAAAATTTGTTTCGATATTAAAGAGTGAACGGTATATAGTTGAAATAGAATATAAAGATATATTCATATATCTCTGTTACCATTTTTTGTATAAATACCATGAAGTTTTGATGTTCATTAAAACCAAATGTATGACTTACGAATATTATTAGCAGTTAATTAGGATTATATTAATAATAATTAATTTCAAAATGACTATAAATGGCGTAAAATACAATGATGCAGGATGCAGGCCATGTTATTTCTGGGCTGCTAACTATTATTTTGTAACTTAGAACTTAAGTACCTACATATATTTCTTTATATCGCACAAGCCACATACCTTTCCGAAGGTAATACAGTATAATTTCAACTTTTCAACTGTTAAAAAAACATAATATGCAGTGGTTGCCAATATTATTACTGATTATATTTTAATGTACCATATATATTAATTGCTATGATATATTATTTTCAGTATCTTAAGATTTATGCACGTAGAAGCATCACTTGACGCCCATGTAAAT
The DNA here is from genome assembly GCA_020055645.1 of Tomocerus qinae. Lineage (NCBI taxonomy): Eukaryota > Metazoa > Arthropoda > Collembola > Entomobryomorpha > Tomoceridae > Tomocerus > Tomocerus qinae. The sequence continues at coordinate 47,877,422 of CM034546.1, read as the reverse complement.
AGTCTATATATGCTATAAAATAAAGTGTAATTTTCCATGTTTACTTCGATGCGTACTACAATTCAAAGCCTCATGAGTCATGAATGACCTTGACTATGACTAAATAACTCCCTCACTCATCATTTCACAAGCCTCTCTTCCAAGTTGAAGTTTGTCTCCTTAAACTTATGGACTCACATTCGGAATATAGAGCCAGGACGTTGTACTACAATCAAACTCAAAGCTTCCATAATATTATGCTGTCAGTAGTGTCATCCTTTCTGGAATGGCTCATAACTCAGACTCAATTGACTTGTGTTAATTTTTAGCATATTGGTACATCATACTACATGTAGGTATTTATTTATTGCATGCGATCTGTACATTTCATGGAATAATTTCAGTTTGTACGGATTTAAATAGAATGTATGTTCATGTAATTTACTTTTACTTTATTGCATATAACTCACAACTATTAAATTGATGTATAGTGTAATACGTACTTACGTACTACAATAAGTCATTATAACACAATAGGTGAAGAGTTATGAAACCTTGTTAAAAAACTATTAGTGAATCTTAAGCGCATAAGCATTTTTTAAAAGAAACTTGAAGTTCCAATCTTGGGGCATAGTGGTTAAGTTTTATGTTTTTAATACTGATTCAAGCATGATATAAAATATTATACGTAGTTTGACAATAAATATTATACATAGTTACATGCAAAACATAGTTTGACATTTTAGAAAGGATTGAAACATGCATGTACTTATTACATAATATATTTCATAGAATAATTGCAATTAATTACGGATTTGAATACTTAGATATTTAAGTAAATGTAATTTACTTTTACTTTATTGCATACGTAACTGTTATACATAAGTAAATATAATAATCATGTACTTACTACTATATATATTATAATCATTTTTAATATAAAAGGTGTAGATGCAGATTTAGGTGAAGTGTTTTGAAGTCTTCCAAAGAGTTTATCAAGTGCCAAACTTCCGATAACAAGTTTAATAATGATAATTGGGCAATCATGTTCACTAAAAATTGGTCTATTATTACAAAGTGTAAATAAATAGTATGCGTAGGTATATTTTTTAAAACACAAGTGCAAAGCGATTATATTTAGTTTTTGATCTTTTTCCTGTACACAGAACTCTAGGCCACAAGTATCAAGTTTCCTCTCATCTTGAAAAGCATTATTTCCACCTGGCCAAAAATCTCGCTGCGAAGTTCTTACAATTGTTACCGACGACTTGACCTTCGAGGTTTATATAGCATCTTCTTTGGTACCCATTTAGACCTTTAACTGTTCCTATTTTACCCCAATTAGGAATTCGGACGATTCGGTTATATTTTAAGGCGTTCAGGTGGGCCTTGTTGTTGTAGTGAGGTTGTAACGTATTTTTAACTTCTTGGGAGTCAGATGCCTCCATTTGAAGTGGGTGGCCGTGTACGAATATAGTTACAACCGTTACAATAGCAAATGTTCGAAAACATTTCTCCATTTTTGCTAAAAATCAAAACAAAGTAGTAATATTATTGCTGTAACACTAATGTAAATAATTTGCTCATGGATATTTTATTTGAGTTACTTGTGGGGCTTAATGATTAGCTTTTTTGTCTAATATATTATAACAGTGTACCTGTTAGTATCCAGCTAGATTGAAATATATAGAGTTTGTTTAATTGACCGTTTGTCACCAACCAATGTAAAAATGATAATACTAGACTTAATTGTTTTAAGCGACTTCATATTCATATTACATGCACACATGTACATCGTGTAGCTGTAGGTATATTTTATTTTTTATTGTGCCTGAAAACATATAGTACAGTAAACCTAATCGAGCAGCAAAAAAATTGCTTAGAGGTTATAATATTATGGATAGAAAATAATTACTAGTGTAAGTATAACTATAATATTGTAAGTGTAGCCATGTACTATTATGCTTGACTATGACTGTCGATAAAAAGAATTTTTCTTGGGGGTGGTGGTGATAAGTTTACTACTATAGGTACCAATGAAACTAGAAACTCTTTCAGTATAAAAGTCTTTCATCTTATAGTGTAGCTACCACAACGGTCCCATTACAAGTTATAAGTTACACCATTTGAATACTGAATAGTTGGTCTAAGACGAATTTCTTTTTTATGATTATTAGACTTATTATATACATTAGAGAAATGAAGCTCATTTGCAATTCAGTTCCAGTTCACTATGTTTGGAGCATGACAACTGATTTTCCAACCCACGAATTCAAATAATGTATAACTAAAACCATTTGCATAATCAAACACTTTAGATACAAAAATACTAATAACTTAAACTCGGATGAATTTTCTCTGTGGTAGTGGCTGGGCAAACTTGGCATTAGATTATTATAATATAAATTAAAGAAGGAAATGAACCACATTTAATAATAGAATTAACCGCAAAATTGACTTTGAATTGGTTCATGTTTTTAGGGTGAAGCATTATGTTATAATTGCCTAATTAGTGCTTCCTGTTATACTTGCATCGTCTGAAGATAAAACAAACAGCTATAAATAACTTCTTCCAGTGCTATACAACTTCTATCTGAAATTGAAATTATTCAGTTACAGCATGGTACAATACTCCCGGATAATTCATACTTTGAAGTCTAATCTAAATTAGTGTATCTACATACGAAAAATTTAAGTACCCTAACTGATATTATATGCATATTTATAATTATGAGTATTTGCATTAATCATATTATAAGCTTTATTGTTCAAATGCTATTCTATACAATGTGTATGGAAAATAGCTTAGGTACAAATCCCTTTGAAACATTAAAAATTCCAAATTGAAAAATATTTTAAGGAAACAATTTTCCATATGATCCATGCTAATGCAGGTTTGTACTTACAACAATTACAGCAATAACAGGTAACAATTAACACCACTGTATAATGTTGATACAAATCGTATCTTAGTCTTAGTCACTAAGAAATATATCTACGTGGCTAATTACTAGCATAATTATTATAATAACATCCATAGGTATTTGTACAACCACTGCCTTACTTCAACTAGGAAATCACATTCTTACTCTTGGAAAGAATAGCTTTAATCTAATACCCGTAAAACTGATGTCGTCAACAAAACTTAATGACACTATCAATCAATCAATGGATCATCATAAACAGTAACCAAAACCCGTTGAGTATTCCAGATCTACTCTTCAGTCACCAAAAACAGGAAATTTCTTGAAAAGTATGTTCTCCACCCCACCACGCACATGCACCTTGCACTATTTGCATTAGTCTCAAGTTCCTCTTCGAGAGTCGAGCACTGGATGACTCGTGCTCAGGACGAATCTTCGGAAATCGTTACAGGATCTTGTACTACTCTCGTAGCTTCCTTCTTTTTCATATTTCGAGAATCCAGTCTCTTTTCTTCCGATAAATTCTTATTTCCGTTCCAGCAACAGCTACATTCCAGACTCTGTTCCAGCTGTTAAATTGTCCAGTACAGTATCTTTCTTTAGTTATTTTGGGGTACTGTGGAACTAGAAAATATTGGAGTTGCACATTGAGACTGTTGACGATATAAATTGCCATGTTAAAAGTTTGAAGAAATTGGCCATAAATAAACTCTTTGATACATAAAATTAGGCCTAAATATATTTTAATTATTTATTTCACCCGTATCCCCGAATTCGAAGTTTCAACTTGAAAGGTCAATCACTCGGTCAAATGTCAACGTTGGACGCGCGTTGAACTTTGCACTGTTAGAAAGGTCTTATAACACCTTTTAAATGATAGAATATAATTATCAGAAAGCAGAATAACCTATCTACATATAAACCGAACAGTTTTTTCATGATTTACATCTATTCATATGTCTTTGATAAAATTAGTCAATATTATTTTGCATACGGATAGTTTTGGGATTTGTATTTTTAAGCTATATAAATTGTGACAGTCTTTGACAATAAAAATGGTTGTATGTAGTTGTTTCAAAAATTACTAAAGGGAGACTACTAAAATAGGCGTATCCTTCGTTATACCCCAGCATAATATGGAAAGTTGAAAAGTGTAGATAAATGAAAATTTATAAAATGAACGTTTTAAAACGAGTATACACAATTATATAATTGATAGCTTTTTTTTATTTTATAGCTATAGCTTGTCCCTGTGAAATTGGATGGATGGATGCATGGAAAAAATAATAGTTCGGGTGACGATAATGACACAGGTGACAGGTAGTGTTTTATTAAATATTTTATTACCCGAAATTATTACATTCAAGGAACGATTTAAGAAATACTCCACTTTTGTAGGCGTATTGAAAGGAATAAATTATTCACACAGTTTCTTAGAAAGGATAACTAACACAACTAGTAACTTTTCCAATCAATTTTTTAAAACTTTGTATTTAAAAAGTTTATGGATCGATTTCAACACCTAAAATAAGACTTATAGTTTGATCTATTACAATTGAAAATAAGGTAAAAAGAGTGCCCTTTGAAACAATAAAAAATGGACCTATTCGAAACCCTACATCCCGTAAACCCATAATCCATCTTCTCATGTAAAAATCCCCATGGAGATGCCACTGGGTTTGGAAATGTCGAGACAAATGCAAGATTTTTGCAGGAACTGTAAATAAAATAAATTCTGCCCCCGAAAAGAAAAGAAGTATCATAGGGAAAATAATATATTGTTCAATATCAAATTTATGGAACAGCTTAATAGTAACAAAACCGCTTAAAATATGCATTAAGAGAACTATGCTCAAAAGCAATGGTACCTCATAATATAGTATTTCATTAAAGTGTAAATTTGAAATACGAATCATAGTTATAATTTTACGGATAATAGGTTTAATATTTTTTAACTTGGTTTCATTTAAAAAACTTTTTTCTTGTATTTTTGACATAAACAATGGGATGCGATGCACGATAAGTGTTAACCAGCATTTAGTGATATCAAAATAAAAAAAGCAAAAAATAACTGCGGTTGATAAAGAATATATAATAGATGTAATCAGCCAGAATGTGATAATAAAGGCAATGATTTTAAAAACAATATGATTTGCTATGCCTGAAGGCAAAATAGAGTCCAAAATAATTTTAATTGGACTATCGTGATGAAACATAAACATCCCTGCTGCTATCGCCGCAACTCCAGGTCCAGTAATCACCGTCCAATTCAGAAATATACCAACCACGTCTAACTTCCTCCTGGATTCGTACTAACTACATGGAAATACATCTATGAACAAAAAATAAGGCTATTTTTTGAACATGAAAATAATTTCAAATGTAATGCTTCAAAAATCTTACTTTTCAATTGTTTATCCATTCGCATCACACTGTTTGAAAAATTTATAACAAATTCCAGATAGAATATTATGAATGAACTTGTGGATATTCCCATACATAATCCAAACTAGCAATATGATTCTTCTTAGTCTCATTGAAGGATCTGGTCGAAATAAATTCGAAATTAATGTTCCAAATAAAAGTACATGGCCGAGGAGGTAACAACAAAAAACCAACACCATAGTATAATATTTTAGTTTTGATTTGCTGTAGCGTACTTCCATTGCTTTAGAATCCCATCTAAGAGGGAAAAGTCGTAAATAGTATACAATATTACAATTGTTTATTAACGCCAGTAGAACTAATTTTGAAGGCATAATCCTTTCGAAACTACAAACAAACCTTTCGTTTCAAGTAAACTTTGAATAATGAGTAGATGTTGCAGTTATTACAGAACGCATATCAAATCTATCAGCTAGTGTGTGACGATATCCTAAATTGCTAATGAACTGTCAAAAATTATTTAGTATATTTTTGATCAAATTAAACCATTTTAGTGATATCAGCGTTCTGACTTTAAAAAATAGCTCTGTACAACAACATCGTTATCAGTACTGTTAGCAATAGGTTTTTGTAATACGGTTAAAACTACGTTACAACATACCCAATAATGGTGCAATCAATAAGTAAGACAATATAGCCAAGTCGGTTGTCGTTGTCAAAGTTGTGGTACTACTGGCGACTAGAATCCCAACTCACAAATAGATTGTACATTTGACACTTATTGCTCGTCAATGCTTCATACAATTTTTTCTTTTGCTGGAAAAGGTGACAGTAATTACGGGTAGATACTTGGTACCCATAATTTTGCTATAAAATTTAATATATAGAACCTTTGTATGTATTAATAGGTGGAATGTGGAATTAGGCCATATGTGGTGTTCATTTATAAGGCAATTTAATGATAGGATAGAGACCTGAATTACTTAAACCAAGTATAGTTTGGTACCTGGTATTGCAAAAAGTATGCAGTCAAGATGAAAATGTGTATTATTAAAAAACAAATGGCAATCCCACAATTCGATAATAAAAGCGTCCTGCCAATATATATTTAAGTATCACTATAATATTAGCTGCACAAGTACATCTAATTACCCTTAGATTATTTTTCAAATTTTTATTGCATGTGCACCACATAGTCAGAAACTCAAATGATCATTTTTATAACGCTCGGTTTCATAGAAATCGTTTTATGAATTTTTGAAAGTTGGAATTTTAATGCCAGGGTTATTGATAACCGGGGTAATTGATAACCGGGGTAATTGATAACCGGGGTAATTGATAACCGGGGTAATTGATAACCGGGGTAATTGATAACCGGGGTAATTGATAACCGGGGTAATTGATAACCGGGGTAATTGATAACCGGGGTTATTGATAACCGGTGTTATTGATAACCGGGGTTATTGATAACCGGGGTTATTGATAACCGGGGTTATTGATAACCGGGGTTATTGATAAACGGGGTTATTTATAAATGAGGTGATTGATAATACCTGGGTTATTGATAATACCTGGGTTATTGATAATACCTGGGTTATTGATAATACCTGGGTTATTGATAACCGAGGTTATTGGTAACCGGGGTTACTGATAATACCTGCATGGGTTATTGATAATACCTGGGTTATTGATAATACCTGGGTTATTGATAATACCTGGGTTATTGATAATACCTGGGTTATTGATAATACCTGGGTTATTGATAATACCTGGGTTATTGATAATACCTGGGTTATTGATAATACCTGGGTTATTGATAATATCTGGGTTATTGATAATACCTGGGTTATTGATAATACCTGGGTTATTGATAATACCTGGGTTATTGATAATACCTGGGTTATTGATAATACCTGGGTTATTGATAATACCTGGGTTATTGATAATACCTGGGTTATTGATAATACCTGGGTTATTGATAATACCTGGGTTATTGATAATACCTGGGTTATTGATAATACCTGGGTTATTGATAATACCTGGGTTATTGATAACTGACATAATCAATAATAATTAATTCATTGATAGATGTGTGTTTTTTTATTTTATAAGCTTTGCCCTGTGTAAGGCGATAGAGTTATGTACCTGGGTTATTGATAACTGACATAATCAATAATAATTAATTCATTGATAGATGTGTGTTTTTTTATTTTATAAGCTTTGCCCTGTGTAAGGCGATAGAGTTAAAATGTCCATGTTAATCTTTCTACAGAGACATTCAAGTCGTATTTAACCTACAGTAGGGCGGAGTTATGTTGTAAAATGTAAGCGGAAGTACAATTTGCACTTTTACGATTGGTCGCTCCTTTATTAACCACCAACATACAGTTTTCCTCCAGCCGACTCATCAAATTTTGAAGCTCTGTAGGATTGAATGTACATGGTAGACAAAGCTGCTATCTTAGGCCTTGGCACTGTGAAGTTTGTGGAAAAAATAATAGTACATCTGTCAATAATGATGCAAGTAGTTTTTTTGTTGAATATTTTATTTGCCCAAAATTATTACATCAAACGGGTAAAGGTTTCTGGGTCAATAGAAAAAGGTTTTTTGTCAATAAAAAGAAGGCTTTTAGAAAATAGTCTAATCGTCCATACCAAGAAGTAACTGGGGCAATAAAAAAAGTACGAAAGTCAATAGATCGAGTACAAAGGGCAATACTTAGAATGATTTTTTAAAATCAGTATTAAATCATAATTATAAAGTCAAATGGGAACTTTGAATGCTCTTTATATTTGGTCAAAATTAAATCAACATTTAATTGATTTTTAGGCAATAAAATTGCTTTAGTTGAACTAATTCACGGTTTCACCAGAGCTTTGGTTATACCTGGAGGTTTCAGTGGCGGGGCTAGTAATGGGCACAAGTGGGCCCGTGTACACGTGTAATTTGAAGTTTTTATACTAGTTTTTATATCAGAATTATTGAAAAAGCAAATATAAAAAGGCACCAATAAAATAACAACTTGTTTTTTTATTGGTGCCCACGTCCGAAAAAGTGTTAGCCCCGCCACTGGGAGGTCTTCCTGGAGGTTAAATTATATTATATTATTGAATTTCTGCCATGATTTATCAAATATCTATCTAGAGGACTACCAAAGATGAGTACACTTGGCGCACAAGACAACCCTTAGGTTATAATTGTATCAAACATTATATTTCTAATTAAATTTGATCATGGCAGAAATTCAATAATATAATATAATATAACCCCCAGGAAGACCTCCAGGCATAACCAAAGCTCTGATGAAACCGGGAATTAGTTTAAATGAAGCAATTTTATTGCCTAAAAATCAATTAAATGATGATTTAATTTTGACCAACTATAAAGATCATTCAAATTTTCCATTTGACTTTATAATTATGATGTAATACTGATTTTAAAAAATAATTCTACGTATTGCCCTTTGTACTCGATCTATTGACTTTCGTACTTTTTTTTATTGACCCAGTTACTTCTTGGTATGGACGATTAGACTATTTTCTTAAAGCCTTCTTTTTATTGACAAAAAACCTTTTTCTATTTACCCTGAAAACCCTACCCACATCAAACGAACGATTTAAAGAATACTCCTCTTTGGTATTTATTGCAAATCGCTAATTGTAGGCGTATTGAAAGGAATTAATTATTCACAATGTTTCTTAGCCAAGACAACTACAACTAGTTACTTTTCCAATCAATTTTTTAAAACTTTATATTAAAACGTTTATTGATCGATTTCAACACCTAAAATAAGACTTATAGTTTGATCTATTACAATTGAAAATAAGGTAAAAAGGGTGCCCTCTGAAATTATAAAATATGGACCTACTCGAACTCCTACGTCCCGTAAACCCATAATCCACCTTCTCATGTAAAAATCACCATGAAGATGCCACTGGGTTTGGAAATTTCGAGACAAATGCAAGATTTGTGAAGGAACTGTAAACAAAATAAATTCGGCCCCCGAAAAGAAAACAAGTACCATTGGAAAAATTAAATATTGTTCAATGTCAAATTTATGGAATAGCTTAATAGTAACAAAGCCACTTAAAATATGCATTACGAGAATTATGCTTAAAAACAATGGCGCCACATAATATAGTATTTCATTAACATGTAAATTTGAAATACGAATCATAGTTATAGTTTTACGAATAATAGGTTTAATATTTTTTAACTTGGTTTCACTTAAAAAACGTTTTTCTTGTTTCTTCGACATAAATATTGGAATTTTTTCTGCGATAATTGTCATCCAACATTTAGTGATATCAAAATAGAAAAAGGAAAAAATAACTGCTGTTGATAAACCATACATTACATATATTACGGGCCATAAAATGACAATAAAGGCAAATATTTTAAAGACAATATGATTTGCTACGTCTGAAGACAAAACAGAGTCCCAAAAAATTTTAATTGGACTGTCGTGATGAAACACACACATGCCTGCCCCCATCGCTCCAACTCCCGGTCCAGTAAGCACAGTCCAATTCAAAAATAGACCAACCACATCAAACTTCCTCTTGGATTCGTACCAACTACTTGGAAATGCATCTATAAATAAAAAATAAGGCTACAATTTTATTTTTTAACCATAAAAACGTATATGTGCTCCAAAAATCTTACTTTTCAATTGTTTATCCATTCGCATCACACTGTTTGAAACATTTATAGCAAATGCCATGTAGACTATTGTGAATAAACTTGTGGATATTCCCAGACATAATCCTAGGTCAAATAAAATCATCAATATGATTGTGTTAAGACGCATTGAAGGATCTGGTCGAAAGAAATTCGAAATTAATGTTCCAAATAAAAGTACATGGCCGAGGAGGTAATAACAAAGAGCCAACACACTAGTATAGTATTTCAGTTTTGATTTACTGTAGCGTACTTCCATTGCTTTTGAATCCCATTCAAGAGGGAAAAGTTGTAAATAGTGTACAATATAACAGTTGTTCGTTAACGCCAGTATAACTAATTTTGAAGGCATAATCCTTTCGAAACTACAAACAAGCCTTTCGTTTCAAGTAAACTTTTAATAATCAGTAGATGTTGCAGTTAAACTTATCTATCAGCTAGTGTGTAATGATATAAATTATTTAATATATTTTTAGTCAAATAAAACCATTTTATGGCATCAATCTTTGAGTTTTATGCAAAAAATATTTATTCAAACAAGCAACTGAATGTGAATAATTGATAATGAATGATAGCGTAAAAATTATTTGCGGCCTTGGCGGCCTAATACTTTAATGGCAAGATAGCAACGTATTTTAACTGATGATGTGACTCCCCTTTTTAATAATTATATTTAAAAAAAACCTTTCTTCGAACGACAATTAGTTATTAGTACTTTAGTTTTTGTAATTATTACGGTTAGAACTTAATACTCAATAATGATGTGATTAAGTAAGAGAATCGACAAAGTCTGTTGTCTTTGTCAAAGTTGGGGTACTACTACTGGCGACTATAGAAACCAAACTCACAAATAGAATGGAATTGTACATTAAAACTTTGTATGTGAATGCTCCGTGTAAATTTTTCTTATGCTGAAAAAAATGTGCTAATTATGGATAGGTGTCCATAATTTTGTCTTATATTGTGGACACTATTCTTAGTTGTTATTTGAGGTCGCTTACATCGAAAACGGCACGATATCATGAGACTTTGTTCATGATCTATATTTAAAGAGGTTTTACCTTTGCCCCTCCAAAATAATAGCTTTACATTGGTACATACAGTTATCAGAATAAAATATATAGAATCTAATGGTACTTAAGTGAACATTTAAAAGGCAGTTTGATAAAATGACAACGACCTAAATTGCTGGAAGACAAGTTCTGCCGTCCGGTTTTGCCAAAAACATGTAGTAAAGATGAAAATGTGTATTATTAAATAAATGGCCATCACCCAATTCAATAGTAAAAGTGTCCTATGCCAATATATTCCTAAGTATATACCACATAATGACAGAGGAAGTGTATTTTCCTTATTGGGCAGAACTCAAACATCAGTATTTCAGTAATCATTAGTGATAGTGATATGTAATTTTAAATGTTTGAAAATACTACAAAACCCACAATTTTCACAAATTTCCAAATTTTACAATTATAAGTAATTACTACGATATTGAAAACCATAGAACCGTAATAATTAACAAATGGAGAAACCAAATGAATAGTATAAATTTGTCCAATATGACTTCTGCATCACTTCTTCATGCAATTAGATGTTGTGTTGTGAACGGTGAATAGACCAATTTGGCAAAAGTCAAGTTGGCAAAAAAAATAGTTTTTCCAAATTGACCACTTTGGATAATTTGGCAAAACTGGAGAAAACGTGTCGGATAATTTGACAAAACGTGATAAAACGTGTGAATAATAACGTCTTGAATACACAAACAACTACAATAAAGAGTAAGAATTGTGTTGAAAAACTATTTTCACAATATTCAATTTTTAATATTTTTATTTACATATTTGAATTTACGTGTTTCATAAAATTTTATTTCGTTTGTTTTCTTAAAATTGGGTTTTTATCAATCACATGTTTACTGTACCTCAGAGTCTCAGAGTATATTATGATCAAAGTCTGTTTGAAAACGAAATAGATTTATTTAGACACAGAAATCATTTAGTATGTTATTTAAATCTCATATTGCTGGTATCTGAGAAAAATTTGTTTTCAAATTATTAGAATGCGCTAATTTACATTGAATAAAACTTTGGTCAATTATTATACTTAAAGGGCTGTTGTCCGTTTTGCCCGCAGATAGAACTGTGCCAATCGAATAGCGTTTATACGGGAAGTAATATAGCAAGCATGGATAACGCCTTATGTAGAAAACCAAATTAAAATATTAATTTCCTATATTTGCAACCGAAACCACTTTAATAGCGACAACTTAGAAATGTAATGGAGCATTTAAGACTTTGTCATAACTCTAGATAATAATAAAACACAAACCTATATATAGGGATTTCATTTTTAAGCAATTATTTGGAGAGGGTGTGGCAGTGAACCCTACGCCAAGTATCCAAAAATCGGAAAAAGAGAGGACTAGTTTTAGTGCTGAATACTTCACGCGTTACTGATGCTGCCCAAATAACAACCGAACACAGTATATTATATTATCCTATAATATAATGTTATGTACCTAATTAAAATCATCAAAATGGCTTGTACTCGATTCCAATCCTAAAACGACTACTCCTAAAGGCCAGAGGAAAATATTACTAAGCTAAAAAGTACTTTTTTTCCTTTTCAAATGCAATCTTTCCCAATGATCCTTTCTTTTCCGACTTTAGTTCAATTTAAGTTCAGATTTTCATATGCATTTCTCTGGATACAAACGACTCTCGGTTGTAGGTGTACAATAAATAAATTCCTTCCGTCAAGTTTGTGTAATGAAAATGAAAAATCAATATTCTATGGGTGGGTTACCTGCTCGCTGGCTTAGCTTACTTAAACTTATGGACGTATGTGGAGAAAAGTATGCTTGGATGTTGTACTAAATTTGAAAGCTTCCTTTTTCGTTCCGTTCTTTTCCCTAAAGATATCACTTCTTCTCTCAAGCGTTTTCCCACTTCCTTTCCTACAGACTGATTGTTCCGATTCCGACTATCATCGTTCGGTAGGCGGTCGCTCGGCGGTTGAAACATTCACCTACTCACCTACATACAATGACAAATCAATGACAAACCAGGATATCCGAACATTCCAAAGTTCCACGAATGGAATTCGCACAAATACAGATAAAATGTTACTGTTTTTGCGTCTGGGGTATAAAGGAACAGACAAATGTATTTATGCAGACCGCGTATTTTAAACTGCGGTTTGTTTTGCCTAAAAATGTTATTGTGAAATTGCGTTTCATTTCATTCCATAAAATAATAACTGCTGACTGCGATCATGGTTGATGGTAATATCAAACTTTAGATTTGCAAAAAAACTATTTTACCGGACAACCAGAATACTAATAGGTGTATTCAGAAATTTGCATGTGTTTAAAAATTAATTTGTTTCATGTTTTACATCTTTCAGTTGTCAGTTTCAACCGTACCGTTGGCATGCTACATATTCGTTGGATTTGGATATTTAAAAGAACCTTGATTGATTATTAAATCGGATCCTTTATATATAATAAGGTAAATGAGCAAATAAATAGTTAAGTTAAAATCTATAGAACAATTTAAAGCTGAAGTGTAAGGCATTTTATTTTGAGCATCATTGATTGTAGCGGTCAGCTGTTAGGAGAAAACTCAACATCGTATCGTAGTAGAAAGGGATTTGCTAATAATTTTGTTTGAATGTGATTAACTATGTGGCAAGGACGTATTTAGGGATGGGCTTTACGGGCTGAAGCCCCCCCCCCCGAAATCCAAGAAAAAGGGAATTTTTTTCTCAAAATAGCAAAAAATGTCGCGCTCCGCGCGATTATTTGCCATTTTTAGGCCATTTTTGACTCATTTCCTTCAAAAAACGCCAAAAATTTTCGCGCTACGCGCGAATATATATACTTAAAATATCTATTGGAAATCTAGCCCCCTCCGAAACTCAGTTCTGCATACGTGCTTGCTATGTGGATTGCTTTTTAATTATTTATTGTTGATTGTAGCTAGACACCCGACTGAACAATCTACAGATTTACTTCGAACTAAATTGATGAAGCATCAGAAGAATCGAGTAATTAGCGATTCGAAGACTTACTTAAGTTCCTAGTTGACAATGGCGGATTCTGAATGTTTAAATTCTACAATGAGGTGTCAACTATGCTTCAAAGAGTTTGTTCAACCAAATCCACTTCCATCAGGCTACTCTCCAAAGCTTTTCCAATTGTGTTGCAAATATTTGCATTCTGCAATTACTCAACGAAGTCAATTAGAAGACGACTGTTTGTTATTCTGCTCAAAATGTTTTGACTCGGCGATGCAATTAGTTGCTTTTTCTGATCAAATGGAATTTATTCAAGCAAGCATCTCTGATTTGGTGTTTGCATTCTCAGTAGAAATTCTCCATCGTCGAGGAAAAATTGCAAATGTCAATGAATTAATACCGAATTCCGAATCATGGAATATACCAACTTTTTTGTCCAATACAAATCTACCCATGATACAAAAAGATACAGAAGTTGTTAATCAAAATATTGAACCGGAAGAATTAATTGAGCCATTACTAATTAGACGATTAAATCCAGATGAAAATGCTATTGATTTGGACATTGTCAAATGTGAAAATGACCAGCAAGAATGGACTCAAGAAAATGTAGGTTTTCAACAGGGAATAGAAAAAGGTAGCATCGGCTTACCACAGGCAATTGAAAGTGCAAATGATAAGTTTTTCTCTAGCACTCAAGGAGGAAGTCATGACAATATTGCAACCGGAAAATATCTGAGTAAGATTATTGAAGTATCTATCTAATTTTGTAATATAAGATTATGATTGTATCAGCCCCTGTCTTAACTTATTTATAGTAAATTACTAGAGTATCTGTTAAAATAATTTGCATTATGAATCATAATACAAATTGTTTTTTAATAGATATTCTAGTCATTTTCTATAAAGTCGTGGTAATGATAATAATCATAATTTGTGATTATGTTTTTAAAAGTTTTTGTCGATGAATAGGGCCGCAGTTTCAAACGAGAAATGTTGCTATGGATAACGACTTGATGAATTTTCGAAGTGACAATATTTGTGACACGACTTTGACTTTGATTGATTCCTTGGCAAACACTAAAATTGTACAATCACACAAGACTTCGACTTTTAGGTAGGTGAATAAAATTGGATTTTTAAAATATTTTTTGATATTGTGGTTTAAACATAATATAACTAAGGAATTTTAGTATTTATTGTACTTAGCGAATTCGTTTATGCTGGATTCTTCTGTTACCGAATGCTAAAACTAACAAATTTGGGAATAGTGCAAAGCTTATTAAGCCATTTAATGGCAAATATTACCGTGACTAGAAAAATTCAAACAATTGTTATTCGTAAGTGTTAATTTTGAAATTACTTTTTTCCAGAATTAATTATGTATGATTAAATTTTACTTAAAATTGTTGAATAAAATTAAAATAAATCAATAGATTTTAAAGCTACATTACAATATAAAATTGTGAAGTTGAACTACAAATACAACTAAAGGGAAAGTTCAACTGATTAAAAAAAATTAAATTGAATAATGTATGTATTTTTAATTGAATTTTTAAAGTTGTAATTTCTTGACCCCCAATTTCAGAATTATTTATATTCCGTAATGATTAAAACGAGTTTTAGTTACGCAGCTAATTTATGTTGATAAAATAACTTTGCAGATAATGATGTAATTAATTTTTTTACTAGTACCGGACAAAAAGATTTTACTCGACGATCATTTCCTTGTGATCCAACTATGACATTGCCTATGCCAGAAAGTGATAAGATAGCGGATGGGACAAAAATCTTACATTCAAGACTAACATCACAGAATATAAATAAACTACGACTTATGTACAAACGAAACAGCCGTCTTAACCCAGCTTTGAAAGAGAAGAAGAAAAATCAGTGCGACGTGTGCAAAAAACTGTTTGGCAATAAAAGTACATTGGTTGTGCATCAAAGAATACATACTGGAGAGCTGCCGTTCAAATGTGATTTCTGTGGCAAAGGATTCAATGACCGAAGTAATATGTTGGTACATCGTCGTCTTCACACAGGAGAAAGACCTTATCAGTGCTCACTATGTCAAAAATCCTTCGTCCAGGCTTCCAATCTGTCTTACCACAATCGCAAACATCATGCAAAAGAAAAACGATCAACGATTCTAACATTATGTGATAAAGATTTGTTTTAAAGCAGAAAGTGTCATCCAATTCCAATAAAAATTAGCAATAACAAAACCCATTTTGTAAAATATGACTCAAAATGCGTTGAAAAAGCCTTTCTAAACATTATTCTGTTACGTTATAAATTTCCTGTTATGTACACCGCGTTTCTAACTAGTATAATATTTGTAATAGCGGTAAAAACCGTGAACAACCTGAAACAACGAATGAATTGTGCCAGTCAATTTAGTTATTAGCGAGTTAGATTTCCATTTTGTATTTTTCCCTGTTATTATGTTACTTAGCAAAGAATCTATTTTTATTAGCTAAAAATGTGTAGAAATAGCTATATTGTATTAACACTAGATAATTGTATGGTATGAGATTATTATCATTTATAATTACTGCAAGCTGATTTATACTTTATTGCAACCATCGTAATTATTGTTATTATTTTTAATGGGTTTTTCTCCTATGATTAAATCGAAAATCAAATCAAATCATTGCTTTACTTTCAAGTTGTATCCGAAATACCAAAAAATTATTCATTGTTTTCCTTCCTTATGCATAGACAACTATAACAAAGTTATTATACTACTACCTCTGTAATTTCACCGAATAGATGTAAAGAAATAAAATTTCAAAGAGCATTAGTAGTACTCAGTCAGGAATTACTAAAATGCAAATATGTAAACAGTTACAATATTTCCATGATGTAGGCAAATACATTGTGATCCTATACTTCCGCCCTTTGTTTTATATTTTATATCGAATCACAAATAACTCGCAAGCGCAAGATAAATAAAAGACAGATCTAAAAGCATTCAAATTTCGGATCGTATCAAAAATACTTAAAAATTCGTATTGTACTTGTAATCTAAATTGTTGTTGTAGGAGACGTGAATAAATAAATCTCCTACATTTCTGCATGTATGTAGCCATTAGATTTACAATGAACAGCTGTCAATGACTAATGAAAGTAGTCCTTTCCGAGCTTTTCATCATATTTTACATTTATGTCAAATGTTACACAATTCAAAATAGTAAATAGCGAAACTCATGAAATTTAGAATTAGTATTTATTAGCTATGCCTTATGAATCGGTTTGGTTGCCTTGTGCAAGTAAAATGTGACTGTGATACTCCACAAGCACCACATTTACAAACTTACGGACGTTTGGGACAGAATATATATTAGGATTTTGTACTAATGTAAAAGCTTCCCTCTTTTTCTCGGCCATACGAAGATGGGGATAACGTAGCCACTCGAGATGTAGAAAATAAATATGCGGTGAAATATATTTCCAGATTCCACCAAGGATGCCATTTAAAAATACAAATGAGAATTTTTCAGTCCTGCATGAATTTGATCATAAAGCAATAAAGGTGCACATGTATCCAGAGGGGGCGCAGTACATCCCTAAATCTGAGAAAAAGAGTTTTTTCATAAAAGGACAAAAAAACGCAATTTTTTTTGCTTCGCGCGTTAAATGTTTGACATTTTATTTAGTTAGTTAAGTACATTTAGGGAAACATCAAACAGAGTTTACATTAGATTCTATAAACTATTACAAGACATACATTTAGATAGTGCTGTATTTCAGTATTCTTTGCATCGAAGATATATTTATTTGTCACTAGTTGTACTGAGTGCCAAAAATAAACACCAGTTTGGAATGTTTATGAATCATTTAAGTTCTCTTTTTTGAAACTTGATTCTAATTTTCAGCAATGTATGATTTAGGTAATCTTTCATTAATTGACGCTGTTGTATTATATTAGATTGTCATATGGTTATATTTAATATTTATGTATTATGACTGTAATGTAAAGCAGATACCTTGTTGTATTTGCAATAATATTATTGATTAACTCTGAACAACAGGTTCTTAGAATATACTATAAACTAATGTGTTTGGCATATAGGTATACCTATAGGTAAATATTTGATACATATGTTGAGTTGAAATCCTATATGCTTTTGGAAGGAATTGCTTGGTGTAATATTGTATAGTATATCCTACTCTACAATCCTTTCCCTTAACGTCCAAAGAAATTAAAACTGGTCGAATTAAAATCTTTTTATGTGGGCTTGACCGTATCTTTAATAGTTTCTACTATTAGTCCAGTCTCTTCTTTTACTTTCACCAAGCGTCTTCATCAACCTTGTCTATAGTTACTTCTCTTCAACTTCTTAAGATGCTATAGACGACCTATTCTTCCGTGCATTTTCTTGCTTTTTCCGTTCCTCCTTCGCATCGACTGCCACAAAATATATTGTATGTTAAAATTTTGAAAGTACAAAAACAAGATTTTTTAAACAAAAGAATTAAATAGCCGAAATCTTTCACAACAAGTATTGATACACATTTTTTCTGTGGTACGAAATCTGTTTCATCCTATAGTAATTTACAGCCAATACATATAATTTTATGAAAATGTGCAGTTTGGTTATTTAGTTTACTGTTTGCAAGATTATGATTTAAAATTATATGTGTACGACAATAAAACATGTTTGAATTACGAAATATTGTATTGAAATAAAATTATTAGGTTGCCTCCTAATATACTGAACATGCTATTAGATCCATAATACACCAATTAGTTTTTGTAATAGGGAGTAACGTGTTAGTACCTCTTTTCTCAATTTTCAGACAAGGAGCACAAGTCCAATGGTTTTCGGTAGAAGCTGTAAGTTTTCCGCATTTTCTGTGTATTCCAGCGGCTGCACAAGTTTGGCAACGAGAAAGGGTCCAATTTCTTCATTAAGAATAATATATAATTTATATTATACATATAAAATTTTTGTAATGCACGGTATATTATTAATTACTCACCCAATATCATTGTGCTCCCGGCCATTTTCACACAAACACTTTTTTGCATCACATTTAGAATATTGGTAAAGGAGATCATCATATGCATTTGGCTCTCGTTCCCAAGAAGCATCTCTGTTACATCAAATAAATAACTTTGTACTTGCACTAAACAATTTTATCCAAACCTCAAATATGAGTATAACATAATGTTGAACTTACTGGTCAGGGACGTAAATACCTAGCGATCTCATTTCATGAACAAAATTCTCAGAGGCATTACATGTAGGACATTTGAAAGCGAATCCTGCACTCAATGCAAATTTCTATAATATTAGGAAACAGTTTTCGATAGCACAATGAATAATCTAGGCTAATTAAATTATTTGTCTAATGTGGTACCTGTAAGCACTCCTTGTGAAATACAGCTGCTTTGCAGCAATTTGCTTGTATAGGTTTACCAGTTACTGAGACATGAGCCATGCACACCGTGCATTTCCAATCTCTCCTTCTTAAAGTTATTTTTTGCTCTGTTTTATGATCATCACAATACGAACTAAAATAAACAGTTTCAGTTATATCATCAATACATAAATTTTCCTAATTGGAATTTAAATTGCATAAATAAAAAAGGATTTACGCGAAGTTTCCAAAAAACTGATAATTTGTTCCGTGTTGAAGACCACATGGGTAAT
This sequence comes from Tomocerus qinae, assembly GCA_020055645.1. NCBI lineage: Eukaryota > Metazoa > Arthropoda > Collembola > Entomobryomorpha > Tomoceridae > Tomocerus > Tomocerus qinae. The sequence continues at coordinate 47,857,773 of CM034546.1, read as the reverse complement.
GAAAGACTTTGCGACACTGCTCATTAAAACAGTTGATAGAGGCGCCCATATTTTTACAGTGTATACATTTCTTCAAAAACGACAAGAAAAATAATTTTAATAAGTTAAACGGAATTGGTTTATAAATTTTACCACCTATGAGACTTTGAAATTTGGGTTTCCTAATAATATGTTGACACATAAAACTTAAGTCAATCTACTCGTGAAAATGATTTTGCAGAAATATACTTTTCCCAGATGAGGAGTGCCATCCTCATGGGCCCATCACCACCCACGTCATCATCATATCACTAATATTCTAATTCACCTCCCAACTCCCACAGAGTGTCACACTAGGAATCTGTCATACTATAACCAGTCTCAGTCTGGGTGTTGACCAGTCTTTGTCGAGCTGTTGGAGGGTCTTGGTCGTGTTGCTGTGTGGATCACGGTGCGACTTGAGTTAGTCCTGGTCGGGAATATTTTGTGTCTGGGAACTTTAAATCGGATCGAGTCATCTTTCAGTTACAATAAACTTATACATTTGCCTGTGTCCAAATCCTATTGTTCTTTCGTGCAGTCATTTCCTCACATTCCGATCATAAATCCTAGCATTAAAGGTGAACTGAGTACGAATCATGGGTAGAGAAGGGGTAGTTAGTGCTACAATTCAGTCTAATCAGCTATCTGGTGACCCAGACTCCTCATAACGGTTCCCTAACCAATGTGACTGTGTGGGTAAATTTGTCTCTGATTTACTCAATGCGTAAAGATTGGAGTTCAATTGTATTTTTTATTCTATGTGGAAGAAAATTGTCTAAGCAAAGCAACTGAAATTTTCAAAACTTGGAAAAACACTGGAAAAATTTAATTCTTTAATAGCATTTCCAAAAAACATAAGAAAAGTCTCTTAGGGGTAAAGCTAGGTTTTGAGTTTCACTTTCCCTTTCACTTCACGCGGAAAAAGGACCTTTCAGTTACTTATTTTGCCTAAAATTCCAAATCCCCTCACCTGGGGCAATGGCAATGTTTTATTTGTAAATGTTCCTTAGCGCGTGAAGTGAAAAGGAAATGACACTCAAAACCTAGCTTAGCTCATTATGAAGATATAAAACTTACGAGGCGGGTGCTTCTTTTCACTTCCTTTAGTATGTCCGGAATTAAATAGCCACAAATTCCTTCATCTTCCCTGCCTCTCTGGTATAGGGCAGATGAGAATATCTAAAAAATAAACACGTCGGATATCTGTTTAAGTTTTAAGTTAAAAATTCAAATAATTAACCATACTTATTTATTGTTCTTACAGATTTCAAAACTTTTATCTTTTACATACCATACAAAAATAGTGAGTGGTTACTTCATCCCGACAATAAAGGGGGCCAAATTTAAGCTCATTGACTGTGTTTTTCTTGCAAAATACGCAGTTAGTTTCTGCAGTATTTTCGGTCAACACTTTAAGCGACATCTTGGCTTGAATACCAACTCAGCTAAATATAAATTAAATATCACACAAATGGCTAGGCGCGTTACTTTACAATTTGGAACGATTGAATGTTTTATTATTAATTACCTTTAATTCTCTTAATACTTGTACAACTTTCTGATTTCTAATGCTGAAATACTTGCTAACTGAATGACATGTGAGAGAAAGTGGCTTCAGGCGTGTATAATTTTTGATTAAGCAAATAGCACGCTATCAACCAAGATCACCTTGCTTGTTCTCCACGCACAAAGTTCACATATGACCATGACATCCATGAAATTTACGACCTGCACGTGATCGAATTAAGTAAATCAAATAATAAACCTATTTTTTCTTTATAACTTTTTTGATAAAAACGTATTTATTTGGTATTAAAATTTTTCCTTACTCATTATTAATGTCCGGTCGGGTTTTTCTAGAAAATTTTGTCCCAATTAATACACGAGTGCTATTATTTTCCTTGTATTGATCCAAAAGAGTCACCATTGAAAATCCACTTGCTTGAAAATTTCGGGAGTTATAAGTCGAAAACTTGAATTTCGTTCTCCTATACAACTATAGGACGTTTCCGTTGTAATAAGTGAAGTTAGTGAAATTGTACTTTTGACATAAAAACTGTATGTCTATCAAAATTTATTATATTGACTATTTTCTCCATGCACGTTCTGTGAATAAAATCAACAGCTCAGATTTTAGAGAAAAGACGTAATAAACTCTTGGAGCGGATGGATCGATATATTTGTTCATCTTCATCTCGTTCTCGTCTCTGATTTTATCCTGATGGTGAAATATTATATAGGTACTATAAGTACCTACTGAATATGTATACAAGGACGTATTTAGGGATGGGCTTTACGGGCTGAAGCCCCCCCCCGAAATCCAAGAAAAGGGGAATTTTTTTCTCAAAATAGCAAAAAATTTCGCGCTCAGCGTGATTATTGGGCATTTTAAGGCCGTTTTTGACTCATTTCCTTCAAAAAATGGCAAAAATTTTCGCGCTACGCGCGAATATATATACTTAAAATATCTATTGGAAATCTAGCCCCCTCCGAAACTCAGTTCTGCATACGTGCTTGTATGTATATACCATACCACATAAAATAAATACACGAAACAGTATCAATAACTTATATAAATATATACTATATACCTGTGAGATTGTAATGCTATATTATTATGTATACCTCATATTAAGTATGTGCACAGTCAACTGCAATGCATGTAAATTTTATTTGTATGTTATCTGTTATGCTACCCGATATCTTTGTGAAGGGACGGGTGAGGATGACGAAGGGGAGAAGTGCACGTGAAAGGATCGTACATGTGTTGTACTATATTTACAGTTATTATGCTTTGTACTATATATCTTCCGAATCTCTATTATAAAATTATAACAGTAATCTCTCCCATCCCTCATCCGCTACATGGCATGAAAGATTATCTTCTGAAATCACTCAGCCGGGCAACTATTGTATGCTGGGTTTACTACAGATAGGAATTTCAGCTTTGTAAGTCTAATATTAAGTACCCTGGACTTCAGTAATATTATTCAATGTATAGGAGTGTTAAAATATTGTCTATGGTAGACGCATATTAGCCACGACAGGGCAGATGTTAATTGTTAGGAGGGATAAAGGGAGACTCTTTTATATGTCCCGATGCATTAAATCAGAATAAAAGAACTCAAATTTCGTATGGAAAGGTAAGGATCTTTTGTATTAACGGATGCGGGAGACACGTATGCATGGCGCAGTTGATTTGCCAGCATTGTGCCACTATTTGATACAATACATGGTATATTGTTGCTATAACCAAACCTATCATATATAATTTGGTATTATTTTGTTATAAATGACAAGAAACTAAATAATTGTAATTCACAATATGTCTTTGTAAATACATTGGCTAGATCAATATTGAGATATCATGTCAAATGAAGAACGCAGTAAATGTTTTTGACAAAATTACGCCCGCCGCTCTATTTCTATGAATTTAAAACTTCCCATTCTTTATATATACAGAGCAGTGTCTGTTTTACATAAAAGGTGTTTGATTTTTGGCTCAGCATTCACCACATATATTATATAGATTTAAAGCATGCATTATGAGTTTCTATGCTTTAAGGACAGGCACTGATTTCGAATGATGATACCCTATTCAACATGATAGCTACTTTTTCGGCCAATTTTTTGAATACCAATTATGTCACATGTCACGTAGTACCCTTTTTTGCTTTTAACATTGTACTCCAAGCATTGCTAAATGGAAAATACAGCTCTCCCGACTAAAGACAGTTACGGGGCGTAGTGAAACATAACCCATATTCATACAATAAGCTTTTCTAGTTCTGTTGAAGGTTAACTCACCTTAATTTAGTCAACCTGGCTGGTCATATCGTATCGTGAAGAACATAATAATATGGCTCCTAAAGTCTGAAATTTCCACTCCAACTTTTATTAATTCCAAAAGAAAATCTGGAAATGTTGAGGGGGTAAACTTTAGAGAATTATTTTATAAAAAAACGTTTGCAATTTTTGTAAATGTTTGAGCCACCCACACATGTAAAAATAATTTTTAAAAAGATTAGATCTTTTTACAATGTACTTTTTTCTTTAATATTACGAATATACAAACTATACTGATAATTTCAGGGCATTTAATTTTGATAGATAGTTTTTGTATTGTTATGATGTGCCTCGGTAATTATGTTTAACTTAAAAAACAGACCTATAATCTTTACTCTACATAAGCATAAAGTGGGGCATGCGCATGGGATTCTTTCATTATTCTTGAATAAATGTTTGTATGTTTCTATGTCCGTAACAGGGTTACCAGATTTTCTTCAAAGAATTTAAGTATCCTGGCCAACAATAGCCATTTACCAACCCGCGCCCTTCGGGCGCGACTAGGTAAATGCTTACAAATCTCATTCAGCCTTATTTGGCGCAATCATTTGAGCGCAGCTAACAAACTTACGGTTTATTGTTGAAAAACAAGCAAAAATAATTAAATTACGTATCTTGAAATAAATATTCTTGCATATTACTTCATGTATGAAGAAGGAAATCAAGAGAAAATACCAATTCGCGCGAAGCGCGAGAAATTTTTGAAATTTAACTTCAAAACTGATCAATAAGACTTAACGAATTTTAAGTAATTTAGCTTTAACGGTTTAGTGACATAGCTGAGAAAGAGAGGTTTGTTATTTATACCCCGCTTATTATGTTATTAATAAATTTCTTTCGGAATTGGAAGACAATTTTGACTATAAACTGAATTTAAAGACAAAAATACTTAAATTCGCGCGAGGCGCGAGAAAATTTCAAGTAGTAAACGTATCTGAACGATAGAAAAGTGTGTTCTAATATTAGAGGACTTATCGATTTTAGCTGATTTAAGTATATTTAAGTATAATTTAAGCATTTTAAAATACTTGCAAGTATTTTAAGTATAGGGCCCAATTTAAGTATAATACTTGCCATTTAAGTATACCTGGTAACCCTGGTCCGTAATATTTTGTAATTAATTAGTGAAATTCGGGCCAATGCGCAGTCGCTAGAAATTTACTGATTGCAACATTTTCTAGCACATTATGTGTGCTAGGATTCAACTAGTTTTACTATAAAATTAAACAGAATATGAACAAAGCAAAAAATGCAAGGCTATTGCTATATGGTTGTCGAATGTATTTCGTAAATATATCTGTAGATACAATCATTAAATATTCCGAAAAGTGCATTACATACATTACACGACGTGACCACATGCTAAAGTTTATCAAGTGACGCAGGCATTTAGCAATTATAAATTTGTCTGTAATTTATCAATTCTAAACACGCAAAAGACAACTAAAACTTGATTTTGTATGTTGTGTAATCGTTTTAGATAACGGTGATAGTAGTAACATAAAATTATTAGCTGTAAAGTTATAATTACATGTTACATGAATGTGGGAGAACTTCTCAGTTTTAGCTCGCCTGAGTAAGGCAGCTTATAGAATCGTACGTCGGTCTGTACGTTCGTTAACGTATGATAACATTCGAAGGTATGAGTATTATAATAATATGTGTATACGGAAGTTGACCAAACTTGGGAAAGACTATAGACGAGTGATGAATCCTATTCAGTAAAAATTGAGCTAATTTGCCTTTAAATACATTATTGTTTAGAGTCTTTGTTAATCTATTAATCTGCATTCCATTTCTGTTTATTTTGATAGTCAAATATTTGTTTATAAGTTTTGTTAATTTTGAGTTATGATTAATATTGATCTAATTTGAATTATTATTCATTTTAGTAATCGAAATAGATCTGTTTCTGCTTTTATTCTACCACAAATGTGTATACGGTCCGCTTCACTCATGCGAGCTTCTGTTACGGCTTAGTTTAAGTGTTATAGTACAGTTTCGACTGTGTACATAGTAATTGAGTGGATTGTTCTCCAAGTGATAGCGTGTCATAAAATGTGTAAATTTATTAACATCGGGAGCCGGTAGAAATGGATTTGTCTGATCCTATCATGTCCGTCAGACAGTCTAGTCTGCCGGAGTGTCATTTTTGAAACGAAAAGCAAGGTGGCCCGCTCTGTAGCAAAGTATCCGTATTTTGTTAAAAATTTGTGCCTTCCGCTTATGTCTTTGTGTGATATGAAATGGCAGTAAGGTAGGTAAGACCAAAAAAGTATCATAAATAAAAAGTGGCAATTGATATAAAGCCGTCAAAAATTGTGTCACAACTAGTCAGAACAACGAAAACTCATTTTCACATAAGGTTTGGTTTTGCCTTTCTTAGAATTCCTTTGAGAATTTTCCCCTAAATTTAATTAAAATTGAAGGTTATTAATTTTCCACCATTGACCATTACTCATTACTTACTGGGTGTCAAAATTTTTTCCACTTTACTGTCAAACAATATTAATCAATATTGCCATATTAATACAACTGTGGTTGATATTTAGAATGGTGAATAGTGTATGCATTTTGTTTAGAAACACGGTGTACATGTTCAATTCTCGTTGGGAAGGAGCTCTACCCTTTAGCTGAAATAGTAATAGTATAATGACCAGAGAAGGAAGGACAATGGCTGTATATACCATTGAAATCTTGACATTTATTCTCCAGTGAGAACTTAACTGAGCCGAAAATTTACAATTAAAGAAACTTTCAAAAATCCGAAGCACGATATGGAATTTTTATTAAAAACGGTTTCAATATTTAAATTATTAGTTTGGGTAACAGTGTACTTTAATTTCTGTGTATCTGTACAACTTAATCCTGAAGATCAAAGAACATTTGACAACATGAAGATTTTCATAGAACAATGTGAAAATCTAAAATATTCACATTTTAACATATTAAATTTAGTTCTGAATCAATTCTTAGGTCACGACAACAGCGCTTTAACTGAAAAAGTAATTATATATCTACAGAAGGATATTTCAATTCCTATTACAATTGAAAATCTTGGCATTTATTCCCAAATGATACCATATCTAAAATCAACTAGGGAACTTTACAACTACATGCTAAATCAACAAATGAAATCCGCCTACAAATTCACTCCATTAGAATTCAGAAAAAAAGTATATTTTTCATTTTCATTTGAAATTTCGAAAGCATTTGCTCTAGACTCATATTGGCTAAGTGTATCACACCAATGGTGTACATTCAGAAATATTTTAGTCACGATCTCAACTTACAGAAGAACGTGGAACTTTCACCCTAATAGTAATGCCCGGTCACTTTACGTAGTAAATGCTACGAGTGTCTACAAAGTTTGTCAATATTGTGTACCATTTACTGAAACAGTTTTTGACAATTATTTGTTCGATATTAAGAAAATGATTGGAAGTTCTTGTCCAGTAGAAAAAGTCAAGGTTTTTCAACGACATATCGTCTGCCTAATATTACAACGTAACAAGCCATTTCATCATGACTGCTACAAAGTAACAAACCATTTTATCATGGCTGAGACAAAGTAACAAACCATTTTATCATGGCTGCGACAATGTAACAAACCTAACTCCTGATACATTGGTTTGTTACATTGTCGCGGTCATGATAAAATGGTTTGTTACTTTGTCTCAGCCATGATAAAATGGTTTGTTACTTTGTAGCAGTCATGATGAAATAGCTTGTTACGTTGTAATATTAGGCAGACGATATCACCATGAGACTAGGAATTGCCATGCTACCTGCCTATTCAAGAGAATATATTCATGATCTTCAATGCCTGCCTTATTGGAAAGTGTCAGATGGATTAATTCCACCTCCTTCATTATTTATCCTACAGCATATTATTAAAACTTTAAATGGTTCTGCTAGTGCTTGTATAAGTAATACACCGTGCAAAGGCCACATTTGGGCCCGGGTACATGATATTTATGAAGTAGCACCATTACCTTCAACTAAGGATTTAAATACCCGTTTGAATATATTAGACCAAGGGGATAGTACTAAATATGTATTCTTTGGATGGAAAATTGAAAAGGTCAATAGTTGGAAAGTACTTTTCGGCCCTCTTAATTGGGTTGTTTTAGCATTTGCATGTTTCACAGGACTCTTTTTGACCTGTTTTCTAACAGCTTGCAATAAATGCAAAAGTTTTGCCGCATTTGGGAACGTTATCATTAGAGCCGCTTTGGGCCAAGATGGCGGCATGCTGAACACTAAGTATCACTTAGTCTTAAGAATTTTGATAATGGGATGGATATATACGAGTTTAATTATAAGCGAAACTTACAAGGGAAACATTTTGGCTAACCTTTTGTACAAAAGTGAAGCCTACTTTCCTAAAACATTCAAGGAAATCATTGATAATAACCTAAATATTTTTGCTGAATATGGACATGACAACACAACGATAGAATTGGTAAATATTGCCATCGATTTAGAACATAATGCACAATTATATACCCAAATTAAGGAAAAGCTTTTGAAAGCTAAGCGTGACTTAACAATTGAGGAAATTGTAATCAAAATGACGAAAGGAGACAGCATGCTAATTGATGGATTTACTATAAAATTGTTCCAAAATGTTTTACAAACATTGGGCAATAATACTAACTTTTACGTGTCTAAAGATAATATTAAATTGAAAATGTTTATGATGGTTCAAGACCTAGTAATTGTTGACGAGATATTCTCGATACAATTTTCATTTATTGAGTCGGGGATTTTAGCGAAGTTAAAGAATAGTCATGCAAGTTATTCTCAGAGAGTGGCATCTGTAATTAAATTACGCAATGTAGGCTTAGTAAACACGGCATTGTCGGATTTTACTGATATTCCCATTGAAATGCCCAAAGGACCTCAGATCCTTAGAATTGAGAATGTACTATCTGTATACATTGTCCTCTTAATTGGCAGCGGAATCTCATTTACTATATTCATATATGAATTCATAACTCAAATATTTAATGAGTCGAAAAGGAAGTTGAAAACCATCACAATCCAACCAACTCCCCAAACAGTCATCAAAGGCAGTCTCATGAGTGGAATAGCCAATCTCCCAGACAGAATCCAAAGGCGGTTTACCAGACTAATTTCAAAGAATTTCTACCAGACAGAATCCGAAGCCAGCAGTGTCCCAAACCGAGGCCCAAATTTGCCACCCGGAAAGAATACAAAACAAGGCTCACATCCCAGACAGAATACAAAACCAACCTCCCACCCCGGACAGAATCCAAAACCAGCTTCTCACTCCGGAAAGAATCAAAAAGCAGTTTCTCGTCCCGAACAGAATCCAAAATCAGTTCTCCATCCCGAACAGAATCCAAAATCAGTTCTCCATCCCGTACAGAATCCAAAACCAGTTCCCCATCCTGAACAGAATCCAAAACCAGTTCCCCATCGCGAACAGAATCCAAAACCAGCGTTCAATCCCGGACAGGATTCAAAATCAACCACCCATCCTGGACAGGATAGAAAACTAGCCAGCCATCCCAGACAGAGTTCAAATCCAGCTTTCAACACCTGTCAGGAGTCAGGATGCAAAACCTGCCGCTGACCCCAGATAGGATAGAGAACCAGTCACCCATTCCAGAAAGGATTCAAAACCAGCCTCCGATCCCGGACAGGATTCAAAAGCCGTGTTAAAATGGCGTCTATAATGGTAGACTCTTACTACTCACGCCATGACAGATGTTAATGTTAATTGTTACAGGACGGATGAAGGGAAACGGAGACTGTATTATATGTACCGATGCTTTAAGAACGTGCGTTCTAATCCAAGGTGTTAGCTATATATATTGCCTTAATAAAATTTCAGTTGTTAAGATCGTTACCAAAACGCTCCCTTGTAAAATCAGAAAAAAATTATTCCGGGAATTTGATAATTTGTAAAAAATATATCAAACATGTCATTAAAAAGAGAAAAGAAAATGAGACCGAGTATGAGGCGCCTTTTTTGAATTTGAGTCGACAAGTGTGAACAAAAATTCGAGATATATTTCTTACTAGTTAGGAGACTGACCAAGCGATATTGAAACCAACCGCAAAAACAAGGATAAAGAAGAGTCTTTATCGAAAATGAAACCGTACGAACAGTCCGCCGAATGTTCGTATGTTCGTTAGCCGCCTCAAGTGGTTCAACTCAAGTGGTTTTGCTAGAGGCGGCTGTCCTTTATTGTTTGCGATTATGCAACGCATAACGCCACATAACGTGAAAGTCGAGAAAGAGTTTGAGGCAGATTTTGTCTCCCGGAGCCAAAGTTTTGGGCCACAGTCCTTTAACTCTTACAACGGCTCACAACGTGAAGCGAAAAGTTAGTAAGAGTATAAAAACTTTAACTAATTTCTTACATTGATTTCCCTACTCCAAATCAAAATTTTCAAATTGTGTTTTCATTGATTTAAAAAACGATTTTTGAAATTCGCGCCTTCATTGCTCTTGTTAAACATTTTGTGGTAAATTCTGAAACTGTATTACTGTACGTTTAGTCGATTTCTCTAAGCAATATACGCTGGAATAAAGGCTCCACACTGCAAACCTCCATAAATGAGTATAAAATAACTCAAATATCGTCTTGTATTAACGCATTTTGGTGACACACATATGCATGGCGCGGTTGATTTACCACAAGAGTGCTACACTTTGATACAATCGTACTGCTGCTAATTGCTATAACCAAACCTATCATCTCAATCTCAATTGTATTAAATTTGATATTATTATTATCATCTTGTCATACATAATAAGTAAAAGGGAATAATTGTAATTTACGATATGTCTTTGTAAAATATATTGGCTAAGTCTATATTCAGATACCATTTCAAATTAAGAATGTTTATGACAAAAATTACGCACACCACTACTCTATGACACTTAAATTTTATACCATACATGTGGTTTTTAAATTAAAGGTGCTTGTGCATTTTGGCTTACCCTACCACTCGCACTTACCACATATATATCCATGCATGCATTATTAATGTTTTCGATAATGTACCCCAACGCATACCTCTATGTACTAAATTTAGCACATGAAGGTATGCGTTTGGGTACATTATCGAAAATATTAATTGGCTCTATGCTTTAAGGACAGTTGCTCAGAAATAGCAAAACATGATACACTGTTCTCCTGTCTCAGACATACAATACTACATTTTATTAATGTCAAAAGAAAAAACTGAAAATATTGAGTGGGTAAATTTTAGAGAATTATTTTTTTTTAATTTGTAAATGTTAGTCATATACCTGTAAAAAAATAATAAAAAGATTGGTATCTTTATACAAGTTAATTTTATTTTGCTTTGGTATTACGAGCATAAAAGCTATGCGGATCATTGAAGGGTATTTAATTTTGATGTACATCTTTTGTTATGACGCGCCTCGATGTTAACTTAAAAATAGAATCAAGTTTTCACTGTACAGGGTCATCACTTATATAATTCCTCCCACCACAACCTAACACAGACTAGTTATTAAAATGGTCTATATATCATGTTGTAGAGAATCTTTTTGCTAATCTAACCGACCCTAACAATATGCACATCGGTTATGAAAACCGGGTGAAAAATTTTTTGAAAGCATGTCATAAATATATCTGTAGATAAAATCATATCATAGTATAAAAGTAATTACAATTTTGTCTGCAGTTTATCAATCAATCACGCAATAGCAAAACTAAAACTCTTACCAAAAAGGAAGTAGTTACAATTGGTATGTTGTGTAATCTATCTAGTGAACTTTCGTAGCAGATGCATAAAATTATTAGTAGTACCTAAAGTTATAATTACGTGCATATGAGAGAATTTTTGAAATTTATGGTACAGTTACTTTAAATACTATGTCTTTATCAGATGAATATCTCAAAATTAAATGCAGAAGAAAACTATGTAATTTTCTACGTTACTTTAGTTGAAATGTATCTATATGGCAATAAATAGAAAAATAATACACCATTTTAACTTTTCGATAGGAAAGGAATAGGAAACATTTTCAACTGTTCACCATAGCAATTAAATGAATGGTCGTCCAAATGGTAGCGTGTCGTAAAATGTGCAAATCTCTATATATAATCGCAGACTTGATAAATTTACCTGTCTATATATATTTATATATATATATGTATGTACGTGTGGTAGGGAGAACCTAGGGAACCTGCATATATTACGTAAAGCAAAACCCCCTCCCACATGTGTAACGCAAGTGCTAACTGCAACATTTTTGGGTATCCCCTCCTCCCATCAACTGCACACAGAATATATGCAGGCTCCTTAAAAGCAAAAAAAAGTAAAATGCGCAAGCCCAATTCCTCTAAACCAACGAAATGAGTCGTTTCACATTATTGTTATAACATCTAAATAACAACAGTTTACATAAGAAGGTTGAATGGTGACTGGGGATTGAATGGAAATGATTAGCGAAAGGGAACATTTCGTAATGTTTACTTTTTACTACCCTCTTACTCTTAATTCCTTTGTGACAGTTGGGATATCTTTTTGTAGAATTAAATAACAGCACTGGGTAATTAACTATTCTTTAAAAATATTTTTTCGTAAGTTGTACTCATGGGATTTGAACGTTTTTCCAAAATCCTAGAGGGAATCTTATTTTTTCGATTTTAAAAGTTTTGGTAACTTTGTGGGATTTTTTTCGGAAATAGTCTTTCATTGTTCCCTATATTTGATGCTACTATCCACAGTTATTATTTTGGTGTAGGAAATTCCTTTTTATCAGGAAGTTGGGACTGCAGCTAATTTTTCCAACCACTGTAGAAAATAAAGGTGTAATAATTTAAATGTACTTTGTATTTACAAAGTTAACAACCTAATGGGATGTTTTCGAAATTGTTTTTATTACTGTGATGGGTGGCCTGCTGAATTTCTCTTGAGTGCTAGATTTGCCTCCTTAGCTGGGTTCACTAGTGTATTAAGAAATGCATACATGAAACCATGTCTGTGAAAGGAAACTTTTTAATTTGGTTAGCATTTCAGTATTTATACCTTATAACCGTTATAAAAGCCAAATATCATTTGAAATATTTTCTAGAACAGTGTGTTTAAATATTTTTTAGAACAGTTTGATTAAATACTTTCTTATTTTCGTCAAATGACTTATACACTGTATACACCGTGTTTCATTTTATCTGTTACCCTGTATATCTTAGCATTTTGAAGTACCACAGACAACGGACATAAAACTTTGGAAATGCCATGCGAAGTTCCATTAGTAAGGGCATTTTTTGACAATTCAAAAACATGTCCAAAAATAAAAATAGGAAAATAACCGAGATTTGACCTGGTAGCTTTTTGCAGTCGTATAGGCAAACATATAGACGTCAAAAAAGGATAAAATTAAGGTAAGTTGACCAAAACATATCAAAATTAAGTCTTTAAAAAATTTTTCTTAGAATTCCTTCATGATTTTTTCACATGATTTTAATCACATGATTTTAAAACCGGAGGCGGTTAATTTTCCAACATTATTTACTGGGTGTCAAACCTTTTTTGACTTTTGATTTTCAATGGATTTTTGAAACACTTCATGTCAAAAAATATTAATCCATTTTGCCTGATTAATATAACTTTGGATGATGTTTAAATGGTGTATGGCGTATGTGAATGTCACTTGTCCACGGTACCTACTACCAGTTGCTAAGATCCATTGGGTGACAGATGAAATGAAACACGTGATCATTTCGCTGCTATTCGCTTTAGCTGGAATGATAATAATAGCAACAGAAGAAAGACAGTGGCTGAGCTACACCATTGTTTTGACAATTATTCACTAGAGAAAGTTGAACTGAGCTGAAAACTCGAATATTTTCTACATTCAAAAATATTTAAATTTGCATTACGTTCTAAATCTAGGGAAGAACTTGGAATTTTCACAATAAAATATTTGGTCACTTCAATATAGTGGAGGCAGTGAGTGAGAACAGCAGTTTTAGAAATTTTTAAAAATCCGAATTACAATATGGGATTTTTATTGAAACCGATTCTGATATTTAACTTCCTAGTTTGGGTAACAACGTGTTGCAATTTTTGTTTATCTGTCCAACTTAATCCTGAAGAGCAAAGAACATTTGACAACGTGAAGGTCTTCATAGAACAGTGTGCACATCTAAAATATTCGCATTTTAACATAATAACTTTAGTTCTTAATCGATTCTCGGAACACTACAACAGCGCTTTAACTGAAAAAGTAATTGTATACCTCCAGAGAGATATTTCCATTCCTATTACAATTTAAAATCTTGGCATTTATTCCCATATGATACCATATCTAAAAACAACTAGGAAAGTTTACAACTACATGCTGAATCAACAAATAAAATCCTCCTACAAATTTACTCGATTAGAATCCAGAAAAAAAGTTTATTTTTCATTTTCATTTGAATTGTCAAGGTTATTAGCTATAAACTCATACTGGCTAAGTGTCTCTCAGCAATGGTCTACGCTTAGACATATTTTAGTTACCATCTCAACCCACAGAAATACTTGGAACTTTCACCCTAATAGTAATGCCCGGTCAATTTATGTATTGAATGCCACTAGTGTCTACAAAGTTTGTCAATATTGTGTACCATCTAGTGAAACATTTTTTGACAATTATTTGTTCGATATTATTGGAAGTACTTGTCCAGTAGAAAAGGTCAAGGTTTTTCAACGACATATCACGATGAGCCTAGGAAATGTCATGTTACCTGCCTATTCAAGAGAATTTATTCGTGATCTTAAGTACCTGCCTTATTGGAAAGTGCCCGATGGATTAATTCCACCTCCTTCATTATTTGTTCTGCAACATGTTATCAAAACTTTAAATGGTTCTGCTAGTGCTTGTGTAAGTGATGCACCGTGCCAAGGCCATATTTCTGCCTGGGGAAATGATATTTATGAAGCAACCCCAATAGCTAGTCATTTAAACCGTTTGAATATATTAGATCAAGGTGATAGTACCAAGTTTGTATTCTTTGGAAGGAAGATTGAAAAGATAAATAGTTGGAAAGTACTTTTCGGCCCTCTTAATTGGGTTGTTTTAGCATGTGCATGTTTCACAGGACTCTTTTTGACCTGTTTTCTAACAGCTTGTAATAATTACACAAGTTTTGCCCCATTTGGGTATGTTATCTTTAGAGGTGCTTTAGGAGAAGATGGTGGCTTGCTGAACACTAAGTATCACTTAGTCTTAAGAATTTTGATAATGGGATGGATATATACGAGTTTAATTATAAGCGAAACTTACAAGGGAAACATTTTGGCTAACCTTTTGTACAAAAGTGAAGCCTACTTTCCTAAAACATTCAAGGAAATCATTGATAATAACCTAAATATTTTTGCTGAATATGGACATGACAACACAACGATAGAATTGGTAAATATTGCCATCGATTTAGAACATAATGCACAATTATATACCCTGATTAAAGAAAAGATTTTGAAAGCTAAGCGGGAATTAACAATTGAGGAGAATGTAGACAAATTGGCAAATGGAGACAGCATGCTAGTTGATACTTTTAATATAAAATTTTTCCAAAATGTTTTACAAAAATTTGGCAATAATACAAACTTTTACGAATCTAAAGAAAATATTGAATTGAAAATGTTTATGATGGTTCAAGACCTAGCAATTGTTGATGAGATATTCTCGATACAATTTTCGTTTTTTGAGTCAGGGATTTTAGCGATGTTAAAGAATAGGCATGCAAGTTTTTCTCAAAGAGTGATAACTGTAATTAGACTACGGTCTTTAGGTCTAGTAGACACTACCTTGTCAGATATTAAAAGTAACTCCATTGATACATCCAAAGGACCCCAAGTTCTGAGAATTGAGAATGTATTTTCAGTGTACATTGTGCTCTTAATTGGAAGCGGAATCTCATGTACTATATTCTTAGGTGAATTCATAATTCAAATATTTATTGAGTCGAAAACAGAGTCGAAAACCATCACAATCCAACCAACCTTGCAGACAGTAACCAAAGTCACTTTCTCAGATAGCATTCCAAACCAGTCTATCAGACAGAATTCGACAATGCATGGCTCCCAGACCGAGACTCAAATTTGTAACCCTGAAAGAATCCAAAACCAGCCTCTCATCCCGAAAGGGATTGAAAACCAGGACGTCATTCAAAACAAGCCACCCATCACAGAAATGACTCAAAACGAGGCCGCCCGAACAGGATTCAAAATCAGAATTCCATCCCGCACCGTACAGGATTTAAAATCAGAATCCTATCCTGGACAGGATTTACAATCAGAATCCCATCCCGGACAGGATTCAAAATCAGCATCGGCATCCTACCCCAAACAGGATTTACAATCAGAATCCCATCCCGAACAGGATTTACAATCAGAATCCCATCCCGAACAGGATTTACAATCAGAATTCCATCCCGGAAAGGTTTTAAAATCAGAATCCCATCCTGGACAGGATTCAAAATCAGAATTCCATCCCGCAGACAGGATTTAAAATCAGAATCCTATCCTGGACAGGATTTACAATCAGAATCCTATCCCGGACAGGATTCAAAATCAGCATCCTACCCCAAACAGGATTTACAATCAGAATTCCATCCCGAACAGGATTTAGAATCAGAATTCCATCCCGGACAGGTTTTAAAATCAGAATCCCATCCTGGACAGGATTCAAAATCAGAATTCCATCCCGCACCGGACAGGATTTAAAATCAGAATCCTATCCTGGACAGGATTTACAATTAGAATCCCATCCCGGACAGGATTCAAAATCAGCATCCTACCCCAAACAGGATTTACAATCAGAATTCCATCCCGGACAGGTTTTTAAATCAGAATCCCATCCTGGACAGGATTTACAATTAGAATCCCGGACAGAATTCTAAACCTGCCGCCCATCTCAGACCGGATTTAAAACCAGCCGACCATCCCGGACAGGATTTAAAACCATCTACTTATACAGAATCCGATCCGAAGTCACATAATCCATAACAAACCCTTTAGATTGGATACAAATATTATCCTCCCAGACAGGATGGATAATATTGCCGGCCGGCACGAAGTAATATTTCGGAAATATTGGAATTTGAAATAAAAGCTTCTATCATTGCTAAAACTGGACTGATAATGTTTTTACTTATGCACCTCAAAGCATAAAACTTCATGTACTAAATTTGACTTCCGAAGGTATGCTTTAGGGTACATATAAGTAAGACATTGCATTGATAAGCAATGGAAAAATACCAGGGTTTTATGAGGTTAAAACTTGCAACGGAAAATGAAGAGTGTCCGGTGAAGCACAAGTAACGTTCGCTAAAAAAATTACAGAAAATGATATAGGTAGTGTATATCCTTATACTCTTAGTAACAGTTAATAGTTGTAGAAATCTCCAGCATAAAAGTATGACATGTAGAATTATGCATCTATATTAGAAAGGATGTAAATTAGGACTTGAACTTTTGTGCTGTTTTTTTCCTAAAGATTGTATGAATCGTATGATCATTCCTACCTACATTTAAATTAAGTTGTGAACTCTTGTACTATTTTTTCTTAAATGTATGACCTAAGGTCCACTTCCAGACACCACAATTGAATAATTGGTCTCTAGAAGCGGACCACTATTTACGATGTATGGAAGTAAGATTATCTCTAATCTGAATGTAGGAAGGTAATCTATGTCAACTCCATATTATAAATATGGGTGACTTACCTGTACTATTAACTCACTCGACTCTGGTCTTTACTTATATACACACCTCTCTTAACTTTTTTGTAAAATAAAACTTTACAGTTCTACAAGTTTTGCTGCATCAGTCTCAATTTCCCCACATTTACGCTAGGCTCATCTTAACTTGAAATTTTGCCATCATTTAGCTAGAACTTTTTAATTTTATACTTAACTAGTCTACGAACAAATAGTGTTGAGAACACTTAGCTTTTCTCATTTGGCGCCCCTGGTTAGGACTAGTTAAAATTATTTTTTTTAAAAACAAAAGAGCAAAAAGTTCCAGTTTTTCAAGAAGATGCCTACCCTTGAGGAAGTCGATCACCACCTAATGGTGCTCCGAACTCAACGAGGTCCTGCTCGTGAACAGTTCAACAAGACCATCGCGAATTTGCAATAAGAGCTGGACAAAGTGGAACCATCCCCGATGCTAGTTGACGGGCTCATGAAGAATCTGGAGCGAAAAGGAGGAACCGTCGCCCGAATTGACGAGCAAGTTATGGCCACACTCCTTGACAAACTCCTCATTCCCGAAGCCACCGATATAGCACAGGATGTAGAGGAAGAACATTCAGGATCCGAAGCGTTTCAAGACCGCCTGGGCCTGATGAGAGCAAAAGTGGAGATCTTCCAAGCTAAAGACGACAGTGAGTTCACTAGCTGCAGTTCCAGTACCAGCACCAGCACCAAAAGCCGTGTAGGTAAAGACCGAAGACTGAAACTTCCAAAAATCGAATGGAAGAAGTTCTCCGGTGATCCAAAGGACTGGCTGGGATTCTGGGGGCAGTTTGAAAAGATCGACACCGATGCAGACATGAACGGTGCCGACAAGTTCCAATACTTGCTGCAAGCTGTTGAGAAAAAGTCCAGAGCTGGAGATCTCGTCGCAAGTTTCCCCCCGAGTGCCAACTGCTACCCGAAGGCCATTGAAAGTTTAAAGAGCCGATTCGGGAGAGAAGATATACTCGTGGAGGTGTATGTTCGGGACCTGCTGCAACTCGTCCTCCAAAGAGCAGCTCATCAACAAAAAATCGTGCTGTCGAGTCTTTACGACAGATTGGAGACGTCTCTCCGGGCTTTGGAGACTCTAGGACTTGCCTCGGACAAATACGCGGCCATGCTCTACCCGTTGGTCGAGTCCTGCCTGCCGGAAGACGTCCTGCGAAATTGGGAACGGAGAAGAATTCACGCATATCCACAGACGGAAGAGCCGAGTGTCCCTGCCACTGCCGCCGCAGATGGAAGTCAGATTGCTGAATCAACAACGTCCCAATCAACGCCCAACCAACTCTCTCTCTTGATGTCCTACATTCGAAAGGAAGTGGAGGGAGAGGAGCGAATAGCCATGGCTAGAAAAGGTTTCACCGTGGAGAAAGAAGAAAAGTCGAAGAAGCAGCCCAAAGGAGAGGAAAATTCTCGAGAATCTCGTGATACCCCGACGGCAGCTGGACTCTTCAATGGTGAGCCTAACAAATCAAATTCTAAAAAGAAAAAATGTTGTTGTGTCTTCTGCACTAAGTCCCACGACAATAAGGACTGCTACCAGGCGTCCAAGATGTCATTGGAGGAAAAGAAGAAGATTTTGGGGGAAAACAATGCGTGTGAAGACTGTCTGCTGGGAAGCCACCCTGGGAAATGCAAACCATTCATCAGATGTACCCTGTGTTCCAAAAGGCATTACACAAACATGTGTCCAGATCTTTCGGAGAAAAAGACGGGGACAACTCAGGGAAAAGAATCCACTCCAAGCAGCAGCAACACCCTTTCCAACCAGACCTGCACGGAGGACGTGTGCTTGCAGACTCTACTCGTCCGTATCTGTAATGGCTCCGAAGAGAGAACCGTCAGAGCGCTGATTGACAGCGGCTCGCAGAGATCCTACCTGGACTCCTACGCGGCGGAGAAAATGGGCTACTGCAGCATCGGCGAGGAAAAGATAAAAAATTGTCTTTTCGGAGGACTGGTGACCAGTGAGAAGACTCACAGAAAATATCGTGTATGGCTTACCAGCATGGACCACAGCTACCGCTGCAACTTTGTCACACTGGAAGCGGAGAAAATTTGCGGCTCCATTCCCCGTGTTTCAAATGGTCCATGGATGAAGGAGATGAAGGGAATGGGAGTCAAACTCTCAGACGTTGGAACCGACCTGCCTGAAATCCGTCTTTTAATCGGAGGAGATGTCGCCGGCAAATTGTTCACCGGAAAGAAGCAAGATTTGGACAGCGGCCCAGTTGCTTTCGAAACATTCCTTGGATGGACTCTTCTAGGCAAGACTGGTCGCAGCCCACAACCCTCAGCAACAACAACCGTCGTCACAACAGCCCATGTGTCCGATGCCACTCTCCAGGATTTATGGAAGCTCGACGCAATTGGGATAACTGACCCGGCGGAGAAACATTCGAAGGAGGAACTCCAGCAAGCAGCCATGCAATACTTTAAGGAGACGGTGACGAGAGAACCTGACGGCCGCTACCAAGTATCATTGCCGTGGATCTCTGATCACAGCCACCTAAGAAGCAACAGACTAATCGCGGAGAAAAGACTAGAAAACTCTACGAAGAAACTTAAGGCGGAAGGAATGCTACCAGCCTACAACCAAATCTTTGAAGAGTGGCTCTCCGACGATGTCATAGAGAAGGTTCCTTTTGGAGAAATCTCGAATTTTGGACATTTCCTGCCACATCGAGCAGTGGTGAAACTATCCAGCCAAACTACGCCTGTCCGGCCCGTGTTTGATGCCTCAGCACACGAAAAGTTCTCTCCTTCTCTCAATGATTGCTTGGAGAAGGGTCCAAATCTTCTGGAGCTCATCCCTGATGTCTTGACCAGATTTCGGCTTGAACGTTTTGGATTGGTCTCCGACATTAAACGGGCTTTCCTCCAGATGAGCATACGGAAAGAAGATCGCGACTTCCTCCGGTTCCTGTGGTGGGAGGATCCACTAGAAAATTGCAGCAGCATCCTGGAGTTTCGGCACAAGCGAGTTCTTTTTGGTGTCTCCGCCAGCCCTTTTTTGTTGGGAGCCACCATCAATCACCACATAGATTCGGCACCGGCACAGCTACAAAAAACTGGTCAGCATCTCAAATCGTCGTTTTATGTGGACAATTCTATTGCAAGTTTCGCTACAAACGAGGAGATGCGGATTTTCCAGAAGGAATCCACGGCACTCATGGCCTCTGCTAAATTCGATTTAAGAGGGTGGACGTCTAACTCCATAAATGCTGCGGAAGAAGAAACTCTGCCAGTCTTAGGACTTTCCTGGAGCTTGAGACGAGATACTTTGGCCTGCCTCCTGACCGAAAATGAAATAAAGCTTGGCGACCCTGTCACCAAGCGAGGGATACTGTCTGCAGCCCACAAAGTCTTTGATCCCATCAGATTTACGTGCCCTGTTACGCTCCTGCCCAAGTTGCTGCTGCAGAAAATCTGGGAGTCGAAGTTGGATGGGACGAGGAGGTGCCGGAAGATATCTCCAAAGAATTCAAGAAATGGGCTGACTGTCTTACCCTCCTATCTACAGCAGAAATCCCACGATGGTTATTTGGGATGCACTGTCCTCGCCAATCCTGGCAATTACACGTTTTTGTCGACGCAAGTAAAGCCGCCTACAGTACGTGCGTGTTCCTGAGAGGGGAGGCGGCGGCGGGTGCAACGGCGCAACTAATCTCCGCAAAGACAAGAGTTGCCCCCGTGAAGAAAATTTCCATTCCAAGATTGGAGCTGATGGCCTGCTGCATCGGTGCCCGCCTAGCAGACTCATTGAAAAAAGCCATCAACTACCCAGACATAAGGATGACATTTTGGTCCGATTCTGCAAACGCCCTTTCCTGGATTCGCAAGAGCGAACAGTGGGCGACCTTCGTTGCAAATCTGGTGAAGGAGATCAGAGAGCTGAGCGACTTTGAGGACTGGAGACATATCCCCGGCCATCTCAATCCCGCTGATCTACCTTCGAGAGGCTGCACCACCGTTCAATTACTGGAGTCCAAATGGTGGGAGGGTCCAGAATGGCTGAGACAACCCAAAAAATTCTGACCCAACTCTACATGTACTCCTGACGAAGAAATCGTCAATGCAGAACGGAGAAAGACTGTAGCAGCCCACACTACAGCTGCAGATGCAGAAAATTTCTCCGAAAATCTCTCGGTCTACATGTCGGAATTCCCCAGCATCCTCCGTGTAGTAGCATATATCCGACGTTTTGGAGCCAGGAGAAACACTTCAGATGACCGACCTGCGGGAATCCTAACCGTCAAAGAGCTAGAAGATGCGGAGATGTCCCTAATCTGGTTGGTACAGAAAGAAGCCTTGGCAGAAAATAAAGCCATCTTCAACTTTGTCCGGCTTTCAAAAGATGACAGAGGACAAACGCGGGTGAAAACAAAGCTGTTAAGAAGACAGGACAACTTCGACTTTAAGAGGCCTGCTGTTCTGCCACCCCGACATCCTATGGTGAGAGCACTCATCAGGGCGAAGCACTTGGAGATGAGCCATGCCGGAGTTCAATTCGTACAATCTGCACTCAGGGAGAAATTCTGGATCCTCCGCTCCCGAAAGACTATAAAGGAGGTGGTTTCCTCCTGCGTGCGTTGTCGGCGTTTCTCTGCTAAATCTCTCGTGTCAGAGCCTACATCTCTTCCTCCTGATCGGGTTCGCGATGCCTTTACCTTCGAAGTGACCGGAGTTGACCTGACTGGCCCACTCTACCTAAAAGGAGGGGAAAAGGTTTGGATCGTCCTATATACCTGCGCCGTTTACCGGGCTGTCCACTTGGAGCTGGCGGGTTCTCTCTCCACAGAAGCTTTTTTGCAGACCTTCCGCCGCTTCATCGCTAGACGAGGACGTCCCGTTACTGTTTACAGTGACAATGGCACCAATTTCGTCGGAGCCGACAATCTTTTTCGAAGCCTTAACTGGGATGTGGTTGCAGCGACGGCGGCGACGCAGCAAATCCAGTGGCGCTTTATTCCAGCTACTGGAGCGTGGCACGGAGGTTGGTGGGAGCGGCTAATTCAGATAGTCAAGAGGGTCCTAAGGCGAGTTTTGGGGAAGGTGACCCTACACTACGAAGAACTCTATACGATGCTGTGCGACGTGGAGAGTATCATTAACGGGAGACCTCTCACTTACGTCTCGGAAGACCCGGAGGATTTAGTCCCGCTTACTCCTGCCATGTTCCTGCAAGACGTTCGGGAAACTGGAGTTGCAGATT
The DNA here is from genome assembly GCA_020055645.1 of Tomocerus qinae. Lineage (NCBI taxonomy): Eukaryota > Metazoa > Arthropoda > Collembola > Entomobryomorpha > Tomoceridae > Tomocerus > Tomocerus qinae. Next base: position 47,834,946 of record CM034546.1, on the reverse strand, counting down.
TGGATTTGCTGGATGGACATGGACTTAACAAGCGCCTCAACTACTGCCAGAAGCTTAGAGATGATCTAAGGAGCAGATTTCGACGGGATTACCTTGGAATGCTGATTTAATCTCCAGCAAGCAAGAGAAAAGTCGACCCCATTGTTCCCGGAAGTATTGTCCTCATCGGCGATGACATACATAAAAGGATTGATTGGATCATGGGGAAGGTCGTTGAAATCTTCCCAGGAGCTGACGGTAACGTAAGAGTTGTGAGACTGAAGACAGCAAAAGGAGAACTTGTGCGCCCCATTCAAAGACTTTATCCACTGGAAGTCTCGACAGAGGAGCGACAAGGTTTCCAGCAGTCTCACCCTACAACTACACCCACAGCTCCACCAACATCCGACGACCATAATCCTCCAAAGAAACCTGAGCTGCAGATCGTCACCAAAAGTGGACGTCGTTGCAAAATCCCCGATCGTCTCAACTATCAACATAAAAAGTGAAGTGTTTGGTTGTTATCAGTTGTGATCAGTGATTTAGGCATTTTGTATGTAACTTTTTGCTAAAATATTGCTGACATTTGTATATTAATATGATTTGGTATTATGCTATATGTTTCATCTAGGTTATGACTATCATTATTATTTCATTATTATTATGCTGTATCTTTATAGAATTAAGATATTGTTCAACTTAATTCAGTGGGAGAATGTAGAAATCTCCAGCATAAAAGTATGACATGTAGAATTATGCATCTATATTAGAAAGGATGTAAATTAGGACTTGAACTTTTGTGCTGTTTTTTTCCTAAAGATTGTATGAATCGTATGATCATTCCTACCTACATTTAAATTAAGTTGTGAACTCTTGTACTATTTTTTCTTAAATGTATGACCTAAGGTCCACTTCCAGACACCACAATTGAATAATTGGTCTCTGGAAGCGGACCACTATTTACGATGTATGGAAGTAAGATTATCTCTAATCTGAATGTAGGAAGGTAATCTATGTCAACTCCATATTATAAATATGGGTGACTTACCTGTACTATTAACTCACTCGACTCTGGTCTTTACTTATATACACACCTCTCTTAACTTTTTTGTAAAATAAAACTTTACAGTTCTACAAGTTTTGCTGCACCAGTCTCAATTTTCCCACATTTACGCTAGGCTCATCTTAACTTGAAATTTTGCCATCATTTAGCTAGAACTTTTTAATTTTATACTTAACTAGTCTACGAACAAATAGTGTTGAGAACACTTAGCTTTTCTCAATAGTAATTGGACAAAATCCTTATAGCCATTATGTGGAATATTTTAGCAAGCTTTTCAAGTTATGATGCAGTAAATTTAATTATATTAACAACCTTTTCATGCTCTATGTTAAAAGGTTATCTATATTCTTTAACACTTGACTTGTTAGTAAATGGGCAAAATACTTTCTTCTCTAAACATTTTCCGAGGAAAGTAAGTGTTTTAAACAATAGCCATTTTTTCCAAGCAAAGAGCTTTCTGTCGCAGCAAGCATCGAGTGAGAAAGTGTAAGTGAGCTTATTATTTTCATTTTGGCATCATTTTACTACAGCTACACATAATATGAAAATATATATACATCCGAGCAAGTTGATTTAGTGGACAATGATGACATCAAACAGGCCGCTATATTTTTGTAATAACTGATTTCCTAAGTTTGCTTGCCTTCACCTTTAGTTTCAATTTCTTAGAACAAAAAGAAGCCAAACTTTTATAGTTGTAAGTCACTTTAAGTTATTACTTTCTGTTTTGCCTTTATGTAGATAAATGTTTGCGTTGCGTGTTATGTTCAAATATACTGAAGAATTCAATTATATTAAACACTTTTTTATGTTGTATGTTTAAAAGTTTTCAACTTTCTTCTTCTCCAGCTATAGACATAATTTCTAGGAAATATCTTGCATTGCCAAAGGTTTTGCTATTTCAATATTTTTTATAGTCAGTTTTGATAAGTTATTCACCTTCACCTTTGACTTCAATTTCTTAGAACTGAAAGAGCTAAACTTATTAGTTTTAAGCCACTATTGCTTTCTGTTTTGCCTTGATGTGAGTGTATGTTTGTGTGCTATGTGCAATAATATTGTATACGCAAGGTATCGGATATAGGTACAAGGTAGGTACTGCCCAGATTCACCCCCTTTTTGTCAACACTAAAATGTCAACAGAGCCAAAAAAACCTTTTGTCAACACCACTTTCTTTTTTGTCAACAGCAATTTCCCTTTTTGTCAACACCTAATTTATACAAGTTTATTTCTAGCATATAAATTAAGTAGGCAAATAAGTATGAGGTAATAAATCAGATAAGCACTTGGCATGTTATAAATACTTAGTAGAATACGCAAAAGAGATATTAAGAAGACAGTAGAAAATTAACTCAAATATGCATCTAGACATAAAAAAGTAAAATAAGCCAAAAAATTGATTTTATAACCTGCTAGAAATAGATAGATCAGAAATCGACTAAATACATCGTCATTCTAACGCTACCGGTTAAGGTTAGGTAGGGTAGCAAACAAACCTAACCTAAAAATTAACAAAACATATCCTAGCTATGTAGTGGCTGGGGGGGGCGGTTTTGGAACGGCGCGCCACCACCACCAAATTACACCGCCGCGGCGGTGCAGTTTGTCAAGTCCCGTATAGATCCACTCAGAGAAAGACATGTTAGATTTGTTTAAAATAAATTTTTTTAACATTTTTGAATACTGTGTAGCAGTGAAGTTTCAGGATTCGTTTTGTCAGGAAAAGTGCTTATAGCACACAAATGCAGGCTAATGTATTATCGGTATGGTGTTGGTGTTGCTCTTTTTGAAACACGTTCAGAAACTTCTATATGTTGGGACGAGTAGCATAGGTGGTGAGTGAGTGGCTTTTAGTTAAAGCTACAATATACATCTTGTCTCCCTATGTCTTAAATTGGAACCTGTGCTATAATGCATATTATATTATGTACATGCTGTATGTACGTGTTGACAAAAATGGATCTCAAAAAAACATTTGTTGACAAAAGGGTGTTGACAAAAAGGGGCCATACAATTGGCCAATACTAAGGTATAACCAATAAATATATCAACATTGTTTAAGGCTTATAAGTTTCGATGTGGAATATTTTAGCAAGTTTCGCAAGCTACATAATATATCATATAAGTTTTCTCCGTTCTTCCTTCAAATTCATTTCTAAGAAATATATGACCTTATCAAACTTTTTACCTCAAACTACTTCACTTTCACTATATAAGCCTTACTATTCGATATTAACAAACTCAATTGAATTCAGGAAGCCTAGACAATAAGTGCAGATTGCAAGATCCGTGAATCATTTTTTGACAATGAAAGCAATTACTATGACACTCGTTTCGTGGTTTGTGAAATGGGGAAACTTCTGGGGTGGTGTGCCTTTCGAATGGATTACAGACTGTCCTGGGAAATATTGGGGATGGTCTGGAAACAAATGGGTATTGTTGAAGTGGTGGCTATTTGTTCTGTATTCTCACATATTTAGTTTCTATCTTTTGGCAAGAGCTGTTTATGAAACAAGATACGGCGATGCCATTTCTTCTTGCATGAGTTACGTCTTTCTGTTAGGAATGGGCATTCCTATGGTCGTTATCCATGCAACGATATTTCATAAGGACACAATAGAGATTTCTGGCAACGCCATGTTTACAACCTTGTTCCAATGGCGCAGTAAGTTTGAACATTTTGATAATTTACAAGTTTGCAAATAATTTAATTAAAATGGAATTAATTTGGAAAGTGAGCTAAAAGTATAATCAGCCACGTAATTAGAGAGGAAGCGTGGGATTAGACAGAGCACCTGCATCTAAATAATAATATGATGAAAAAGTATTTTTTTTCCAAAGAAAGGCAAACAAATTTTAGGCCACGTATATCTCAAACAATTGCCCTAGGTCGATCAAGCTCTAACATACATGCATGGCGATAGTAATGTATTACAATTTACTAGTATTAGATATCTTTTTACTCCATAAAATTATAAATTACTTTTTCTATTAGAACAACACTTCAAAAAGAAATATCGCAACAAAATTGAAATAGTGGATATATTTCTCTTACTCGGATTGCTGATTGACTTCACCTATCCATTCATATTAGGAGGAATCATATTTATAATCCCCAAAGATTCACTATTCATGACATCGCTACTTGACCCAACCGACTTCAGCTATTATATCTCATTCATGTTCCTGGCATCACTGCATATTTGGTTTGTATTCTGCGGATTTGGAGTGGGAATGTTTCATGTGGCCTCTGCACTCATGGTGTGTCCAACCTAAAAGTATTCTTTACTGAATTGAGGTTATTTTTAAATATTTATTAAAAATTTATTTCCTAAACGTAAAGATTAATGCTATTAATTATTTTGTATAAAAATTCCTAAACTTAACCTTGATCTGTCGTAGCTTTGGCAGAAAAAAGTACCTAACGGAAGACACATTCAGAAGTTCAATTAGTGTGCCCCAAATCTACCGGCTATCTCAATTGATAGTTAAAAATGCTGATAAAGTGTACAATATGTGTATGGTTGCTTTCAACTTTTTGTTCAAAAGACAGCTGTATTTGGCTAACTACCTTCTCATCATACACCATTCTGAGATAGAATCCAAAAAATGTTTCTTGTTAGTATTATGGGCTATATTGATGTCATTCGTATGGGTGATGGTACTCTTCGTGACGTCCATGGTATTTGAATCGACATATTCATGTATCCAGTCTTGGAAACTTAGCTCAAATCCTTATCGTTCAAAATTTGAGAATATTATGTTTAAGAAATTTGTTAAATCTTGTCCAACATGTCAAATGAGCATCGGCCGATTTTGTATTGTAAAGAAAAACAAAATAATTAAGTTTGTGTATTCTGTTAGTTTAGGAACAATGGAGTGTATTTTAACATTTGGCTGAGATTCCTATATTAATGATAAATTCAATGAGCTTAAATTTATTTTACTCTTACTTTTGTCTACGTATGCAATCTATGTATTTTAGGTAAGGATACACCAAGAAACAATGAACACAAAAGCGTAGCAATAGATAAATATAATATAATTATAATATAATATAATAACAATGCAAAAATATACTATAATAATTATCAATAATGTACTATAATAATTATCAATAATATACTATAATAATAATGATATGATATACTATAATAATAATGATATAATATATACTATAATAATAATGAAATAATATACTATAATAATAATGATATAATATAAACTATAATAATAATAATGTAATATACTGTAATAATAATGATATAATATACTATAATAATAATGCTTTAATATATACTATAATAATAATTATTATAATATACTATGATTATAAACCTGCGGCAAGCGGTAAAAAAAGCTCGCCTGAGTGAAGGTGAACGTGTAGGCATTTTTTGGTGGAATAATATTAGAAATAGATTTACTTTGATAAGTAAAATGTAATTCAAATTAGATCAATATTTATAATTATTGAAAAAATCTTCAAAATCAGCAGAAAATCAAATTAGATTAATATTGACTATTAAAATCAACAGAAAATCAAAATAAATTAATATTGACTATTAAAATCAACAGAAAATCATAATAAAATAATGTTTGCTAAGAAAATCAACAGAAAATCAAAATAGATAATTGTTGACTATGAAAATCTAGAGAAAATCATATCATAATATTCACTATGAAAATCAACAGAAAATCATATCATAATGTTCACTATGGAAATCAACAGAAAATCTTAAATATTTTGAAGATGTTTATATAGGTAGAGATTGGGCACCAGCTCAATATTCACCCAAGTTGTGGAATGCAAGATACCGCATTCGCAATGATGATCCAAGGACCACAAACTCGATTTAAGAGTGGCATAATCGCTTTCACATTAAAATGGGTTGTGAAAAACCTCCTTGTGGAGGCAAAAACGAACAGAAAACGGTCTTATTCGTATTCTAAATCGTACCTTTCCAGCGCGAAAGAAGGCTATGTACGTCAAAATCGACAACAGACTTCGAAAAACTAGCAGAAACTACGAAAAGAAAAGATTGCTATTTTCTAAATTCATCAAAATTATTGCCCTGAATTTGAAATGATTTGAATTACTGTTACCGGGTATGTTTATTACTTATAATTATGCTCTTTTGGTTTTACATGACATGCAATTGTATTGCTGACCTAATAAAAATTAGTTGCACATACACAAGTTCCTTTTGCCGCAATTTATCCACACTTATGTTTGCCAATTTATCCACACCTATTTTTGCCAATTTATCCACATTTATTTTTGCCAATTTATCCAAACTTATTTTTGCCAATTTATCCAAACTTATTTTTGCTAATTTATCCCCACTTATTTTTGCCAATTTATCCACACTTCTTTTTGCCAATTTATCCACACTTATTTTTGCCAATTTATTCACACTCATTTTTGCCAATTTATCCACAGTATTTTGCTATTTCATCCACAGGCCTTTTGCTAGCTCATTTGCCAAAATGACTTTTGCCAAAATGACGATCAAACTTAAACATTGGTTAATAGTTTCAAGTTAGGTAGGTGGAGGTGGATAGATGGTCTAATATTGATTACAGGTAGGAGCCTTAAGCTAGGTTTGGAGTGTCATTTTCCTTTTCACTTCACGCGGAAAAAGGACCATCATTCAGTTACTCATTCTGCCTAAAATTCCAAATCCCCTCCGCTGGGGCAACGGCAATGATTTATTTATGAATGTCCCTTTGTGCGTGAAGTGACCCTCAAAACCTAGCTTTAGAGTTGATATTGGAATCCTACTTGGTGTGTATATACGCATAAAAAGGTAAGACGAATAGAATGTGATAATTCGATACAACGTCAGTGGTCATATGTTTTGATATTTTCTATGGTGGCCAATTATTTTCAATCTTACCAGTGCAAAAGAATTCATATTCGTAATTTTGAGGACATTTTCACAGTTATATCGTCCCTTAAGGATCGAAAAAGCCTGTATCCACTTTCAGATTGGTGGACGAATACGCCTATCCATTTTTTGTTTGGTGGACGAATAAGCCTATATCCAATTTTCGTTTGGTGCAGGGCAAGGAACAAGAGGAAGGCCAGCTTAGGCTTCTATACGTCTCCCAAGTATATCTATAATCAGAGCTCCCAGAGCTCCTTGCTGTGTGCTACAAGTTCGCAGGCGTTTTGCTATTGGTCGGTCGCAGCCGCTCTCTCATTGGCTCTCGTATGTACCTACGTGTATTCTAAGTATGGACCATTTCTCTTATGGAAGCTGGCCTTCTATAGTGAAGCGCCAGCTTCACAGCCACCATCGGTATTCTATGGTGCAGGAAATAGCTTCTATCCTCTTGCAGCTTTGCTTGTAAAGTTATAGGGGCGTATTGATACACAGTTAATATGGGCGGCAGAAATATTGAACTTTTATTCTACCTTCCAGCCAGTTTAGTTTTATCCAATATCAAAATACGAATTTGTGTCATTAAAAATTTTGTTTTTGTCTTATTGTGTAATTAGCTAAAACCTTATAATGCTTATGTACATTATAGGACGATATATTTCAAGTATCAATATAAAAATAATAAATACTTCATTTCGTAAACTTGTTTATTCTTACTGTGCCCCGACAACTTTACGTAAGGCTGTAAGATGACAGAGGCTATTTCCTGCACCAAACGAAAATTGGATATAGGCTTATTCGTCCACCAAACAAAAATTGGATATAGGCTTATTCGTCCACCAAACTAATAAATGGATATAGGCTTATTCGTCCACCAATCTGAAAGGGGATACAGGCTTTTTCGATCCTTAAGGGACGATATAAATGTTTACTAAAAAGTGGCTAATTTCCTGGTGCAACGAGGCGGGTGCAGCCGGCATACTCCTATTCATCTATTCTGCCCAGGTTTCTATATATAAGTTGCTTTAGTTAAAATACATCTAGCAGTAAATAGAAAAATTACCATGTTTTAACTTGTCGATAGGAAACGAAACAGTTTCGACTATTCACCATAGCAGAGCAATTAAATGGATGCGCATTAACAATAAAGAATTTGATATAAAGTTAAGAAGCACTAATTATTTTCCGGGTCATAGTAAAGTAATCGACAGCCCGATTATGTGGCCTGCGCCCTGGGCGGTATATCTTATTTATAGTATGTCGTCCACCTCTATACCAGAAAGTACAGCTTCGTATCGCATTTTCACTTTTCATTTTTTACCAATCTGAAAATGTATAATATTGCGCATTTTCACTACCAATCTGAAAATACATAATATTGCGCTTTTGATACCTTATGGTGCGATATACACTCTTACCAGTAGAGTATTGCTTTTTTACCTATTGAGGCACGAGGCAGCTCATTGCTGCTTTTAATGAAAATTAGTCCTTCCCACTTTTTCACCGAGCCGAAATGTCACCCAATTAGTAATACATATAAACAGCCGTGACAATGGCAGGGATCAAACTCGAGAGTCCGACAGCAGTGGCCTAGAGCTCCGAACGCTCTACTAGCCAAGCTACAGTTTCTATGTAAGTAAATGTAAATGTTTTAAAAAGTGACAATTTGTTTATCAAGCAAAGAGTTTTCTGTCGCAGCAAACATCGAGTGAGAAAATGTAAGCAAACTCATTATTTTAATTATGATTCTTACGAAGATCCAAAAAGGCGGCTTTTGGCTAGCCAAAACTCCGGATTTTTCATATCTTGACGTTTCCGCTGCAAAAGCGTTAGTGCAGTTAAAATGTATAAATAATGGTATATAATATAAATAGCTATCCAATGATAGAGAAATTGCAATGCATCTTTGAAGATATGAAATACACATGCATCATGCATCTTTGGGCTGAATTAGCTTTCTTTGCAACTTGTAAAGTTGGATAGGCCGCAAGTTTAAAGCTCTAAACTCAATACGAGCTTTTAAGAAAATTACTTGTATCGTATGTAAATGCCATGTAAATGTATTGCTCAAGTTTGGCGACGGAGTGACCGAGACAATCATGAATAATATAGATGTCTGTTTGAAGTATACCAGACTATTTTGCAATTGTATACCCCGATTGCGCTGCTAAACTTTGTGAGGAAGTAGAAATTAGCCTAGAAATTAGACAAGATGAATACTCTTGCCAGCCAAGTATTGGAAATTCTTAAAATCATAGTTTTGACTAAAACGTCTCTTTGGTGCTTTCTCCTAGGCAGCATCTCTCCGAAATGTCGGAGTGGGTTAAAAATCTAAAATCGATTTAACTTTTATTCTGTGAAGTCGTGATAGGTCATTAGAAAGTTGACAAGTTCTTTAGCATTGCTAAACTAGACTATGTTAATTCACGTTTTCACTTACGTACCTCCACCCCAACTCACACTAAATAATGTGTGTACGTACTAAATTTTACTTACGAAAGTATGCTTTGGGGGTACATGGTGAAGACTTTGAATTGGTATAAGAAATGGAAAAACGCTTAGGTTTTACGCAGAAAACACGTGCAACGGAATGAAGAGAGCGCCTAGTGAAGCAGAAGCCACGTTCGCTTAAAATGTTAAAGAAAATGAGTCTATCTATATCCTTTTACAATTGACTTGTAGTAAATTTGAAAAATCCTCTTTCTCTTGTTCTAGTAGTAAATTAGCCAAAATCCATTTTAATATATTTCTATTGCTTATAATATACGCTCGGCTGTGATACTTATGTACTTGCATATGTGCAGATAAACACAGCGTTTTCTCTGTACTTAATAAAGCGAGTTTGTTCTTTTGTATCGCGTATTACCATTTCTACCAAAAAAAGGTCGTTTAGTGCAGAAAAAGTCGGCGTAGACAAATTGTCTGTCTTAGAATTATAACGCAAGAGTTTGCTAAATTTGCTACCCAAAACCCTGTCATTTTTATTACCTGGAAAACTTTGTCATGTCTTTTCCTATACCTTTCCAGTGAAGTCCTCAGTTTGCTTGCTTCACTTTTGACTTTCATTTCTTAGAACAGAGTGTCACTTTAAGCTATTGCTTTCTGTTTTGCTTTGGTGTAAGTAAATGCTTATGTGTGCTATGTGCAATAATATTTTATATATAAGGAAGGCATCGGATGTAAGGCTTAGACATTGGCCAATACTATAAGGTGTATCCATTAAATATATCAACATTTTTTAAGGCTTACAAGTTTCGATGTGAAATACTTTAGCAAGTTTCGCAAGTTATACTGCAGTGCAGTGAATTTAGTTATATTAACATCCTTTCCATGTTGTATGTTTAAAAGTTTTCACCGTTATTCCTCGAGTTATTTATAGATCTCATTTTTAAGAAATATCTAACCTTCCCAAATTGTATACCATTTTAAAGCGAGCCTCTCAGTAGTACTAAATCTACTGAACTGTACTTACACAAAAGTGAATATATGTATCGAATATAAGCCATGCTATTCTATTAACAAATTCAATTGAATTCAGAAAGACTATACAATAAGTGAAGCGTGCAAGATTCACGAAATTGTCCGCAAGTCTTTAGTTAACATCCATTGAAAATAATTTTGTTCAAAACCATTTTTTGAAAATGAAAGCAATTACTAAGACACTCGTTTCGTGGTTTGTGAAATGGGGAAACATCTCAGGTGGTGTGCCTTTTGAATGGATTACAGACTGTCCTGGGAAATATTGGGGATGGACAGAAAATAAATGGGTAATACGGAAGTGGTGGCTATTTGTTCTGTATTCCCACATTTTTTGTTTCTATCTTTTGGCAAGAGCTGTTTATGAGACAAGATACGGCAATAACGTTTCTACTTGCATGAGTTACGTCTTTCTGTTAGGAGTGGGCCTTCCTATGGTCGTTATCCATGCAACGATATTTAATAAGGCCACAATAGAGATTTCTGGTAATGCCATGTTTACAACCTTCTTCCAATGGCGCAGTAAGTTTAACATTTTGATAATTTACAAGTTCACAAATAATTTAATTAAAATGGAATTAATTTGGAAAGTGAGCTAAAGCTATAATCAGGCACGTAATTAGAGAGGAAGCGTGGGATTGGACAGAGCCCCTGCATCTAGATAATAATATGATGAAAAGAGTATTTTTTTCCAAAGAAAGGCAGAAAAATATTACGCCACGTATACCTCAAGCAATTATTTGTTGCGCCCTAGCTCGATCAAGCTCTAACATACATGCCTCGTCATAGTAATGTATTACAATTTACTAGTATTAGATATTTTTTTACTCTATAAAATTATAAATAACTTTTTCTATTAGAACAACACTTCAAAAAGAAATATCGCAACAAAATTGAGATAGTGGATGTATTTCTCTTACTCGGATTGCTGATTGACATCACGTATCCATTCATATTAGGAGGAGTCATATTCATAATCCCCAAAGAATCCCTATTCATGACATCTTTACTTGACCCAACCGACTTCGGCTACTATATCTCCTTCGTGATTCTGGCATCACTTCATATTTGGTTCGTATTCTGCGCAGTCGGACTGGCAATGTTTCATGTGGCCTCTGCACTCATGGTGTGTCCAACTTTTAAAGTATTCTTCACCGAATTGAGGTAACTTTTAAATATTTATGTAGAAATGATGCAATAAATTGTTTGGCAGAAAAATTTCTAAACTTGACCTTGAATTATCGTAGCTTTGGCAGAAAAACGTACCTATCGGAAGACACATTTAGAAGTTCAACTACTGTGCCCCAAATCTACCGGCTATCTCAGTTGATCTCTAAAAATGCTAATAACGTGTATGATAAATGTATGGTTGCTTATAATTTCTTGTTTAAAAGGCAACTGTATTTGGCTAACTACCTTCTCATTATGCACCATTCTGAGATAGAAACCAAAACATTTCTCATGTTAGTGTTATGGGTTATATTGATTTCATGCATATGGGTTGTGATACTCTTCGTCACTTCCATGTTGTATGAATCGTCAAACGCATGTATCCAGTCTTGGAAACTTAGCTCAAATCATTATCGTTCAAAATTTGAGAATATTATGTTTAAGAAATTTGTGAAATCCTGTCCAACTTGTCAAATGTCCATCGGCCAATTTTGTATTGTAAAGAGAAATAAAATAATTAAGTTTGTGTATTCTGTTAGTTTAGGAACTATGGAGTGTATTTTAACATTTGGCTGAGATTCCTATATTAAATATAAGTTCGATGAGCTCAAATTTATGTTACTCTTACTTTTGTCTACGTATTATATACTAAATCTATGTATCGTTGACGTTCACAGGGATACATTAAGAAACAATGAATACAAAACAATAGCAATTTATAATAATAATATAAGATAACAATATAATAATAATGAAATAATATAAAATGATATAACAATATTTAATAATAATGAAATATTATAATAAAACAATATAATAATAATGAAATAATATAAAATAATATAACAATATTTAATAATAATGAAATAATATAAAATAATATAACAATATTTAATAATAATGAAATATTATAATATAACAATATAATAATAATGAAATAATTTAATATAATAATAATGAAATAATGTAACATAATAATATTGAAATAATGTAACATAATAACAATGAAATAATGTAATACAATAATAATAAAATAATATAATATAATAATAATAATGAAATAATATAATAATAATAATGAAATAATATAATATAATAATAATGAAATAATATAATATAATAATAATGAAAACTTATAATATAATAATAATGAAATAATATAATAATAATGAAATAATATAATATAATAATAATGAAATAATATAATAATAATGAAATAATATAATAATAATGAAATAATATAATAATAATGAAATAATATAATAATAATGAAATAATATAATAATAATGAAATAGTATAATAATAATGAAATAATATAATAATAATGAAATAATATAATATAATAATAATGAAATAATATAATAATAATGAAATAATATAATATAATAATAATGAAATAATATAATATGGTAATAAGGAAATAATATAATAATAATGAAATAATATAATATGGTAATAAGGAAATAATATAATATAACAATAATGAAATAATATCCAGTCTCCATAGCAATTTAAACATCCTTCCGAAATTTGTGGGAGTGGGTCAAGAGGAAGTAGTTCTGTATACGTGCGTTCAATACTCTTCACTAAGTCTCTTGGTGTAAGTCTGCACACTTAGTAAAGTTGTTCCGGGAGTCACTGCAAGTAAGCCCTCGCGGCTTGAGCGGTAGCATAGCTCTACTATATACCGTAATGCATACCTTCATGTACTAAATTTTATTTGCCAAGGTACGCTTTGGTTTGGGGTACATATTTGAAGACTAAGAAATGGAAAAACACTATAGGAGTTTAATATGCAGCCTACCTACACACGTGCAACGAAGAATGAAGAGAGTGCCCAAATTCCCAGTGAAGCACAAGCCACGTTCGCTTTCGCTTAAAAAATTAAAGAAAATGATATAGGAAGTCTATATCCCTTCTACACTTGACAAGTAAATCCTTTTTTCGCTTGTCCTAGTATAGTAAAAAGCCAATATCCATTTTAATATATTTCTATAGCTTATATACGGTTGGCTGTGATACTTATGTACAATTTCATGTGCAGAGGTACACTTAATGTTTTCATTTTCTCTATATTTAATAAAGGTACCTAGTTGTCGGCATTGAATATTTTCCGGGGCATAGTAAATGCTTTAAACAGTGGTCTTTTTTGTCAAACAAACAGTATTCCTGTCACAGCAAGCATTATATTTTTAATGGTCACTGTTTCCAAAGATTATCGTGTTATACTCAAGTCTATATTTATTATAAGTCATTACTTCAGAAAAAATTATATTGTTTACTAATATTAAATAATAACTTGCATGTAATTAACATATCGTTGCGACAAATAACTCTAATGTCACAAACTATTTCGTCAGGAAGTATACACTATAACAAACCATTGTGTCAATAAGTCAAAGTGAAAGTCAAAGTGACAAGCCATTTCATCAACGAGTCATATATTAGCATTTGGTATTGGTACATGGTATGCCACATTGTAGTTTTATTGCAATGATATTTAGATCAAATATTTACTGTTTCCAAAACGTTTATGCAAATGATAAAAGATTATTGTTAGAATTCTTAAAAGTAATACTGCAGGCCAAGTCTTTCAGTAATTCTCCAAATGTGATAGGATTCATATTTCTGCCGATTTGCAAAAGTAGAAACCAATCGCCCTTTCCATAATTCTCAGCAAGCAATGCCAAAGTTTCGACGTCAACTGAACGTGCTCTTCTTTTCATTTGGTAGATTCTGAACCTCCGAACATAGTTGAACAAAATTCGATAAACGATTGCTAAAGCTGACACGATAGCAATGCCGATAAACCAAAACCTGAAAATAGAAATTAATAATCATATAATAGAGGTTTTATTTATCTGTTCTAATAATGTAAATTAGGTAAGTCCAGATTATTAGAATGCCGGCTCAAATAATATGATTTTAAGCAGATTGACAATTATATGCAGATTATAAAAAGACAGATTGGTTGATCAGGCTAACAATCTTTCACAGCAAGATTTAGAATATATTTAGAAAATGGCACCATGTATGTTTTTTTGTGTATACATAATTGTAATGGGAAAAACAAAATTATTAGTATTATTGAAAATGTTAAACAAGTTAAAAAGTTAAAGTATAAACCAATTTTAATCGGGAAAGTTTTTTTAGACAATCGAAAATGTTTTCCATAAATTATTATTTTTATGTTTTTATTTCCAATAAATTAATTTTCTACTATCTATTTAACGGTCAAATACTAGGCTGCTACAAACCTCTGACAATTGTTAATCTTTTATTGTTTCAAAACAAAAAAAAATTGTTGTGGTGATTCTTTATACTTGTATTTGCAATAATAAAGCGAGATAACATTTATCTACATACTTCGTCGTATGAAATAATCTTATCATTTGGCATAGTAGTTGTACTGTTACTTGTTACTGCATACGTACAACCGATTCAATTCGCATCAATATAAATAGTTGACCTTTGCATCAATATAAATAGTTGACCCCCTATGAGTTATTGCACACTTTTAACTCACCTGAGAAAGCGAGCTTATAGAACAGCACAGTCTTTTCATCTGTCAGTAACTTTTGAACAAATTTACGGAAATTGACCATAAGGTCACCAGAAACATTGCAATTGAACTTGGACCCGTGACGTACCTCATTCGTTTTGGTCCAGTTCGGTCAAAAGATTGCCGAAATACGTGCGCTAACTTTGTTTCATTTAGACTCAATGTAAAAATGGAAAATAGAAAGTGCAATTGCGCTTTAAATAAATTTTTAACTTGATAAGCTCTATTTCTGTTAATGTTTATACTCTATTTAAATCTAATCCAAAGACGTTTAAGTTCTGTTGATTTTATCAATCACTACATTATCAATTTTTACCTAATATGATGAATGCACGGTTCATTTCACTCAGGCGAGCTTCTGTAATGGGTTGGGCTTAGTTTTTGAATTTGTAAAAATGGGGTCCCAAAAACAAAAATTAAATTGTATTTGAAATTACTTAACCCCCATAAGGACAACTATTAATTTTCCCCATAAACCACATAGTTAAAACAATAAATGATCCTTGACAGTTGAATTTGGTTACTCTAAAATTGCGTTTCTACTAAATAATAATTTTGACAACCAATTTCTTACTGGATAGGCAGTTATGTTTATGTAAACAAAGATAATTGCATTACAAAATTGATTACCATAGGAATATGTAAATTTTTTCGTTGAGAACATTAATTGGCAGGACGCAGAGAGCATCATGAGTTACAATCTTTCCGCTTGGGCCGTATTTGTTAATTGCACATGCAGTGACTGTAGGAAATACTCTAGCCATTGCATCATTTCTAAAATATGGTTTCTGCTGAGTGAAATTCAGAACTTTTAGTCCATAGTTTGTAAATTCATTTCCAAGAAACGAATCTGTGATGCATATTTGCACAACGACGTTGATAAAATTGAGAAGCTCGCAAAGAGAGTATTGTAGCCCATAAGCGGTATGGTGACCTTTATTGGGAGCAAAATATTCTAGGATAAGCCGCTTGCTTTCCGATTTCTTATCTTCATGAAGCACATGTGCGTTTAACAAGTCTGAAACTAAACTCTTGATTCTTCCTCCTTCAAAATTTTTCCACATCCAGTGTGGCAGATAAAAAAATACTGCTTGGAGGAACAAAACAATCCAGACCCATTGGTAGTATGTCTGGTATGAAATTGTATCTTCTTTTTGTATAGAATGAATTCCTGGATGTGCTTCTTCAATATCATATCCAAATAAATTTTCACCAGCATCTGTAAAACAATGAAAAATTCACATTTGAAATTTATTTTAGTTGTAACTTTATAGATTGTTAAAATGATTGTAAATATATTGTAAATTATTTTTATAATAATTAAATTTTATAGATATATAATAATATTATGTAATAATTACATAATCCTTTCAACCTTGATAAACAATCTTTCCGTCTATTCTCTTCGTAATTGTGTAGGTGGAATGTATCCAGCAAAATGTATCCATTATTTCTGATATACTTTCATCACTTATACAAACAATTGGGTCTCCAATGTACTGGCGAGATGTCACTAAAATTGAAAATCCTATTAAAATGATTGCTGTTAGACGGTAATGCAATCTAAATGCATTATTGTCGATGCAAACTTTATTAATATTTATTAAACTCTTGATAGAATCAAGAATTTCCATTGTATAGATGTTGACACCGAATTAGAAAACACAATTGACAAGTATTTAATTTTCCTGTAGATTAATAAGCTTTCACAATTTGAAAATAAATCTCCTTTCTACAAACTGGCATAATTTGGTTGAGTTTCAGGCAATAAATACGAAGCATAGGTATATTTACCTTTACTTATCGAAAATCAACATCTATAAAACATTCATACACTACCAACATTACTTTGTTAACTTAAATATATAGTTTTTCCATATAAAAATGAATACACACTACTTACACTAGGCATTATTCATAATGAATGAATGACATATAACTGATTACAGTGAATCGGTAAATATTATGTTCTATCCATGTATTTACTATTTGCTTGAAACAAGAAGCCATAATATTTATAACATAACTTCTTATCTATCGGCAGCTGCAGGGTTTTAGGTCGGGTTTTTTATGGGTTGTGGTTTTTTGGGTTTTTGGCAAAAAACCCACCCCGCTTGACCTAAAAAACCCTGGGTTTATTGGGGTTTTTGCAAAACATACAATAATGTGCACTAAAGCTACATTTAGATAAGCAAAACATACTATTTTTCTCCTATTTTATATTCAAAAATGTAAACAAATATACAATCAGGTGAAAACAAATTGTGGCTTCTACACTTTACGTGCATATCGTATCGAAATGACTAGATATATTACTATTATTATTTATTAGTATATTTGTTTTATGCAAATTTTTATCGCTATAAGATTATATATTGTTGTATACATAATTAATTAAGCTCAATTTTAATTAACTCCTTTACATTTTAAATTTGTTAATTGCTGTACTGCTTCACAATTAAAGCTTCAAATTAATGAAGGAATTTCATAAAGGAAATTTAATCAGTAAAATATTATAATGTATAGTTGTTATCAAGCAGTAATAATAGCATAGGTGCTCAAAAAATACTGGAGGTTTGCTGTGTTAAATATGTTAATAAAACTTTTTGTGTTTTAATTTTTGTTTTATGTGTGTAAATAATTGTAATTTCAAGATTACACGGATGTTGTTATTGTCAGCTGTAGTTTTCCTATATGGTATAGTATAGGTTTGTATTTATGCCTATAGTTATATAAAAAAACCCTAAAATACCCTAAAAACCCGGGTTTTTCGATACCTTGTCTATCTGTATAATACTACGTAGGTTTCTGTACAATTCCTATGTATGTCTAGATAACTCAATACTTCAAAAAATAAATTAGTTTTTTATCTGTGTACGTAAGCCCAAATATATGCTAATCTATCTGACTACATAGTGTCATGCATTACAAAAGAATGAGATTAATATTCCATGAGCATTCTTTGCTTACGTCACAGCAAGGAATATAGAATATAATATTATAGAAAAGGAATGGCAGATTATTCGATTTATTGGGGGTTCGGAACAAGTGAAAATGTGTGGAAAATTTACATGACTACAGCCGATCCCTAATTCCCCCCACTTGGGGATCTCAATTTAAATACACACTCGCCAATGACGTCAATTGGCGAGCTTTCCCACCCACTTTTCATTTTTTAATTTTTCCATGGGGATCTGCCACCGGTTGCGTCACAGTCAGTGCAATTCTTGGCAAATTTATTGTATCACGTCTCTAGGGAAATTAGATATTGGTTTTCCCAAAATGTTATCGTAGTCACACTTTCAAATATTGCGGAAATCACTTGTATTTTACTATCGGAAGAGTTTTTCCTGTTTGCACAATTAATGGGCTTATGTTTACATTTAATTGCATTATACTGCAGATACTACAAAAGTGTCTATAAATTGATGGATTTAAACAACTTGGGTGTCACAGACCAATTGTGAAACATTAGAATTAGAAGTTGCAAGAAGTAATTTTTTATTTTCACTAAACACGATTTTTACATAATATCAAAGTTATTATAAGAGTTATTATTTAAAGCTTTATTATAGCATAACAAGTTGTCACAGGTTTTTACCGGATTTTAACCGCCAAACTAGTGTAACTTAATTTAGGTATGTGGCGGGGGAAAACTATGACAGCACAGTACAAAATTCTTTAATGGAATTCATTGGACATGGAATAGTCTGGAATAAAAATCCAATTATATTGCATTAACGTAACTAGAGTTCCGAACCTGAGACGGCTTCATATTGAGTGCACCAACAGCAAGTACCTACTGTTTAATTACTATAACCTTAATTTAGAATTTGTAATTTGAATGGTATTTCATATTTCAAAATCATTACACCTCTTTACTAATACTTAGAACCCAATTAAGTATTTTTCTCATGAACTTATTTTTCAAATATCCCCCAGTCCTGCATGATCATTTCAGCACACATTTCCCCAATCATTATGGAAGGAGCATTTGTGTTAGCATTCGTAACAAATGGCATAATTGAAGCATCGGCCACTCGAAGTCCAGCAGTGCCCAGAACTCTGAAATACACAATATTTTTAATGATTCTTTTTGCATTTGTGTAATTATTTTCAAAATTCTAAATTACGAATGTTCACTATAAGCTATAATTTAGTTCAAATACATCTTTTCTGAAATCTTAAGTGTTACCTTAACTGAGAGTCTACAACAGAGATTGGATCTTCAGGTGTTCCCATGGGACATGTGCAGCAGGAGTGAAATGTGTCAACAAGTGTTAGTTTGGCCACACATTCCCAGTAAGAATAACTTTTCAGCTCGAATTGTTCACAACCAGGTAAATGATGCGAGGACAATTTTGTTCCAAGTTTTGCATAAGCCGAAGTGCTCTCGTAAACATTATTAGTGAAATTAAGACCTAATAGTGACAAAAGAATAAAACAATGTAAAATATAGTTACTATTCAAAATTAATTATTTAATACTACATGAAATATTTTTTTCCACATAAAAATAATAAAAACATTAAAAAAGAACCTTCAATCAATCTTTTCACATCGTCAACATGATCTCCATGTCTTTTGAAAGGATTAATGAGTGGATGAGAAAGTGGATTTGCATCTTTCAGAAGAATCTCTCCTCGACTCTTCGGACGACCTAAAACGACAATTACAACATTCCCATCTTTTCCTTCATCTTTTGCATAAGATTTTTCCAGGACATTATTCTGTAAGGAAAAGAATTTATCTAATCCTCTTCCAACTTCTGCAGAAGGGCTTATTGACAACGGAGCTATTAGAAGATCCGGCCAATTTTTTGGAGCTAGAGTAGAAGACACCGCACCAAAGGCGATTACATTAAGCCCTGTACTGAAAGGCCCTGTTCCGTTTTCCAAGTACTCTTTTGCAGCATTCCAACTCAAATCACGCGATGGAACATATGAAACCGGTTTATCGAAAAGAAATGGTCCTGCCAATGCTGCTACATGATCTTGATAGTTTTTCCCAACAGGAAGATTCACCAACGTAGGAATCTTATAAATTATCAAGATTAATTAATGTCTTAAAAAACACAATTTTATTTACAATCATAACAACGTAAAACTGTTCATAAATAAATTATGGAATTTTATTAAAATTGCTAAATATTAAACCGATTTCTTTTGTTACTAAGTCATTAATAATAAGAATTAAAAATATCTCTTTAAGTTATTACTTGGTGTTCGGCTAAGTGTTCTGTTGGCCCGATTCCCGATAGCATGAGTAATTGAGGCGAGTTAATTGCACCTCCACTGATTACAATCTCTTTTGTTACCCGTGCATATTTTGGAATACCATGACGGAGATATTCTACTCCAACTGCACGCATATGCACATCAAAGTGTATCTACAGTATTCAAATAATCATTTTTCACTATTAACGGTAAGTGTATTAAATTTCATTTCAAGAGCGGTAAACCTTGGTAGCCAACGAGAATCGGTGAATAATTAAATTTTTCCTGTTTAATACTGGTTCAAGGTATCCTTTGTAAGTGCTGAATCTTGTTCCCTCTTTCTGTGTCCAGTCAACTGGGCCAAATCCTTAATTAAAATACATTAACGCAATCGACTAAACATTTTATTTTACTTAATTTCAACTTTAGTGCTCAATTATTAATCTTTGGGGTCGATAATTGTTTTTTCAATTTTTGTCAATTTGCAATGTGATCAATTCATAACCTTATCTATATAATGTGTACACCCTAAATCTTGTTGTTATAATATAATATTGCATACAGTATATTATAGTCCTATGTATTCATTGTGTTATTTTTCCTTTAACTAACCTTCGGTATGGTAGCCATTTAGATCCTTTGTATCGTATCCTAGTTCTTTACCAGCTTCCAAAAAGTATTCGGAGGAAGGTGCAAACCTTGACGGTTCAATACGCATAGGACCTCCGACTCCATGAAGACTTAATGCTTGCTCTCGTTGTTTCAGAAAACGAATTAGAAGATAATTATAACCGTAATATAAACCATAAATTAAAGAGGAAAGGTAAACGAATAAATGGAATAAAATAAATTACTGTCATCTTTCCAATGTCCATTATAGTCTTCCATCTTTCGGAATAATCTTTCTACATTGCTATATGTCCATCTATTATCTTCGGTGTGAGCTGCCCAATTATTGAAATCTTCTGGACTGCCTCTCATGTACACCATTGCATTTGTACCGCTCGATCCTCCTAAACCTTTTCCCCTGGGAACCCCATGGCACTACGAAGATATTTTGATATAAAATAGAAAATCCAAATTGATTATAATGTACTTAAGATGAGCCCATCAATCAAAATAAATTAGTTGTTTGTGTATGTACTCCAATCAATCTTCTATATTTATTACATTATGCATTAACCATTGTATCAGACATCGAAAAAAATTAAATTTCCAGTGTAACATGCACCGCCCACTTCTTAATTTCCACCCCAAGCAATATATCGTCCATACGGAACCATTTAGCATCAATCCCCTTGTTTGGGTCTCTGAGGCTATTTCGTACACAAAACGAATAGATAAAATCTTTTAAACCTTTTTCTCAATTTCTCCAGATGGGTTTACAGAGGTTTGACAGCTTTGATACTGCCAATCTACTCCAGATTGGTTGGCCAACATAAAAGTCATAAAGGGGATGTAGGACAAAGGGGTGGGATCTCCACCTGTCTCCAAAAGGAGTACTTTGTATTTTTCTGAAAGGCGGGACGCAACTACAGATCCTGCCGAACCTCCTCCAACTGTCAGTATTTATCAATCATTTTCAATTAGACCACAACCAAATGTGCATTTCAATTCCAAAATAAAATGAGCAACAAAAACTTAGTCCCTAGGATTAAGTAGCCCTATGAAGCTAAGAGCCGCAACATAAGGTTTTAGAATGAGAAATCCTTACCGACTATGAAATCATAGACATCTTGTCCAAAAGTTGTAGGTGCATGTAGTTCAGAAGATAGAAAGTCCATTTGCTTCATGTAGGTGACAAGGGACACAATAATAAGGGGCACGTAAGTTGTGATTGCCATGAAAAATGACATTGGAAGTGGAGTTGCCAAACTGGCTACTGCGGCAAACGAACTTATGTTCATTTAAAAATGTTTGTAAAAAACTGCTTGTTTATTGTGCTTGTTTTTTCCACTAAATTGTGTAACGTTTATAACCAGTTACGGTTAATTATATCAAAATTAACTATTTATTTATTTTAAGTATATAATCTACATACTTTTGTGATTGTTATATATTTAATTTCGTAAAGGTTATTTCAAGGCGGGTCAAATAACAACTGACTCTATTTATATTCTGAATCCAATAAATACCTTGTATTATTTCCCTAGTTTTTTTTATAACAGGAACAAAAAGGGCGTGGTAAACATAGTTAACACTACACATAGCATGTAAGATGTTACCTTTAGTGCATAGTGGCGTGGTGCGGTACGTGCTGCATCTACTTAAATACAATTAACATAACAATTTTAGCTCGCCTTAGGAAGCCAGCTTATAGAATCTCACTATCTGTCCATAAGTATATACCTGCTATAACTATAGAACGCATTTATTAACAAAAATTGACCAAGTTTGGCATTATAAACAATGGTTATACTTAGACCACTGACAATGCCTATTGATTTTTGTGTGAATCGGTTAATTAGGTTACTGTGGATTACTTCGTCTTCAGTTTGGTATTCACATCACAAAATATGATTGAAAATACCAACTAGCAGCCCCCAGCATGTGCGACTCGATTTCGAAAGGTTATTATTATAGTAATAATAATGCCCCTTGAATCAACGCGGTAAAATTCAAATCTGCCCTACCATACATATAAATATATATATAGTTGAGTTAATTTTTCTCAGTCTGTGATTATATAATAGAATTGGTAACTTGGTCGTATAACAAATTTCATTCCGCCGACTTTGATAGTCAATATTTGTCTAGTTTAAATTTCTATTAATTTTGATAACATTAATGTATTTCTACCATCCTTCCACCATTCTACCAAAAATGTTTCGATCCGCTTTATTCATGCGAGCTTCTGTTACGACTTACAGTTAGTTCAGTCTGTTGTAATAATAGTTGTAATAAATTGTTTTTATCGTAAAAATCACATCATCAACACAATTTTCTTGTAATCAATGAAGTAATGAGGAGGATACATGCATAATATCATGTATAGGTAGTTTATACAGTGTACTACCTACGCATTTAGATACAAGTATATAATAGTAGTAGGTACGTAATTAGTATTTCCTGCAATAACCAAAATGTAAAAGAATATCAAGCATCATATTATTACAGTGGACGAGTACGCATAGATTTTATCTGTAATTCGCTACCAGCAGATGATATTTATCTCTAATGCTACAAGTTCTACATCCTTTCTGTAAGTGGATTAAATAATTTTCACTTCATTTTATCTTAACTTTACTTGTTTGAGTACATAATTTCTATTGCATGCCTTGCCTTTGATTGCAATTTGGACTTAAACCTATTACCTAAATAACTACGTTTTTGTGTATTTACATTATTTCTATCTCAAGCAATTCTACTTAAACCTTGTGGGATTTGTGTGGTGGGGCATGAATTTATGTTAACATGATGCGTGATATTTTTCCTAGGTTATCTGTTAAATTCCATATTATGTAATTTATTTTGACCTAATGCAGTGCAATAAATGGTTGGGTGTGAAAGAAATGTTCAATAAATAGTAATGCGCAAATAATCCGAAACAATACAAATAAAATGCAGTTTTTCAAAGACAAACAGTTCAAAAAAGTTAATTAAAGAGCGGTATACTTAATTGGGGGTCAGGGTAACTAATCTTATTCTACTATTCTATCAAATTAAGTCATTTTCCTACATTAATAGCAAGAATTTATTTTTAGGACCTCTTGAATTCTCCTGCAGGAGATAGTATGTCATTTAATTCTAATTTTCTTATAATATTTGCAAACAAATGCAGCTGTTAATTTATTCTGTAAACATTTATTCATCATACATAATTAATGAATATGCAACAGAAAACATACATTTTTGTTATTTAATTTTATTAGAATATGATATTATTACATCTACTTCAACTAAATTCATTTACGAGTGATTACACTAATTATGTTGTACATACTTCATTATACCATCAAGTGAAATCTTACCATCAAGTGTTTATTTTGCCATGAAGTTTATATTTGCCATTAAGTGTATTTTTGCCACAACGTTCATTTTTGCCATAAAGTGAATTTTTGCCCTAACATGCCATAACGTTTATTTTTGCCATAAAGTGTATTTCTGCATTCACATTTTTTTTGCCATAACGTTTATTTTTGCCATAAAGTCTATTTTTGCCCTAACATTTATTTTTGCCATAACGTTTATTTGTGCCATAACGTGTATTTTTGCCATAACGTGTATTTTAGCCATAAAGTGTATTTTTGTCATAAAGTCTATTTTTGCCCTAACATTTATTTTTGCCATAACGTTTATTTGTGCCATAACGTTTATTTGTGCCATAACGTTTATTTGTGCCATATCGTTTATTTTTGCCATAACGTGTATTTTTGCCATAACGTGTATTTTTGTCATAAAGTGTATTTTAGCCATAAAGTGTATTTTTGTCATAAAGTCTATTTTTGCCCTAACATTTATTTTTGCCATAACGTTTATTTGTGCCATAACGTTTATTTGTGCCATAACGTTTATTTGTGCCATATCGTTTATTTTTGCCATAACGTGTATTTTTGCCATAACGTGTATTTTTGCCATAAAGTGTATTTTTGCCACAAAGCGTTTTTTTGCCACAAAGTGTATTTTTGCCATAACGTTTATTTTTGTCATAAAGTGTATTTTTGCCATTAAGTGTAATTTTGCCATCAAGTGTATTTTTGCCATAAAGTGTATTTTTGCCCTAACACTTATTTTTGCCATAACGTTTATTTTTGCCATAACGTGTATTTTTGCCATAACGTGTATTTTTGTCATAAAGTGTATTTTTGTCATAAAGTGTATTTTTGTCATAAAGTGTATTTTTGTTATAAAGTGTATTTTTGCCATTAAGTGTAATTTTGCCATAAAGTGTATTTTTACTGTAAAGTACTTTTTATCGTAACATGAAGTTTTACCATTAAGTGCATTTTATTATAAAGTGCATTTTACCGTAAGGTTTACTTTAAAGTTCATTTACTATTAATTGTATTTTCACCAACCTACATTTTTACCATAAAATGTTTGTACCATTATAATTTTATAATGGCAAAAACACTAAAAAGTGGTAAATTTTGTCCCCTTTTAATTTTGTGCATAGTCTGCATACTCAAAGCCCAAGAAGTAGGCTCCAATAAATGCATTTTTATTGAATGCTATGATAATCCATACTTTGAACAATGATTTTCTTCCTTCTCAATGACTTAACTTTTGTCGCCTGCCTCCCTGCACCATTTCCTCCCACTATATCCCAGTCGCTTTAGTGAGTTACTAAATTTTTTGTAAAGAGACGCCAGGGAGGTAAAGGAAAGCAAGTGGATGATATCACCCCATAAGAGCTCAATGCAAAGGATGATAACAGATCCAAGAAACAAATACCCACCCAAAATAAAAATAGTATGGATTTTGGTGTGCAAATCGAGTCCTAGAGGACTTTTGCCTACAGATGCCAATTTTTACGCATCTTTCTATGTGGTCTATCCTTTATGAATTTTTCTTGCTCCTTCAAACCAGTTAGAATTCCTTTCTCCTGCATCCTTTGAATATAGGATAGGAATAGGCGATCGTAACATCCTATAAAGATATAAGACTTCGGTGTGGTGTCTGCCGGATGAATCGTAAAATGGCATTGCTCGGATGGTGGAAATGATGGGGATGATAGGGGGATTAACTGTCCAGATTCTTTAGTAGTGATAGTGAATAATTTCAAGGAATGGTTGGTCAACAATTTGAAAAGGATTTGATTTTTTTCATCAGGTGGTGTTCTTTGTTTCCATTGATGGATGTAAGCGCCACGTGTCTCCAATTTATATTTTGCAAAATATTTTCGTTTATCTTCAATCCAGAACATACTCTTGTCTATCTGCATCAACATTCTGTACTTATTTTCGATGAGTTCTTTGAAATCTGAAAATATTTGTTTGTCATGGGGAGCAATTACGTCGCTTGTCATCCACGTTCCGTAGAGAGTATTGATTGTAAATCCCATGGTGATGATTACAAAGTAGAGAGCCTTTCTGCCTTTGGTGGTGCTGACTGACTGATTTACAAGAACTGCAACAAAGGAGATGAAATTCCATCCCAGTTTTCTTCCAATGGTAGAATTTGTCTTCGCTAAGAGCAGAAATGAAATGGGGAAGAGGAAGAAGATGAGAAGCCAGCAATACTCATCAAATGTACCCTCAACGAAAGCTATCAGTGGGGCAACTCTTCCATAATTTGATTTCAACGGAGCTGGGCAGTAAAAGGGAAATTTCTCTTCAAAATACGCAGTAAATTTTGTTTGGATCTTAGCATATATTCTGAAGTCGAACTTGTTTTCAAAGTTTGCCAGCATTTTAATTCTTCCGCATTGTGATAACTTTGGGGACTCATTGCTTAAAAACCCATGAAGGTCAGCCTCCTGTGATGCATACATTGCAGTGAAATTTAGTTTATCGGCCATTAATTCTACAACACGGAATGGATCAGCGCATGTCAAAAAGCCTTTTTTCTTTGTAACGTAGATACTCTCTTTGCAAAATGGCCATGGTACAACATAGTCGACTTGAAATTTAACAGATAATCCAAAAATTCTGATTCCATGCAGATGTGTATTTAAAGAGAGCCAAATTCTTACCCAATCTTCCCCCAAGACTTCTGTATCGGCGTATCGGCAATGGATCTTTCTTTCCACAGGCTTCCAGTGTAGACTGAATGATGAGTCACATTGTCAATGATCATGACAAAAAAAGGACTGAATAATTCAATTCTGAGCTCCATTTGCCATTCCTGATAAAAAGTCCATACCTGAGAATGGGGTATCACTTTCCTCCTTTCATAGACAATTATGAATGTCGAAGAAACACGACTGACTTCTTTTCCAAAGTATTCAGTTAGTAAACCTCTTGAGTCACCTGGCTCCATTAAAATATTCACCGTGCACATATTCTTTGATAAATCCCGTGGCTCCTTTTTCTCTCGACCAAATAGAATTTTGTCGTAACTAAAGGGAACAACTAAACTGTCCATGCCTGAGACATTTGATTCGACAGCAAAAAGTCATTCAGCAATTCTGAACTGGGAGAGGTAACCATGTTGAAATCGCAATTGCTGTAACTCATTGGAATGCAATCACTTTTATTAACAACAAAAACCCAAATTAAAAATTGAGAAAGCTTTTTGAACTCCATTTTGATCTAAACATGTAAATCGATGTCAGTGAGCAGGCAAGAGAATGACATGAAGAAATATTTAAAACATTATGGATTCCTCTCTGTAAAACAGGTCCACGTGTGTGTCCTCTAAAGTTGTACACACGCAGAGACAGTGATGAGTCAAAAGTCATTTCTAGGTGATACCATGAAGCTTTAAATAGGTCTATATCTTACCTTCTTTCCTTACTATACGACTAAGTTTCCATCCCAATGTCCTAATTCGAAGCTTTGCCAGTATAAGTAAAATCGGTTCTAGACGTCTCTAATGAAAGCTATTAAACTAAGTAGTGGACACAAAAAACATTTTAAAGAAGATATTTTAACATGCACGTACGTTTCCAAAATGGTTAATATTTGTAGACAAATTGATAACGAGAGGTTATCGTTTTCCTCTGGTATGGGGTGATCCACATATTACGTCAACATGTTAGGGAGAGAGGGGGAAGAGGAAAATGCTTGCACTTGTTGACAGGGGGAGGGAGGGGGTCGGAACTCATGATTATGTCATCAACAGAAATTAAATTTAAAAAATTAGTAGTTCAAGAATCACGTAAAAATAGACCAAAAACTGCAAATAGACATTCTGATCCTAATTAGTTCTGGATTTTACCCCTTGAGTGCTTTAATAAATAAAATTTTAGGCCTCCGAATTGAACTAGCTTTTTTTAAATTTTCTGTACTGTAGGGGTTACGGACCAATGTTGACATAATATCATAGGGGGGTCTCGCAAATGTTGACATGGGATGACAAAGGGAGGGAGGGGGTCCAAAATTTCGCGATTTTTTGATTACGTAATATGTGGATCACCCCTATTATATTTTTGACATGGTGCAATAATTATTACTTGAGAAAACAACGGTAGGTGATTAATTGGAACAATATGGTAACGAATACAATTTTAAACCTTATTTCCCTATACTTAGCAATGAATAATGAATGTATATAAGCTGTGGATTTTCTTCCGGTATAGTTATTAAAACATACTCGTGTTTCGTGTAGCAAGCAACCGTTTATGTACATTGGACATCTATAGTTAGTTATTGGTGCTGTTTCAATAATATCAATGCTAAAACCTTGTTATCATGAATAGGATAATAAAGCAAGCGGTAATGTTTCCACAACACAAGCACTTTGTGGATATCCACCATTAGGACGAAGAATAGGTACTTAGCGTTTTAGTGTGTAGAGAAAAAAACCTTAAAATAAATCGTCAATAATCTTAAGTTTAAAAATAGCATCAGATGTTAATTCAGACACTAAAATCAAAACTTAGTGTTACATTTAGTGTCTAATTTTTAACATAAATTATAAAATTCGCCAAATTGTACCACGTGGTCCAGCAGATTTGGACCTTAAAATTTAAAGTTAATGTTTAATTTTCACTTAAAAACGCTAAGTACCTAATATCATTCAAACAATTTAATGTCAAGGTATACTTTTAGAAACGGTCTTATTTATGTTCACTCTTCGGATATTAAAACAAAGTACAGCTCTTATTTATGTACTAGGTTAAATGAGGAAATCCAAATGAAATCGACCAATGAATAAAACCGACATTTTATATTAACGTAAAAATACTCTCAAAAAATCAGAAATGTCTAAGACTATCGCAATAAGTGGTTTGAAAATTTTTCAAAAGTCTCTAAACCCCTATTCAGGGGGGTGAAACTGTAGGCAAAATGCAGAAAATTATGAGTGACTAAATAATGAGACGAGTATATCTCTGTAACGGCAAATGGTATCGTTAAGGAATATTTTTTAGAAATACAATAGTATGTTGTAGATTAGTACAGTAGCAAATTTTTTTCATTATTACTGGTATTTTTTGAATAAACTGAAAATTTTCAAAAAAATTTCAATTGAGAATAATAAAAAAGCGCCAAAATATCCCACACAAGTTAGACTTCTATCAGAAGCACAGGATTCCGGCGAAACAGGCGCAACTTTTTCCGCCGTGGGATCTTTTGGCGCTTTTGAGATATTGAGATCCAAAGTTTGTCAAAAAATGACAATTTTTAATCGAAATACGTACAGGGTTTCATTAACAGGCATAAAAAAGAAACTGGCAGATAAAATTTTAAATCGCAATAAGGTTTTTCTCTGCATCCAATACTTATTATAATTTTTATTAAACATATATGGCAATATAGTAAGCATATATGGATATATGTTAGGCATATATGGTGCTACTTTAAGCATATATGGATATATGTTCGGCATATATGGTACTACTTTAAGCATATATGATGTTACTTTAAGCATATATGGTGTTACTTTACGCATATATGGCTATATAGTAAGCATATAAGGCTATATAGTAAGCATATAAGGCTATATAGTAAGCATATAAGGCTATATAGTAAGCATATATGGCTATATAGTAAGCATATACGGCTATATAGTAAGCATATATGGCAATATATTAAGCATATATGGCAATATATTAAGCATATATGGCAATATATTAAGCATATATGGCAATATATTAAGCATATATGGCAATATATTAAGCATATATGGCAATATATTAAGCATATATGGCAATATATTAAGCATATATGGCAATATATTAAGCATATATGGCAATATATTAAGCATATATGGCAATATATTAAGCATATATGGCAATATATTAAGCATATATGGCAATATATTAAGCATATATGGCAATATATTAAGCATATATGGCAATATATTAAGCATATATGGCAATATATTAAGCATATATGGCTATATATTAAGCATATATGGCTATATAGTAAGCATATATGGCTATATAGCAAGTTTATATGGCTATATGGCAATCATATATGGCTATATATTACGCACATATGGTTATATATTACTCATAGGGCTATATACTAAGAATGCTTGTTTTATTGAATTGGGCCTTTTTTACAATGCAGCTGCGTTTGCCAGCACAGGGTACCGAAACACTGAGTCTATCCTAACCTGGTTATAGCCTGCTGTGCTAGGCGCGCAGTCAAAATTCTTAAAGTCGAGTGGTCGATTTGGTATGGATTTCCTCAAATATAATATGTCTATTTCGTCAGTAAATTACCCGCACATTAAAATGGTAGTGTATAAAATCCGATTGTGCTCTTTATATAGAGTTCATAAACATGTGTAAAACTGCGAAAGTACATTGGCATAGAATCTTATGATACAAAGAGTTGGAAAGGGCCTTATGTGCAAGTCAAAATTTGAGTTCAGATTTTAAACCCTAATTGGCTTACCTTCTAATTAACTTTGCTAAGAATGATTATTTTACTGTAGACATAATCTATTTTACTTACAATTTTCACCATTTTAAAGATGCAGCAATACATTGTCCAAAAAAATACAACGACAAATTTTAATAGGTTTTTAATGCTAAAAATATTTGTAAACTGTATTTTGAAATTACAAAATATGTGTTTCTGTATATTTCTAATACTAGGCGGTCACAGGACCCAGGTCCTGTAGTACATGGGGCTAATGCATCTGCAAACAATTTTGTAAGAATTATGGTTTCTAGTAGGCCAATTACACCGGCATTCAATTGAGTTCATCACTAATATAATGTACCGGTCACAGGACCCAAGTCCTGTTATAAATAAAGCTAGTGTGTATTCCGAGGCAATATTGCACGATGGGTAGAATGTCTTTCAGATACATAGATTTTTATGTTTATTGCAATTGACCTTTTCATGCTTTCTCATTAGGTGGGCAGGGCCAGAGGTACAGATTTTACTTTACATTGATAGAGTCAAAAAATATTCCAAAACTCTGCCTTAGTACGGCCTAGGGTAAACCTTTTGTTTAGAAAGAGAATTTGGCTTTTGGCAAATTACTCCGGTTATCCGCCACATTTTTGACTCGGATACTTTTAATCACCATCATACATACTGCCATCACTGGACAATGTACCATTTTAAGGCCGAGTTAGCCTTCATTAGCAATGTAGCGTCAAGTGATTAATTACAAAATTGAGTGTTTTTATTGTAATTTTAGCTCATCGCCTGAGGAAACGAGCTTATAGAACCGCACAGTCTGTCCGTACGTCCGTCCTTCAGTCTCCACGACAACTTTGGAATGCAAAGACGGATATTGACCAAACTTGGCAAAAACAATGACCACTGACGATCCCTAAAGATTTTGGGGCAAATCGGTTCATTGGTTGCTGAGATACCGCGCTATCACTTTGTTTTATTTTGATAGTCAAAGTAGAAAATGGGTATTAAAAAGTTCAATTGCGTTTCCTATAAATTGTTTGGGAAATATTTCACTCCGCTTCTACCAAATTTAAGATTTATTTTGATAGTCAAATATAACTTATTTTACCTATTTTAAAACTTTGATTTTGATAGTCAATTATGATCAATATTGATGTAATCTGAATTACGGTAGAATTTAGTAATCAACAAATACGTATCTAGAAATTTGGTCAAGGGGGGCCGCAACCAAAATTTATGTTAAAAATAATAATGCGAAATTTTTTTCAATTTTTGGCCTTTATTGGAAAAAAAGGGGACGCTGAGCCCCCCCTCCACTCCCTACTCGATACTTGCTTGTTAATCAAAATAGACTTATTTCTACTATCATTATACCAAAAATGTGCACTTGGTCGACTTTACTCATGATGATATCTTCAAGCCAGAGACAAAAATGTGA
Source organism: Tomocerus qinae (assembly GCA_020055645.1). NCBI lineage: Eukaryota > Metazoa > Arthropoda > Collembola > Entomobryomorpha > Tomoceridae > Tomocerus > Tomocerus qinae. Next base: position 47,802,728 of record CM034546.1, on the reverse strand, counting down.
AGTTTTCAAAGTATAATCTCTAGAATAAGTTTTGAAGAATCTTTTTTTACATTTACTACATGGAAGTAGAACCAGTAATCTCAGATCCTTTAGGACTTTCCCAAAAAAGTACGAATATTCGCCATTCCCATTCACCTTCCATGATAATTTTTGCTGGTTACCTAGCAGCGTCCCTATTTGTGGCAAAAACAGTCTTTTGAAATCTGCACCACTGCCTTAAACGGTGCAAAATTTGCTTTATAGAAAATCGAAAACTGACTCACTTTTTTTGGGAATCTAACTTTTATTAAACCAATTCAAAATTCAAAACATCAATGTAGATGGCCGAATTGAATTTTCCCGCACATCAAGTAATAGAAACCTTGAGCGCGCACTGAAAGCTGGAAAAATTTTCATACAGAATGCATGCATTGTTCCTGTTATGAAATTTTTTGTGCCTTGTAAGCCGTAGGAGACTATAGACCACGCAGTGCATAATTGTGTACTGCCAACAAGTGTTCTGCTTTGGACGTGTTGGAATTTGCCTCATTATGTGCGTTATTATGTGCTTGGCTGCGTTTTAGAATTACGGCAAATCAACACACGGGAGTACAAATAAACCTACGGAATTAGACTTTAGCCGTTTATTTATAAGGATTATTATTATTGTTTAAATTTATATACATACAAAGGAGAGAACCGCATAAGGGCACCCATTTATGATTGAACATTTGACACGGAGCACAGAGAAATAGGGTCTTTAAATTTTGTGTACTCGTAGATTATTTAGCGACGAAGGTCATACTAAAGTTCTGGAAATGGATTTTTTTCCGTTCGGTAGATATTTAGTTGCAACCACCGCTACTTTTAACACGTAAGTATATACTCGAATTGCTTATTTCGGGGTTTTCTAAACAAAACGTACTGAGCACAAGAACCTAGAGATCCCAATTTTTTATGACATGTAAGGGAACATTTCCTGGATTTGTTGTATAATTCTTAGAAATGGGTTTTTTGTTGTTCAGGAGGAATTCATTTTTAATTGTTGAAGAAATGATTTTGAAGTCCAAAGGGTAAGTTCTACATGGTTTATCTGTGTTGTCATACATATACATACTTTAAGCTCACTCAAGGTAACTTGCAGTGCAAAAGTAGATTGAGATATGCAAATACTTACACATGCCAAGCCAAGGTGATTCAATGTTCGATTAACTAGACACAAGGGGTAGAAAATATATATAAAATAACTCAACACCAAATCCAAATAGCTCCCTCCCGAAATCAAAACATTCTGTACCCGAATTCAATATGTAACGCATCCAATATCAGAATATTACAACAAATTCTGGTACTTTTAAATAAATTCCAGTACTTTTAAATAAATTCTAGTAGTTTTAAATAAATTCTAGTACTTTTAAATACATTCTAGTACTTTTAAATAAATTCTAGTACTTTTAAATAAATTCTAGTACTTTTAAATAAATTCTAGTACATTTAAATAAATTCTGGTACTTTTAAATAAATTCTGGTACTTTTAAATAAATTCTAGTACTTTTAAATAAATTCTAGTACTTTTAAATACATTCTAGTACTTTTAAATAAATTCTAGTACTTTTAAATAAATTCTGGTACTTTTAAATAAATTCTAGTAGTTTTAAATAAATTCTAGTACTTTTAAATAAATTCTGGTACTTTTAAATAAATTCTGGTACTTTTAAATAAATTCTAGTACTTTTAAATAAATTCTAGTACTTTTAAATACATTCTAGTACTTTTAAATAAATTCTAGTACTTTTAAATAAATTCTGGTACTTTTAAATAAATTCTAGTAGTTTTAAATAAATTCTAGTACTTTTAAATAAATTCTGGTACTTTTAAATAAATTCTAGTACTTTTAAATAAATTCTAGTACTTTTAAATAAATTCTGGTACTTTTAAATAAATTCTAGTACTTTTAAATAAATTCTGGTACTTTTAAATAAATTTTAGTACTTTTAAATAAATTCTAGTATCTTCGAAGTAATTAAAATAAATCAGGTAATAATGTATTCAGTTGTAGTATTAAGCTAACTATTTCTTACAATGAATTGAAACAAATACAATGGTACCTGCATATTTCTGTATAAACTAATTTTTCTCTCTTTATTTTCTCTTTAACACTGTTCCATAATTACATATTTAACGAATAACCTTTCCAATTTAAACATAACAATTAATGGCACTGATTAAGCGAAGACATTAATAAGATATCTGTGTATACTATTTATTATCACTCGAACTCAAATAACTTTATCTATCACTGCTCTAAATATAACTGAAATAGCAACTCTGCCCTTTAAAATTCAGATTTTCTGGTGCGATTCATTCTTGACTCTCCTCGAGGTGGTTTTGCAATAACTTAGCAGCATCGAGTATATTTTCAGCCAATCTCCGCTTATTGGAAACTAAGTCTATTTCTTGATGACGAGCAAATCCTAAGTACCATATCACTGATGTTATGTGACTACAGCAGCCCACTGTTCGGGAACCATTTTTACAGCGGCAGTACCATCCTGTTATTGCATTTTCTCCGGCCTTAGAGCTGTCAAATGTTATCCAAACCATGTGAATTCCTTGCCCAAATCTGGATTCCATGTTAACTCGAATCATATCAGCCAGCTCTGGTTCCTCAAAAGTCCAAAAGCAGTAACTGGAATCTTTCTTCAAGTGGCGTCCTGTGTACAAAGGAGCATTTTTTCTTTGGTACTTTCCAATAGTTATATTTTTGATATCTTTTTCAGTCAAAACAGGAAAGTTTAAAAGAGTATCCTTAGATGCTGGTACTAAATTGCTCCTTCTCCGTTCCAAATTCAAACTTTCCACTCGGATCTGCAGTTTGTTTTCCTGTTGAGTCCTTAGAAGGGCATTGTTGGCCATTTCCATGTGTTCTTGATCATCCTTAAACAATGGAGCAGAATAGGCGTTGAGAAAACCACATATAATTCTAAATATAGACGGCAATTTTGGTAGATATGTGGCTTCTATCTTTTCTTTTAAAAATTTGAATCTTTTAGCATGTCCATTTTTAGCTTCTACTGTCCAACGAATCATGGTGACTTTTCTGGTTTCATTTGCTTGACCAGTCGTAAACTGTGGCTGTTTTTTCTGCAAGCAACTTGGCGAAAAGGTTTTATATCCTTTTTCAACAAGGTCTGGAATGACATCACGGAAACCACGGTCTAGTAAAAAGTAATCATTAGGCCGCAGGAAGGAGGAAATTCCATCAGTATCTAGTAGCATAGCTTTCAATATGTTTGAGTCATTGTTTCCATTATCTGCAAAGTAAAGCCCATCTGCGTCTTGTATGTAGCCCTTAGGATGGATGACCATCATTGGCTTCACCAGATTTCCGTGCTTATGGTTAGAATAGGTCTTCTTCTGCTCGTCATGGTCCGATAACTGTTCAATGTATAAATATGTGCCATCAGCAATGAGGCACATTGAACTTTCATCGGCTCCAAAAAGAGTATGCGCAAAAGATGACTGGTGTTGTTTTGCTTCTTCTCTGGTAATATGGTGATAGCCAAGATAACGTGGAACAAAATGTTTTTCTAACGCCAACCTAACACTTTCAGATGTATCACTCACACGCTGCTGACAATTAATGCCGAAAAGTATTGAGAGAACATCTTGGGATAAATTAGTTTTCAGTTTCATAAGGAAAAGGCCAAGAGCATTCCTTTTAGTGCGGTTGCAACTATCACGAAGATCTGAAGAAATCAGTTTAAACGTGTGTTCAAAGTCTGTTTTGGATAAACCAGTAAGCAGTTGATAGTCCTCAGTTGTGTATTGAGAATGTTCATCAAAGGTTACTGTGTTTACTGTAGAGAAAACTTTAGCATTAAACGCCGACAGAATAACTTTCACGTCGTCACCAGTTAGCAAAGTTGAAGTTTGGGAGGCTATCACTTTCTTTTCTGCATCATCGTTAAAGTATCCGTTATCGTTCAGGTGATTTGCACAGCATCGGTTGTTTACTGGTATCAGTATCTTTTTGTGAAACCAAACAGAAGCTATGGCTCTTTTAGGAATGCGTAATCTGCCCTCCTTGTTTTTATTCCCACAAAGGAAACACTTGCTCATAGTACTAGTACAAGATGGAACATTAACTTCAATAGCTTCCTTTAATCTCGGGAGCTTAAACTTGGTAGCATCAGATATCGAACTTATTGTAGTCGATGTTTCATGTTCAGACGGTTCACCAATGTGAGAAATAACACTAGTATTGGTACAACTTAAGGCTTGATTCGAAGAATGGCCACTAAATCCTGCAGAACTAATTGAAGATTGAGAATTAAAGCTCAAAGTAGAAGCATGTGAGTCCACGGAGAAATTAGATTGATAACTATCTGCAATAGTCGTTAATGAGGATTGAGTGGAGAAGTCCATCGAATCGTTTGGCAACGAAGACACGTCGCTATCATGCTCCGAATTCATTTCAAAGTCCATTGGTTCCATTTCTTCCATATTTGTAGATTTGGCAACTTTCGGCTTATTTAACGGCTTGATTCTTCGAAATTGACTGTTGTTTAGGGCCAAATGACAGTTTTTACAAATATGACCATCTCTATTTACAACTTTATCGACGCCAGAGCTTATTCTTAGAAATGTTAGATATTTTTCAACTCGCAGCCATACGGTATCAGTAACACTCCTTCCTCCAGTTTCAATCCTTCGATAACACACGCAACAATTTTTTTGAGCTCCAGGCATTTTTATTGAAAAATATAGGCACACTGATTTTTGAAATATCTGATCACATTTTTTAAATTGGTAAACTTGTTGCTGGTAATAACATTTTTACTGATTTGGCGAATTTAAAATGTGGTTGCTTTTAATGTGGAAAAATGTGGTCACTTTAGTATTTATTATTGTGTTCAATTTTTCATCGCCCAGTAAAACAAAACCCCAAAAAGTTCCCTAGGGGGTACCCAAAACAGACAGGCGACTTACAGTTCAAACGCAATGGTATCAAATTCCTGGTACCCTAATCAGTCTGGCCCACAGATGTGGACACAATGACAATTAAACCGTACCAGTTATTTCTTTACCATTAGGTCATTGCGTTAGCACTGTAAGTGGTAGCACTGCCCGTAATGAAAGTACCCCTAGCAGTATAACGCGAAACACATCTTAATATAATTGTGGATGGGCGAAAACAAGTGTAGATTGCTCTACACCATACCAAACCCTAGCTACTTTCTTAAATATTAATGCATTATTGTCTAATAAACAATATTACATTAATATAGAACAAAGGAACCCACGTACCACCCAGAAGCACTTTTTTTTAAAAAATCGGTGAAAATCTTGATGAAAATGTTATTACCAGCAACCTCTGACAGAATTTTAACTCTGACAGAGAGGAAATGAACGATTTTTAATTTATGATAATTTTTAGCTAGTAGGTTTTCGCGCTCGAAAGAGCAAATTGATTTTCAATCGTTTTAAATAAGTACAGATAGGCATAGGTATTATCACCTAGGCACCTCCTCCCTCACCTTTGTTGCCTATATCACCTTGGGTATTAGCGGAGGGATACCATAAAGGAGGATCTTTTTAGGACTATTGTCTCACTCATGTCAGTTACTAAGACAATTTTTAGTAACTTTTATTCAGTGACTCAGGCCCACCCATGTCCCATTTGATTTTCATGGGACAATTTCAAAACTGAATGGGGCTAGGCCAATTACTCCAGTCTTAGGCGGTTCTCTCCTTTAGTAAATTGTATTTTAATATAAATAATTCTATTCACTTCGTTGTAATTTTATTAAATAAATAGTTATTTATTATAAAGTGAATCTTTAAAGCAATTTAAATAATTTGGAGATTTACTATATATTTGCTGTTGAACTATATTAGTTCCTAACTTTAATTTGAGAATGCATTGATTTTTACAGTGCATAATCTATTTATCCAATTTCAAATGTCTATTGCAAATAGTAATAATATCTACATATTATATACATTTCATCAAGTAATTTTATTATCCATTTAGCATCTTTAGATGTGGAATAGAAAACAGAATCTGCAAGCAAGTGGCTTCTGCACACAAAAATAAGATTTAGAAAACTGTATTTTGTAGTACTTATTTTTTAAATATTCTCCAGTCCTGCATGATCATTTCAGCACACATTTCCCCAATCATTATGGAAGGAGCATTTGTGTTAGCATTCGTAACAAATGGCATAATTGAAGCATCCGCCACTCGAAGTCCAGCGGTGCCCAGAACTCTGAAATATATATTTTTTAAATTATTTAGATTGAAACGAACTGCATTCATTTTTTTAATCTAGGGAAAGCGTCGTAATTAAAGGGCACCCTTGAAACGAGTTATTGTATGGTTTGTGAATCCTAATGTGGGACACAGAATCGAATTAAGTACAATTATAGTTCTCTTCTAAAATCTAGTGTTACCTTAACTGAGAGTCCACAACGGAGATTGGATCTTCAGGTTTTCCCATGGGACATGTGCAGCAGGAGTGATACGTGTCAAAAAAGGTTATTTTGACAACACATTCCCAGTAAGAATAACTTTTCAGTTCGAATTGTTCACAGCCAGGTAAGTGATGTGACGTCAATTTAGCTCCCCGCTTTGCATAGGTAGAAGTGCTCTCGTAAACATTAGTAGTAAAGTTAAGGCCTACAAAATTTGCATATAAAAATATTTAAACTATAATTTTGTTCTACTCCAGTAGAAGTATCTAACTACATTTTTCCCTTCAAAAGAATTTTTATTTGCATAAAAATACTAAAAAATAACCTTCAATCAGTCTTTTCACATCGTCAACATGATCTCCATGTCTTTTGAATGGATTAATAAGTGGATGAGAAAGTGGATTTGAATCTTTCAGAAGAATCTCTCCTCGACTCTTTGGACGACCCAAAATGACAACTACAATATTCCCGTCTTTTCCTTCATCTTTTGAGTAAAATCTTTCCAGGACATTATTTGGAATGGAAAAGAATTTATCCAAATCTCGTCCCACTTCTGCAGAAGGACTGGCTGACATCGGAGTTATTAGAAGATCTGGCCAATTTTTTGGGGCTAGAGAAGAAGATACCAAACCTAAGCCTACTACACTGATCCCTACACTGAAAGGCCCTGTTCCATTTTCCAAGTACTCTTTGGCAGCACCCCAATTCAAATCACGAGATGGAACATATGAAACCGGTTTGTCGAAAAGAAATGGTCCTGCCAATGTCGCTACATGATCTTGATAGTTTTTCCCAACAGGAAGATTCACCAACGTAGGAATCTTATAAATTAAATCAAGAATAATTAATATTTTAACACAATTTTCATCAAAATCATAAAAACATAAAAATGTTAAGAATTATTTAAGGAATTTTAATAAAATTGGTAAATGTCAAACCGAATTTTTTTTAAAGATTATTAATAAAAAAATATCTCTTATTAAGTTATTACGTGGTGTTGAGCTAAGTGTTCTGCTGGCCCGATTCCCGAAAGCATTAGCAATTGAGGCGAGTTAATAGCACCTCCACTGACTACAATCTCTTTCGTTACCCGAGCATATTTTGGAATACCATGACGTAGATATTCCACTCCAACTGCACGCATATGTACATCAAAATGTATCTACAGTAATCAATTAATTAAACTTTAATCAATTAAATTAATCACTTTCCACTAATTAGATGATACCTAAGATTTTATTAAATTTATTTGTTGTCTAAATTTTTGAACCTTGGTAGCCAACGAGAATCGGTGGATAATTAAATTTTTCCTGTTTAATACTGGTTCAAGGTATCCTTTGTAAGTGCCGAATCTTGTGCCTTTTTTCTGTGTCAAGTCAACTGGTCCAAATCCTTTAGTTAAAATATTTTATACCAAAACGATTAATAAACCTTTTCTGTTTTCAATTTTTTAGTTTTATTGATAGTTTTAATTTTTAATAATCTTTGTAATAAATAAAAGCGACATAAATATTTTTTCAATTTTTGTCCTCGGTCTTTTTTTAGCTGATCATTGTTGCATCAATCTACATGCTTAGAGAGAGCCTTCAATAGAACGTGTTGAAATTTTTTGCTTGCATCCTATATAATCATTGTGTTATTTTTGTTTAACTAACCTTCAGTCTGGTAGCCATTTAGATCGTGTATATCATATCCTAGTTCTTTACCAGCGTCCAAAAAGTATTCAGAGGAAGAAGGTGCAAACCTAGATGGCTCAATACGAATAGGACCTCCGACTCCATGATGACTTGGTGCCAGTTCTAGACAGAAAAAGAAAATAATATAAAGGACATTAATAAATAAAAATGAATGGTAAACAAAAAAACGGTAAAAATGTAATTACTGTCATCCTTCCAATGTCCATTATAGTCTTCCATCTTTCGAAATAATCTTTCTACATTGTGATATGCCCATCTACTATCTCCAGTGTGGTCTGACCAATTATTGAAATCTTCTGGGCTGCCTCTCATGTATATCATTCCATTTATGCCACTTGATCCTCCTAAGCCTTTCCCCCTGGGAACATCATGGCACTACAGAGAAAATTTGAAGATTTGAATTGCAAATATTTTATAACTCCGTCTACAAAAATTAATTATGCGTACTTCAATTTCTCTAAATTCTCTTAGTTGATAAAATCTAGTCAAAGAGATTCTAGAGAACAAGTTTGCAAATGACAAGTGAAAATATTTCGAAAATAAAGTAAAATATAAAGCATAAAATAAATACATATCGACCTACTACGATTTTTCTAGTTAACAGCCTATATCTGGGCTGATTACGGAAATATTATATAGGATTAACAAAATGTCCTTTTTGTAAAATTTTTTCAACCTTTTTTTCAATTTTTCCGGATGGTTTTACAGCAGTTTGACAGCTTTGATATTGCCAGTCTACGCCAGATTGGTTGGCCAACATAAAAGTCAAATATGGGATGCTGGACAAAGGGATGGGATCTCCACCTGCCTCCAGAAGCAACACTTTGTATTTTTCTGAAAGGCGGGACGCAACTACAGATCCTGCCGAACCTCCTCCAACTGTCAGGATTTATCAATTAATTACAAAATTACACCATGAAAATTGTACAACACAATTAAAAATTAAAGTAATCTTATTTAGGTATATCCAAATACTATTATGTGAAGTAAGAACTAGTTCACACGAATAATATCGTTTTTCTAAAAATAATATATACTTTAATAGATTTCAGTTGAAATTAGGCTTTTAACATACTACATTCTAAGAATTCACCCCCAAATTGTCAACACCTTTTTGTCAACACCATCACCTAAACTAATATAATATAATTAAGGGACCCCCCCCCAAATTGTCAACACCTTTTTGTCAACAGAATTATACATGGTTTGGTTAGGTTAGGTTAGGTTAGATTAGGTTATAGTGTTGACAATTCGGGGGTGAATCATAATTAAGGTGTTGGCAAAAAGGTGTTGACAATTTGGGATTCTCCCATTCTAAGATATTAAGTTTCAAAATGACGGACGCGAATTTAAAAATCTTAATATTAAATTAACCTTGAGTTGTAAGATTTTAGATTGATACTTACCCACTATGAAATCATAGATATCTTGCCCAAAAGGTGTAGGAGTATGTAGTCCAGAAGATAGAAAGTCCATTTGTTGCATATAAGTGACCAGGGACACAATAATAAGAGGTACGTAAATTTTGATTGCCATGAAAAATGACATTGGAAGTGGAGTTGCCAAACTTGCTACTGCGGCAAAAGAACTCATGTTTATTTGTAAATATTTGAAAACTGGGCTTCCAAATCGATTAATTATTTCCACTAAATTTTTTAACTTTTATAACCAATTATGGTTAATTATATCAAAATTAATTATTTATTTATTTTAATATGCTTATGGAGCTGTTATCTATTTAATTTCGTAAAAGTTCTTTCAAGGCGAGTCAAATAGCAACTGACTGCAGATATATTCTAAACGTAATAAATAACTTGTATTATTTCCCTATTTTTTAAATCAGGAAAAATAAGGATAAAGATTTATATTGAACAAAAAGGTGCGGTAAACTTTACCAGCTTTATGCATAGCATGTCACCTTTAGTAGTACGTGCTACCAATACTTAAATACTTTTAGCATCATTTTTGTAGTGTTTGAATGCTTAATTGTTATGGTCATAAAAATCAAATCATTAACATGATTTTGATGCAACCATAAATAGGTGTCGGGTAAGATACATAATGCTTTAAAGTAATATATTATAGACAACATTCAACATTAGACATTTACTTACAAGTATAGTATAACGTATAGTATTATCGACGTTATTGTAATTAATATTTTATTTCCTACAATTCACCACAAAAGGTAGTAGAAAATTAAATAAATGTTTATACATGCATCATAATTGTGGTAGATGAGAGTAATAATAGTAGATCTTATCTCTGTAATGCGCTACCAACAGTAGTTGGTGCATCTCTTATGCTGCAAACAAGTTCTGCATCCTGTCTTTACATTCAATAAATCATTTTTATTGCAATTTATCTTAACTTCCTTTGTTTAAGTACACATTGTCTATGGTATATTTTGTCTTTGTTAATCAAATTGATCTTGTACCAAAAGTCCAAATATGCGAGAAAATCTAATTTATCTGTATAATACTTATAACTATACTAAATTACAACCTTAAAATATACGTACTTGTAAAGCTGCCTGCTCCTGGTGTTTCTCTTCATGCTCCATTTATTTTGGACGACCATTAAAATGTAAGAACTTAATGACTATATAGTCTTTACTGACAAATGTTAAATACTAAACCCTCATATGCAGTTTCGCACTATTAGAAATAATTGTTAACCATTTACTTAGTTAGTAGACACGTAAGTAATGTCATTGTGCTATATTAAACTCGTAAAAAACTGACTTATAAAATTCGAAATTCGAAAAGCGAAAAGAGAGATTAAGAGAGAGACATTTCTTGTCAACTAATCTATTACTAATGTTAGAATTTTAATGTAGAGTCTTAATATTTTGCTCATTATTGTAATAAATGGAATATGTTTAATGTATAAATGAAATCATTTAAAATGTACCTGAATAGTTATTTGAAGGGCTGCACCCCTCCGTCGATGTATCTAGCGGAATTTGGCATGAACTCGATGTATTTACATTGAGTTGAGTACAAAAACATTCAAACTTTACTTTTTTAGGAAATCAAAGAAAACTCAAAAGCGCTTCGGTTTTCAATCTTGATTTTTTACCTAATATTCGTACAGGGTCCTGGAGGGTCACAAGTTTCCGTTTTGTTCAAAAAGTCTTTTAGTTATTTTTAAAAGACTTATAAACCTATCCCGCCAAAAAAATAAAAATAAAATAAAATAAAACTTTTTTGGTAGAATGGCCACTGTGACCTTTGTAGGTCGAAATCATAACATATGTCTGAAACTTGTGACCCTCCAGGGTCTTCAGTCTCAATTTTGAGACTAACTATCCCCAGATTGATTGAAAATTAGGTGACTTATCCATGATTTCCTTGAGTAGGAAAATACATGGAAAGCCTACCACTACCGCGCCCCCTTAAATGCTTGATGGTCGTGTCCCTGCGGGTAATTTAAATAAAATATCCCGAAACAAAGTTTAAACTGCCCCCACAATGATTGAAATGGTAAATCGTAGTTGATGTACATAGAAACCATATTATTTCACAAATGGTTTTCGATAAGAAAGCCGAAAGTGACAAAGTATAAGGAGGGCAGAGCGTAATACGTGTATCATTGAATGATATATTTCTATGGTGGGCATAAACATTTTGCGTGCCTGATGGAAATGGAAGCTTTAAGAAAAGTACAATATCCATATACAATATTCTGGACTTACGGAATCGCAATTCCTCCTGTGAGTGTGAATTATTTATGTGGATTAGTTTACAATTCACAATTAACGCGAAAGTAGGATTACAAAGTCTTCTATCGGATTTGAGACTCCTTACAGCTACATTTCTAATAGTGAACTTTAAATTCACAAAAAACCTATAATCCTACTTTCGTTAATTCATCCATGTTATTTCTTTGATTACTAAACCGTAGGTTTAATGATACGGTGGTCGTGCTTTGTCGACTTTGAATCACTAAATTCACTACATGGCAGACAAAGCTGCAAAGGTATTAAGCAGAATATTGAGACACACAGACACATTAATTATTCCTTTCTCTCTCCACTCAACCTTCTTTATTATTGACAATAGTATATAGGTTTAGCTTGGCAGTCGACTTACCGAAATCACAATCAAATATTTATAAAATACTGACTCAGCATTGAGTTTCGGAGAAGCGAAGACCTTGGCTGACTTCGAAGTTTTCCTTGATATCCTTCTGTCTCCGTCCATTTTTATCATGATTTATGGCTGTATATTAAATGCTATAAATTAGTATCCTGTGTTCACTCACGGGCATCATATTATTAGGATTGGAAAAGGACTATTGTCTTAACTATTTCAGGTAAATCACAATGTAAATGTGAAGTAGTTTAGACGAGGCTGCTTATCATCGATAAGAAAACATTGATGTTACGTTGATGAACATCGATTTATGGAACATTGGTGTCTATTATAAATAGGAACAACAAATGTTTAAAACGGCCGTACCGTAACGGTAATTTGAAATAGTCACTCTGAAATAATCTTTCAGTAGGACCCTTTGCCGCTAATAATAATAGTTAAGGTCAACATCAGGTCAACATTATATAGACAAACGGAGCAGCAATACACGATGCTAAGCAAGACTAACCTTCCCATACTAAGTTTAAGAAAATATTATAATGTTAATCCATGTTCGTAACTTGACCCGAAACGAGGTGGTAAGGTGTATACATTCAATACGGAGATAAATAGAAAATGTAACTATGCAGTGAACATGAACAATACAGTTCCCGATTCCCCAGCTCTAATTTCTCTCAGCAAACTCCTCCAGAAATACACTTCTTTAAACGGCCAACATAATTGGATTTAATATCAGATAAACAGCAGACATTTCATTTTTGTCAGCACATTATTATTTGAAGCCAAAAATAAAATAAAAGCTATGTTCTAAAGACATGTACATTGTGAGAGTCCTTTTGGGAAAACGACATTATTGTAGGATTTGGTAAAGGTGATTTGGAAAAATATATTTACCATAGAATTATTATATTACAAAATAAGACCTGAAAGCAGTTAAGCTTTCATTCTCAAAACATTAAATATGAAATAAATTCTTATAATTTGAGTAACTTTTGGAATACGCGTTGAAATGTTTTACAATTTGGTTTATTGAAATTAAATAAATTAAAAATCTATTTTACTCTAAGAGGACATTTTTTTGAAACCCTGGTTTGTCTCTGAACAAGACTGGGAATTCGATATAAAAAATCATGAGTAAACACAAGTATCACGCAAGTTAGAACATGCAAACTTAAAACCTACTTTGCGTACAATATAAATACAGGTTGGAAGATTTGGATATTAAAACTATCCGCATTAGTATGATGGTTGATTTTACTAACAAATTGTTCAACTTTATTCTGTTTCTCAAATAAGTTACCTCACAGGTCTTCAGCTTTCTCCACTAAAATTGAAGGTACTAAAACTACACCCGAGATTAGAAAGTTTCAAAGCCATAATTATTTTGTCTATAACACTAAAAGTGATATCATGTTGTCTTTGATACAAGCCCTAACAACCAATAATTATAACATATTCTAATTTGTATTAATTTGCTTTTTAAAACATATTTATGAACAATTCACCAGTGGTCAACTAATATGGCACTAAATTGTGTTTATGTTCTACTAACTATTGGATTATCCTCAGGCTGGGAAATAAAAGATATAGCAGATTTTGAAAAGGAATGCTACATTAATGTGATATTCAATCAATCTTATTTTGACAAAACTCAAGAAACAGTCCTGAATATGCAGCTTCAAAAAATGGATATCCCATACTCACTTTCAAAACCACAATATAATTATAAAATTCTTTTAAATCGCAAATTTAGCATCTTGAAATTGCAGAAACATGTGGTGTGTATAACTGACATATTATTCGACGTTAGTGCAAATGCCTTAACGGATTTCTATTATTTTAAATATATCAGAAACTATTTTCCAGTTCCAGAAATTGTAGACGGTACACCTAGACCATCGCCTTCACTGCGCTTATACCACGTAGAACATTCTTCTGTCTACATGCTTGCCCAAAATGAGGTTTTGCATTTGGTGAAATCAAATGTTAACAAATTATATTTTGATGCGCCAAGAAGGAGTAATGAAAAGTCAATTATAAATAAGCTAATTCTCCATACACCTTGGTTTATCTTGTCTTGGTCAGAGGCAGATGAAGATTTATTTTTTTTGTGCCCAGTTAACATAGAAAGAAAGGTAAAAGAGGCTTACGAATATTATGTAATTGCTTATAATATGGTGCCTCTGTGTTCAGGAATAACTTGTTATGGGAAGAAACTGAGGCAAACGGCGATTGAAAACTTTATTACAAGTAGCAATGTTGCAAAAACAGTATTGGCTTACACAAACGACTTCACACATAATACTCCTTACTATTGTGGGCCACCCCTCTCTGATGCTTATTTCATAGACATATATTCCAATCCAAAATATGGAATTTCTGCTATAATTAATTCAATTATATTTCATAATTTCCCAAATTCCACAGTTGGAACGTGTATAGATTCACATGACGTTATTCCAACAGTAACCCTTTATTTCCAATCGCATGTGGGCGCCGATGGGCGTCATGGACATCCTTATTTCTTTATGATTCCAACTACTGAAGACTCCTTCAGTTTTATTTCTTGTGTTATTTTAGAAGACGAAAGTCTTTCTTTCTATGGCTACATTCGACCTTATCAATATCAAGCTCATATTGGAATAATCATTTCCGTTTTTGTCGTTATCATCTTTCTCCATGGAGTGTCAATCTACAAAGGAGATAATAGCGACCCGTTCTTCCTTATCTGCTATGCGTATATTTTGGAAGTCAGTTATTCTCTATCACCACAATCTGATAAAAAAGCGTGGATCAAATTAGTTATCGGCCCGTTCCTACTTATGTTCGTTGTATTAACAAATGCCTACAAAGGAATCGTCACTACAGATTTGGTTGAGCCACGTCCCGTCAAGCGAATTGAATCTATGGAACATTTGGTAAACCTATCTGAAATTTCTACTTTTGGTCAATTGGTTAATACAAATGATTTTGAACCTTTCAATTTATCAACCTTTTTTCAACAAAACATTTTAAGAGGGTATTTTTTCGATAAATACAACACAATAATGGATTATGAACTTTTTCATAAGTACAACAAAAGTACAATTCTAGAAGCCTTGCAGATTCATAATTTGAAAAATGTAACTTCAAAGAATCTGTTTGATCATGCATTACATGATTTATATCAAGTGATGGAGGTATATTGGTTTTTGGACGATTACAATCGTTTTTCCAACTTTATGCACCCGGAAATTGTAATTAAAATTGCCAATTCACTTAAATTCCCTCCTGAATTCCCGTACATTACTCCTTACGAGTGGATTTCACAATGCAATAACTCTGCAATGATTCTTCAAAAGTCTACTATGCATCGATTTCTTAATGATTCACATTGGAATCCTGAGATTGGCGGAGTTAAACCAATCAAAACTTTATATCTCGGAGTGGAAGAACATCCTATTATTCCAACATCATTTTATATGATTCTCGACACTTTTGACATACCTTTACTCACACCGCCTGTAAGACAAAATTTTTTTGTTGTTAGTCAGTCTGGTCTCTTTGATTTCTGGTTTGAGAATTTCAAATCATATAATTATACAAGATGTCGTACATGCTGGCTCAGAAATCCACCTCGGCCTTTAGCCTTTGACAATTCAAATATCGCTACAATATTTGCAATTGCTGCATCCATTTTACTAGCATCTTTAATAACTTTCTTTGGGGAAATTACAGCGTCTCTAAAAAGTAAATTATGGAAATTTCTTATTGAGATTTGGAAGGTTATCAGAGTCACCAAAAATAGAATCATCACTGGAATATATTATTTAATTTACAACATCATATTTTGTACTCGTTCTTCTACATATCATTGTAATTCATAAACGTTAATACAGTAAATTTGGAAGAAAATTTCCACTTTTGTCATTTAAGTATCATTTCTATAATAATTTTACAGTCATGAACAGACAAACGCTTCGAGAATCGCTTTTGATTGAGAATTTTTTGAATATCTAATTTTGCATCCATATCTTGAACATAGTTACATTAGTGGTTACGCCTTAAAAATGACAATGATATGCTATGATTGTACTTTTGGTTAACTAAAATTTCATTTCCGAATACTTTCAATAGTTCTGTTAGGTAATAGGTAGGTCGGATATTTAAGATACTTATACAACCGCAACTCGCATTACTTAGCCATTATTGCTATTTTTTATAGTTTAGAAAGAAAGCATTGACATTGCTACCGAAGCGTGTTGCAGTACTTTATTCTCATTATTTTGTTCAACCAATTGTTAGGGTTCTCGTCCTTATATAACGTTGGCGTTAGATAGGACAGCTATTGTAGGTTCATGAGAAAACCTACGCTACCGCAGAAATGAGGTCACATGAAGCAAAAGTCGATAGAGTAAACCAACTGACTACAAAAACTTATAAAGTCAAATGAGTAGGAAGTCCAATCATATCATAGCCAAGAATAAGAGTTGTGTTGACTCCATCATGTAATATATTCCCATTTTACTTCCTTCAAAACAATGGACAATAATTGTGGAAAGGTTTTTCAAAAGCAGTTAAGCGATTAAAAATAAATGTCATTTTAACAAATTGGGTATTTGGAAAATTAATTATATAATTTCAATTTAAGTATATTACGGAGTACAGATTGGGATGAATTAATTTATGGTATACGAAAAAGGAAAAATCCACAACCCTGTCATAGATGACACACTGACACAGACTATGTATATTTGGAACCTGTATTCAAGTATTCATTCGGTGTAAGCCGGGTGTTGAATAAAAAATCACGAGCAAACACAAAGCATGGCCAATATCGGTAGTTACAACTTACAGGAATGGTATTACTCCTAGAAGGGTTTTAACATAACATAAGCATTGCAAAGTATGATATTACATGGAAATATTTTGTTTTACCTATCTGACTTTGTGACTTTATCTGAAATGTATTTGGGCTTAAATATATAAAACAGAACTGTAACTGTATGACCTCCGCAAGGAATAAAGTAGTTCTAATGGGTTAACTTGTGTGTTTATCTAAATTAAATCAAATAATGTACTATGAACGCCACTTTTCTTTTCTGAATAGACCTCGCAAACAAAAAGATTGAAAGATAAGATAAGATAAGAAGACAATGAAAGCCCTCGCTCGACTGGGCTCACCGAGGTATATGCGTACCTATTGAAAGAGTGCACACTGGGTTAATCTATAAAAAAAGTGGACATAACGGCGTAGTGTAATGAATAATGAGTAGAGACTCTGCAATGCGATGGTTGAAGAGCAGGATTTAAACATTGTAGAGTGGCACACAAATAAATAAAGCACAAAGCACTCAAAACTTAAACAATTAAAACTTATTTTTAAATCAATATTTTTAAAAATTATAAGGCGAATTGTTTCAAAAAACGAAAACTCACGCAAAAACATTTTGACATAAAAGCTAAATGTTTCGAAAAACTCTCACAAAAAATGACCATTTCGTATAAATGCGAATTGTTTAGACCAATTAACACAATTTGAAATTACACGCAATTTATTTTTTTGTAGGAGTTTGCTGAAACAATTCGTATTTTTGCGAAATCATCATTTTTTGTTCGAGTTTCGCTTTATAATTTTTAAAAATATTGATTTAAAAATAAGGTTCAATTGTTTTATTTTTGTTGTTTTATGCCTTATTTATTTGTGTGCCACTTTACAATGTTTAATTCATGCTCTTCAACTATCTCCTAGTCCCTACTCATTACTCATTACACTGTGCCGTAACGTCCACTTTTTTCATAAATTAGACCCACTGTGCACTCTTTCAATAGGTACGCATATACCTCAGTCGAGCGAGGGCTTTCATTGTCTTCTTATCTTTGAATCTTTTTGTTTGCGAGGTCTATTCAGAAAAGAAAAGTGGCGTTCATAGTAATAAATTGCTTTTCAACAAAAAGGATGCCTTGGGAAATCCTATTTGTGGTCGGCTACCTGTTATAATACCCACTTTGCATGAAATGTAGACAATGAAACTTTTACCACTAAAAGTCCATAGTCTTATATACCCATAACTGGAGTATTACATGCGAGCTTAGCTTAATTGCCGAAAAAATTGCGTTGAAAGTATACACCTTTTTCCATAAGAATAACATTGAAATATCAAATAATTTCAAAATCGTATAAAACTGTGTTCGCACAAAATTTTTTCGTGGTTCTTTTTTTGGTCGAAAGCCCCTAATGTGCACTATACATCAGCCAAAAATTACGTGCGGGCTCTATTTAGTTCAACTGATGGCAAAAAATCATTTTTTGTTCCAAGTGGAAAATGTACCTTGCAGTACGTTTTAAATGGGGTTTATTGGAAATCAATTTTTCGAAATGAGAATTTCCCATTAAAAATGTACTGCAGATGACGTTATAAAAATATGTATTGCTTTCTGAGATTTTCTATGGGGAGTTGCCACGAGTTGGCTTTAACGGATGTTTTACAGATCTTCCAGATGGGGAGATTTTAGCAACATTTTGCAATTACTGCAAAACAAAACACGCGAATTAAATATTATAAGATTTAATTCGCACAAAGATTAAAACTTTGCAAGGTGCCTACAACAGAAAATTGTACTGATACGTAAGATACTACTACCACCCTATAGTGATAGTAGTATTTAGCTTGTAACTATTATGAATCATTTACCCCGCATAGTAATTTAAAACCACGATGTTGAAATGTGAATTATCTACTTATCTAAAAAATAAACTGCCTCCGATTCAAAAGGTTACAAATTAATTTGTCCTTCGGTCTTTATTGCTGCATTGCAAAACGAATGTTTATATTACTTTATTACTAATATGGGTAAATGGTTCATAATGATGAGACTCCGTTGTTGTACGCAAGTTACATAAGTTTTAATCTTTGTGTTCATTGTATTGTGTCATAATATTCATGTATCGTATTGCAAAATGTTGCAAAAATCCTTCATCTTGGGAATCTATAACATATAGAATAGAGATTATTCTTATAGTTATAATCACTCAGATTGCTGGATGTCAAAAAATATTGACTAATAAGAGTGCGTGTTCAGGTACAACTCCCAAATACTCCCAAATAGCCAGTACCAAGGTCGGCTGAAACTATCAGTAAATGTAAAAGTCAAAATGCCTTATGTGCAAGGTGAAGACATAGAGAGATATTCCCCGATTTTGCACTCAATTCTGATTTTCTACCCATACTGCCACAGAGAGGTAAGTACCTAAGTCGAATGGTTATATGGTTTGGTTGCCTACTTCTCGGGGTAGTAGGTAGAATACGCATTGGGTGCAAAAATCCGGGAAACCCCCTCTATGTCTCCACCTGTAAAACTAATAAATATACCGGTGTTAGGCGAAAAGTCAATGGGATATATGTTTTGCTCTTTCTGCAGCCAGTTTGAATAGGAAAACTGGGTGCAGACCCAGAGGGGATTGGTGGCTGTATCCACGACCGCGGGCTCTTTCCCAACTAAAACTTAACTGAATGTATATACTCAAACCTCAAACTGGCTGCAGAAAAAGGCTGAATTGGCTATTGACATCACCTTGCTCGATTCATCTTGATATGACCGGTAATCAACTCCAAACTAAATAAATGATTACTCTTATACTGTCACCATATCAATAATTATGAGTCACTTCGCACCGTCGTTGAAAGAAAATAGCCCAATCTTTCACTGCTAACTAGCTAAATTTTTGAACTCGCAATATTCCTAAATATTTATCTTAAATTAATGATTTGTTTTTTCTACCTCACAGTAGAATATAACAGAAAGTAAATGGGAACAGAAGGGGTTTAATAATTTTTAGTTCAAAAAATCAGAAAGTTGCGAGGTTCGGAGATATTGAAATCATTAATGCCCACTGTGCTATTTCAAGAAATTTCCTGCTCCACATTTTAAATGTGGATCAGGAGATTTTCAATTATAAAAATAAACTCAATATAATATTTTCCATTAATAATTGGTGTTTGGATACTGTTTTTTCCACCGCTGTTGTATTTTAGCAGTTACGGCTGTTACAAATTACTCATGCAATGGTTTTCCCGTTTCTGTAACTCCGAATGGAGAAATGCCGAAAAGAAAGTGAGACATGTTCAACAGGTGTAATTGGTTTTTAGAGAAACAAACCAGTGGTGTGTGAGCTTTTTTTTTAAATTAAGGGACAATGCAAGCCAGCCTTGGCCTTCGTTAAATATTTTAATAAAATTAGTTCTTGTTCTATTACTTGATTTTACGCTTTCTTATACCGTTTATTGTCCAAAAATGGATGGTGTAGATATTATAATTATGTGCTGCCCACCAATTTTCAAATTTATTAGTGTAAAAATTTACAAATTTTGTACTGTTATATTGAGGAATGATAATGATAATTTTGAACAATGCATTTTATAGCAGAGAATGCGATTTTAATTATTTTTGCGGTTATTTAAAACCTCCTCGCTTTGTTTTATGACGGGGTGAAATTCTTCACGAGTCATTTGAATAGCTGTCTCTGCATTAACCCATTTAAAGTTTATGTGTTCCCGTGACAATTTTATTGTTGCATCTGGACGTTTTATTTCAGTTATCCAGTATACAACACTTTTTAACTTGCCACTATGATGAATATACTGCAATGAATAAATTGAAGCAAAGTTTACTATCAAATGAAAATATAGTTAATAGTTTTACAAAGTACAAAATATTTACCTCCGATGGAAGGGAATCGATATTCTGTATTATGTCGTAGTCTTCTGGTTCAAGTCCCGATTCTTCAGAAGTTTCTCGAATGGCAGCCTGCATTAAATCTTCCCCTTTGTCTAGATGTCCTGGAAAGTACAAGTCATCAAGTAATAACTTGTCTACAATTTAAACATGAACATTGCCGAAAACGGCGAGGTACATTTACAAACTGATGAATTTTGTGATGATAAATTAATCATAATCAATTAATCATGTTTGCTCGAAAAGTTAAGAATTTTTATAAATTTTACTATTCGTTAAAAATGTATTCGTATTTCTCTACAAAAAGTTTGTGCCACGCCAAAAGCGTTAAGTCACAACAGATAAAAATTGGTTTTACCCTTGGGCGGGGTCCACTTGCTCGGAGTTTTGGATGCTTGCAAAAGCAGATATTCAGTATGACCAGACAAAGTCCTCCTGAAGACTAGCAGACCAGCGCAAATTATTTTTGGAGATTTTGAATTCATTTTTATGAGTATTCAAATCCCCAGTTTCATCAGATGTTCAGAGTAAACAATTATTGATAACCTTTTACTGTAGCAATTTAGCAAGAGACAAGAATTAATTCGCTAGCAAGAATTAAAAATAATTAGAAATGAATATTTACAGATTTGAGATGAGACATGATTGACATGAAAGATGCACACGGGTATAACATCAGCCACTGCTGGCGCGATAATTAAATATTGTGCATATTCTCAACCACATCTAAAACCAAAAACTTAAAACGCTGGACGCTGTTTTTCAATTTCAAGTCAAACTTCGCTTCTTGGCCTTGGTAAGTAACTGCTTAAGTTGATTATTTTTGTAATTTTTAAATAGATTGGATCTTGTATTTAGTGCACTAGGAGGAATGTAAGTAAATCAGAATGTGGATACTTTCAACTTTTCATTTGGTTGTCCAATTCAATTCAAATATATAAAATGTAATAACAACAAACAAAATAATAAATAATCAAAGATAATAACTTTCGACATTTTGGTTATTAAAATCGGTTTATGTAGGTCATAACTCACTCATAAGTGATCATATGGGCGGGGCTCTGTTTTTTTCATGCTGAAAAGACACGCTGGTAACTTTCTGGATTGTGGGTTGGCTTTTTGATTAACTGCCCGCCGCGCCGACAGCCGAAGCAGTTTTAATTATTCATGTTCGTGGGTCTGAACTCTGAACCTGGATTGAATATTACATACACGTACGTTTCTGAAGATAATTTTGTTAATTTAAAGTTGATTAATAATCTATATATTATTAACTTTTGTACCTTTAATTTTAATTTATTTTGTCATTCGTGCAAAAGAAATCATCATTTTTGGCATTTGCTCTAAGTTGTATTAAATATCATATGTATCAAGGGAAAATTAAGTTATTAATATTAAAGAATGTTTTATGATTTCCTTTGTAGTTTTATTAACTGGAACTGAATAATTAACGACCTGAATAGAAAATGAAGCGTGTGGATGATCCCTTGTCTTCCAACGCAGATACCAACAACAATGGTGATCTTAAATGTTGTAATTGCGAAGTGGAGCTAACTCCAGAAAACGAAGTGACTCATATTCCATCTTATCTTTCTTCAACACCTGGAGAACTAATTAAAATTCGAGATGCAGTGTTAATTGTGTTTGAAGGTGACATTCGGGCGAAAGGGTTTTCCTTCGAGGAAAATGAGAAAGTGGCCATGTGTGCGGAATGTACACCGTCGTTTATTGACATGTACAATGCCTACACGAAGTTCATGGGGTTGACCCGAGGATCATCTTGGTTGAAGGCAACTATAAAAGAATCTGTAGTTTGGACAAACAGGAACGATATGGACGAAGAAGATAATGAAATAGAGAGCGAAGAAGAATCCGAGGAAATTCAGAGCGTTGTTGTTGTCAATGCAGATGGAAAAGTTCCAGTGCAATTCGAACAGGTCAAAGTGGAAGCAGGAAGTCCTAAGAAGAAATCTACAGAAGAAATTGAAGAATCAGCTGATAGCGAAACAGTGATACTCCCAGATTTAACTTTGTCTCCCCCGTCAACACCACCAACTTCAAAAAAGCAAAAAACTAATATCCCAGAAAAAAGGCCAATTTATACTGAGAAATTTGCAATCATTCCGCTATATAAATTAACGGAACAGGAATTGAAAACCGCGGGAAATTTTAATTTATTTTCTCAAATTAAAACGGAGGCTGAATTCGTCAAATTAGAAGTCGATGTTGGAGTTAAAGACCTTATTAAGAATGAAGACCAAGAATATGGCCAAGACAACGATCCTACTCCAAAAATTATTTCCTTACAAACTAGCACAACATCCACATCTGAAAGTTCGAAATTCTTTGCAGGGCATAGATGTCCTCTTTGTAGTAGGGTTTTCTCTTGTGACGAAGCTGTATTTCAACACTATGAGAATGTCCATAAAACACCAACCAAGCAATTCACTTGCCAACTTTGCAATGAAAAGTTCTCTTACGAATGGTTTTATAAAAATCATATTGAAAACTTTCATGACGGAATAGAATTGACATTTTCTTGTCAAATATGCTCAAAATATTTTACTGATGCTCTGGAGCTAGACCAACACAAACAAATCTGTCAGGTGGACGAAATACTTTCTATTTAAGATAAAACATCTTAAGATTTCCATAATTATAAAATGAATATCTATCTGTTTCTTCTGAGAATTACATACCTAGTTTATACCTATACATGTATTTGGTCTAATTAGTTTCAAGGATAAAATGATTTATACAATAATGTTGTGCATAGTGCATATTTAATATATGAATGATATAATACTTTCAAAATATTATTAGATGTTAAAAATATAATTTCTCATTACTTTGTTTATTATATCACACAATATACATAGTTAAAATGGCAGATGACTAATTAACTGGTTACCAACTTACATTAACTTGCCGTTCTTTTCTGAAATTTATCATTTGTAGTTTAAATTATAATATGACAGTTAGTAGTTATGCCTTGCTACATATGTCTGAATGTACTGCCACAGTCACAACTTGCTAAGCCAGTGATGTATATTTATAAATCGAAAGCCTGTGTAAGTTATATTAAGTTTAGTTTGTATTAAAAACTAAGTTTTTTAAAACAAGATACAAACATTTTGTATTTGTAAATCGTTTTTAAACTTTAATCATCTGACCGGATACTGTTTCCAAGAACCCTAACAATTATAAAATCTTGAGTTTCTTACAATTTTAAATACATCTATAGGTCAAAGAAACTCTAGGGATTTGATTATGTAATTGCTAATTGTGATATCAAATACTATATAGCAGTTTGATAAGATTCTTTTGTGAAATATTATAGACAATGCAGTCGTAGACGATGCATCCAATTTCCTGTTTATTTATTCCTTTGGTTTCAATTAGCATCACAAATTGGGTTTATAATCTTAACAGTGGTACAATCCTTTTTTTGTTGCTTAGCTTCTCAAACTGATAGTTGAAGAAGGAAATCTAAATGAAATAGTTACATGATTTCTAATTTGTAGTCTTAAAGCTCCAACTCAAAAACATGATTTTGGTCCTGACCTCTTTTAAATCTTATTTAATAAACCGGTTTGAGCTTGCTAGACAAAAATTTGCATTTTAATTTAAGTAAATACTAATAAATGCACACAGTATTATTATACTTGTATAGAATTATATAACTACCCTATTTTTATAAAATGTTTAACATTCAACTTTTTGTCACTGTCGTTTGTATGAGAAGCTAGGGTGGGAAAGTTTCTCATTCACATTTTAAAGATATCTAATGTAAGTAAGTAAGATGCCCAGAAGTGTCTTGTAATCTATATTCCCACAGTATAATGTAAGTTGCATCTTATTTATATGTAAGATCCTCAACTTATTGTGTATTACCTAATTAATGTGCAACATTGACCATGTAAAGTATTCCAACTTAACTATATTAAAACATCTCTTACAGATATTGTTATCCATGCATTCAGACTCATGCTTATAGTTCCTGTCAAATTTTAGTACATTACCATCTTGGTATTACAAGCAAAAGTAACTTCTCCATATTATGAAGATCAAACAGGTATTTTGATTTAATACTACTTACCATATTATTTTACATTATAAAATATATTACAATATATTTTAAATTTTAGTATACGGTTTGTTAATTTTCCAGTTTTCGGATTTTAATTATGTTTATTTATGTCAGATTTTTACAGTCGCTTTTCTTCTAGAAATATATTTGACGAGCATCGATGGAAGACACATAATTAGCTACCTAAGGCCTACTTCAAAACTAAATCAAAGAATTGGAAATCTACGACATGAAGATTACGAAGATGCTCAAGTAAGAAATATTTTGACAATCCAATCGTTGTCCGAATATTCAGTGAATGAAGTATTTTGCACTGATATACTAATTAAATGTGATGTGTGTGTGATGTACTATTATTCAGTGTTGTACTGTTGACCACTTTTTTGCATTTTGACCGGGCCACTGGTCAAAATGGTCAAAATGGCTAAAATGGACAAAATATCAGTATACAGTTACTTAGGCTAGCAAATGAAATTTAAAATATTTAGAGAATGAAATATGGCCTAAAACCAATGAAACACTATTCTACTAACATCAGACTACAAAATGACACTCTCTAATCATTTTTAACTGCAATCTTTAGAAAGTTGTATTTGCTGTTTTTACTGTTGCAGTAAAAGCTACCTTGGAGTGTCAATTAACCCCAAAAAGGCATTTTGTCCATTTTGACCATTTTGACCACTTTTTGAGTGTATTTTGACCGGGCCATTTTGACCATTATGACCATTATGACCACTAGTGGTTTTAACCACTGCACAACACTGCTATTATTAGGTAATTACAAATGAAAAGCTCAATTTTTCTTGAGTATATGTTTAACTTAACCCTTATAGTTAATAACAGTTTGTAAAGTTGTAAAACGTACAGTTGTATTTTATTATTTCTTTTTTCTGCTCTGTAAAGTTAAAGTTTAAAATATTTATTTGTTAAAGGAATAAATGCCATTTATGTTCATTAGCATGACGACGAGCCGGGGAAGCCATACAAATTTGACTACAAGGTGAAAGATAATAACAAGAACCAATTTCACCATTTCGTAAATAGTGATGGGAATGTAGTTATCGGAGAGTATGAAGTTCTTCTTCCTGACAATCGGATACAAACCGTTAAATACATTGCAGACTCGCAAAATGGATATAGGGCTGAAGTGTCTTATAGATGTAAGTACCAGTTAGTACAATCATTATTGCATTTCTGTTCATTATTTTTTCGGATATTAGTTAAATTTAAATATTTATAATTTATCTACTTGTATATTATAATATAGATAATTGTTTTGCTGATATCTATGCTTACGTTTAGTAATTTTAAACATGAGTAGTATAGTTAATGGTCTCTCTCCTATTCATAACCTTCAGAGATAAAATATATATTTATTTATACATTATCTTTGTTTGACCAACATTTTTTTAACAAATAGTTAAAGAATGGGGATATGGTGGCGGTTCAGGGACGCAGCCATGTGAAGAGGGATTCAACGGATCTAATTGCAACAAGATAATTCATGTTGAGGATACTATACCTGATTATGATGACCCAGACTAATACTTTACAAAGTATACTAAAAAAATTGAGTTGTTGTCAAAATATTTATTGTGACAGCATCGCAAATTTTTAAGTGGTAAACTAAACACTTGTGACCTTGAAACACTTTGAATGATTATTATTTTCCCCATTTTATTCTATTTATTTTATATATTATAATAAGCTATAGGTTTAATATTGGTAATTAATTTCATGACAAAAAATGAAAGCACGATTTGTTTTTTGATTTCAGTGAATCAGTTTTCCGTTAATATCGATTTAATTGTAGCAACGTGTTTTTATTTTCACTTTAAATTTCAATATATGGTAATTTTCTGGTTGTTTTTGTTAAAATAAATTATCTTTGAAGTTATTTACATCACAAGTAAAAATGACTAATTACTTTTTAGGGTTATGCAAATTGTTAAGAAGTGACGTTTTATACAAGTGCAATGGTGACTCATTTCCCTTGATGTGAATAGCAATCATTATTCATTGATTACTATTTGCTTCAAAGGTCTGTTTATTGATTAATGTCAGACTTGCGTAAATGATTTTTCTCAGTATGTTTTCATGTTAATTGCTTTTAACATCGGTGAACGAGGACATTACATGCGTGAATACATGGTAGATTAGATATAAAAAATTAGTTTGGCAAAAAAGTCTCGATTGAAATTCGATTAATTGGTATGACATGTACTATGTACTGTTCCTATTGTTCCATAAAAACACTTAGAGGAGATACGTCAGAATATTGACATGATGATTAATAATTGTAAGTATCCGTCTGTCCATCTTTATGACATTACGTGGAGCTTCGGGCTATATAACTGGATATATTTAATCAAATCACAACCATTTCTGATTTCAATTTAAGACTTTAAACTCTATAGAACTTTTAAAGACAGACACACTTAGAAATTTTAAAGATAATTAAAAATTTTAGAAGATAAATTCGATTTAGTAAAATATTACAAAATGTTTAGCTACAAATTCTTTCTCGTTTTTATACTATTTACCCTATTAAATCTTAGTAGGCAAAGTGATTTACTAAGTACAGAAAGTGAAACGTCTAGTACATCTACAATTATTACCACGAGTACACCAAGTACAATACCCCCGTCAAAAATTATCTATCTCGGTTACCAAAAGACGTCCGAAGATTTGCAATTTTACGAAGGTGGTGACAATTCTGGTGAAGATTATATTTATAGTCTACAACAAAATGAAAATGCAATGAAACTAAGTATTTCATTGAATTACTTTTACTGCCATGTATTGAATAAGCGACCAAGTTTTGAGATAACAGTAAGTAAAATATTTTGAAGATTAATAGCCTTTTATATTTGGCACTAAGTTTCTTTATCCAACAGAATAATGTAAATAAGTGTTTTTTGTAGACAATAGATGCATTAACTGGAATCGAGTTTAAAACCACATGGGAATGCAGAAACATCGCTGGAGATGCTACTATTAAAAATGCTAGAAGTGTCACTATCAAGCTGGATAATGACGACTGGAATCCCACTCTTTTTGCAGCCTCTATTACCATAACAGCTTATCAAGGTAACTTTTCAATGTGAAAATAATATACAATTTTGTGTTATTGACTGACATGGCTCAGTTTTGTTACTAATTTTTCATTTGGAATGGACAGTCCATGTATATTGATGAAGTTTAGTCAAATGTTTGGTACATATTTCAAATTGGAAATAAATTGGTATTTTTAAGAGAAAAAAAATGATATTTAAATGCTAAATTAATAAAATACCAAAAATATATAAAATTAGTCAGAATTGTACTCTTAAGTATTGATAATCACTTGACGAAGCTCTCTGTTGATTCGAAAATTTATTTTTCCATAGAGAAAGAGGCAATGGATATGTGCTCGGGAAAGTTTAGTTTCAATTGTAACGGCCATCTCGATCAGAATGATACAGAAACAAATCACTGCATTGATAACGGGTTAAAATGCAATGGACGACGAAATTGTGGACGATATGATTATGATGAAAACCATACCAGTTGTCAAAAACCCACAACCACGAAAATAACCACTACTACTGCTAAATATGAAAAGAAAGATACAGGGATTCCAGGTATACTTAAATTAATGTCAATCATAATATTTAAATTTAATTCCGCAATCTTAAAATACTTACAAGTATTTCAAAATATTTAAATTCAGGGGTGTATTCAAAAAATTAATCTAGGGGGTGCCAAATCTTGTTTGGCAAAATTTACAAAAAGTGATGGCTATTTTTCCCAAAATGAGTGAAAAATGAACTAAATTAGCGTACAATCAAATGAAACGCAAAGCTTTTGATATTTTTTGAGAAAAATTGGAAAATCAAATTCTTCGCTTATTGCCTCCATTTCCATATGAATTATGAAGAGCTTGGAAAGCAATAGATTCTGCCCCAATTCCAAAAATTCTGTTAAATGTAAATAATTAGCAGCAAAATGTTTATTCTCGATTACGAATTTCACAAAACAATATTTTACATTTAAAAAAATCGGAAAAATATTTATTATCTACTTGAAGTTGAATTTTAAAATTTTCTCGCTCTTAGCGCGGGGTTGGCTTGATAAACGAGTCATAGTCAGAATCAGAATCAAAGGTTAGGAAAACTTGAGAGTGTTAATGGACGGAACTTATAATATACATTGTAAATGGTTTGAATTATTGGAGTAGAATGAGGGGATATAAATCAGAATTGAGTCATTCATTTTTAATTTAAGTATCAATCATTTCAGAAGTTAAAAATGTTCATGTAATGATTTAAAAACTTTATTTCAGTGGTCGCCTGGATACTAATCTTTGCAATTCCGATACTTTTGTTGGTGGCCATAGTAATGTTTGCATGTTGTTGCTGTGGGCTCACTGTAAACGTATTTTTGCATTGCTGCTGCAAACTAAAAGCAAAACCTGAAACCTCAATTGGTGAAACAGTCATCAGTAATGGTACTCTCAGCGGAAATCAGAACACGATGACTAATCAAAAAATTCAGATGGTAGGACCATTTTATTAATTTTTTGTCTAATTTCGTATGATTCAAAAAGTTTTTGTATTCATAAGTTTAATTTAAAAAAGAAAAATCTAAGTTACAAAATTACATTTCATGTCATTTGCAATTAGAATGAAATTTAATGCTCAGTTATAATATTTTCCAGGTGCCCAAACTAGCAACCAATGATGAACTTCCATCATATACAGAAATTATGGAAACCTCAAAGTATCCAGGATAAACAACATAAAACAAATCACTAAAGCACATGTATTCATTTTTATACTTTTGTTCAATTATTTATTTAATTAGTCTGCTTTAGTAGGATCGCAGCGTTTGACATTTATTTTCCTGTAGTTCCAAAAAGTGACAATTTTTTAAAAATAAATAAGTGACAAGTCACTAATTGTTATGAGAAACTTGTATGGCCGTACGAGCTTAACTTTGTATCCAACTTCTGTCTTGTTTACTTGATCTGGTTGATATTGAGTTTGTTTCATCAAAAATAAGATATTTTATTTTGATTTAACACACGATGGACAAATATAATTTTTAATTGTTTACACTTGATTCAGTAACCCTAATTTACTCAAATAATTAAGGACCATTAATATAATGCCTGCTGTTCTTACAACACGATCTACAATCTACATCGATACTCTTTCTCTACAGCATTCATACACAACTACCATTTACCTTTCTGATGACAGCACCTATAATATGTTCATAAATCAGATGTCTGATCACATAAATTGATGACGATGGGAAAAAATAATCTATACCATATAAACATTTATATGTACTTGCTAGGCACATTTTGCCTCAAATCCACGTTTTGGTGATCAAAGCAAGCTATGATTTTGTCGGCAAGAAGGAAGCTTTAAGAAAAGTACAACATCCATGTACAATATTCTGGCCTTACGGAATCGCACTACTTCCTGTGTGGATTCTGTCGATTTGTTTACAAAGTACAGTGACAATTCACCATTCATTCATGTTATTTCTTTGGTAGTAGCATTTAGAGTAAAAGGTTATCTGATGCCTTGTCAATTCACTAAATTCGTTATGGAATGGAATATAGTAGTAAATGTAGAGAATGCCAAGTTTGTTATACAAAGAAAATACATATAGATATAAAAGGTATATTTGTACAGACTACAAAGTATACATGTATTTTCATTTAAATACATTTTCTATCTAGGAAAATAATACAGAAAAACTTATTTTTATTTTGAAAATACAGTTTACAAGTTTTTTATCCATTATAAAGCCCTTAAATAATGCGTGATGTTGAAAATAAAATTCCATTTCGCCATTGTGCTGACGTGCCGTCGTGTAATTGTAATTTCTCACTGTATTTTCCTGGAAAATGTAAAAATAATTTTGTTGTGACAAGTTTAATAAGTTTGCTCTGGAGTTTCACGTTTTTTTTGATTTACAGGTATATAATATTATCTATCAGCTGTCAGCGTCAGCTGTCAGCGTCTGTCTATCAGCGTGTACTTCTATGAAGCATATTTTATACTTATACTTATAACATGAACTGCGTATATAAGATATTATAATGGTCTTTATCAATTCACCACCGTCAGAGATAAATAGTAACTTATATCAACATTTACATCGTTGAAACAAGGTTCAGATTCTTTGTTTGAAAAACATTTTAATAGTAAATAGTTAAAATCTGGGGTTACTATATATACGGTGACGGTTCATGGACTCTTGGACTCAACATGCCATGTGAACTGAAAAAGCATTCGTCTGATATAATTGCAACAAGATAACCAATGTTTTAGAAGATACTGTGCCTGATAATGATGATCCTGGCTAATATACTTTAAGTATATTATTATATTGTACTAAAAACAATATACATACATTTGGCAATAAGTTTTTGCCAAAAAATCAGTTTGCCGTTCATATTGATTTTATTTTCTTATTTTTTCCATTAATTAAATTGAAATTAATTATTTTTTTGTTATTTTATACACTTCAGGGTGGAAGTAAACCTAAGTGCAATCAATATATAATTACAAGGAATATTTTGGCTGTATTTGTCTTTTTTACATGGATATTTTGTCAAAATTATTTTAATTGAAAATGAAGGTGACTAATTACTTAATAAAGAAGAGGATATTGTTTTTAAAAAAATGTTTTATACACGTGCAACGATGACTCATTTAAACTTGGTATGATTAGCCCTTATTATTCGTTGATTACAATTTAACTACCTATAAGTGGGAAGTTGATATAATATTGTTTGCGTAGATCCTTATTCATTCTCAGTCCGTTCTCATTTCAGTTGATTATCATGAAATACAAGAATGAGTACATGTAATTAGATTAGGTACAAAAATTTTGACACCAAATGTGTCGATTATAATTGGATTACTTTGCATTTACTGTAATTCTGTATTTCCATGTAAATGGAGATTAGCAGGGATAATTTCCGGACGTTTGCGTCTTTTGTAAGGTTTAAGTTTAACAGGTATTTGACTGCAGATCTATATGACGTTATGATAATGATAAAGCGTATCACATACAAAATCAATTTGTGGTGTAAAATCATTTTACTGGCATGGCTACAAGTTACATATTTAACTCAATACCAGTTACTTGGAATTTTCTCGAATTACAACTTACATTAGAGGGGTAGTAAGAAAAAGACGTTTAGCAATTTTGTAAATAATTAGACATCTTGTGAGATTCAAGTTTTATTTGTAAAATATCTTTTAAAAAATGTGCAGCCTCAAACTTTTTCTTGTAATTATTGCACTATGCAGTTTACTACAACTTTCTAGACAAAACGATTTACTAAGTACTGAAATGCATAGTACATCTATCCCTACAACTATTGATATTGGTCCTACAACTACTACATCCCCTCCAAAAATAGTTCACCTCGGTTATCAAAAAACGTCCGAGGATTTATTATACCCAGGTAGTAACGATTCTGATGAAGATTATGTTTATAATTTGGAAACCAATAATACTCAAATGAAACTAAGTATTTCATTGAATTACTTTTACTGTAATGAATTGGATAAGCAACCAAGTCTTAAGATAACAGTAAGTTAAATATTTTGGAGATAAATACTTTTTCATAAGTTTCTTTATCCAGCAGAATATTTTAATTAAATGTTCTTTAATAGTCAGTAGATACATTAACTGGAATCGAGTTTAAAACAACATGGGAATGCGGAAACATTACAGGCGATGCTACTATCAAAGGTGCTAGGAGTGTCACTATCAAGCCGGATTCTGGCGACTCTAATCACCTTCTGTCTCAAGCATCTATTAGCATCACAGCTTATTTAGGTAAACCTGCCCATAAAAAAATATATCCACATGCATAAGTATATATATAAAGTATTAAATGGTATTAACAGTTTTAAAGTTCTATTAATTGCATCGTTGAAAAATTAAAAGTTTTAAAACATACACCAATTATTCAATTATTATAATTTCAATGTAAATTACCAAATTTTAAATTTTCCCGCGCATGAAATAATAGGAACCTTAAACACACTGAAAGCTGGAAATATTTAAGATTGGGTTACGCTTAGCTGCGTTATCAGAGCGGCAAATTAACACAGGATGATATATACATACCGATATAGCTACGGAATTTTTTCCTGTGCAACTCGAACAACACGATTATACTATAGTATAGTATTTAATTAACTTCCAACTATTTTTATTAAAACTGGGTGGATTTTACATGGGTATAGGATTATTTTAGTTTATGCTTTATTAGACTAGGAAGGTTTATAAGCCGCATTATAGAAGGTTAACCCTCGTCGATGTTATTGAATATTTAGCAGTACTTTCTTAATTTAGGAGTGATCATAGGAGGACAATAATTACAAAATAGGATAAGGTTTTAATCAATTTCAATTTAAAAATAAATTGCAATGTTTTAAGAAACGTCAGAAACGATTTAGGATGATTTATTCTGTCGAATGATGACGAAAGTTTATAAAATTCATCTACAGGACTGTTTATTGAATTAGTTTCACTTGTTTTCCTTTAGAAGAAACATATGAATGTTCAGGAAACTTCAGTTTCAATTGTAATGGCCACCCCAATCAGAATATAAAAGAATATCACTGCATTGATTACCGGTTAAGATGTAATGGACGACGAAACTGTGGAGAATGGGACTTTGACGAAAGCTCTATCCATTGTCATACAACCACCCCCACGTCTACGACACGACTCTGGACTTGGACTTGGCCTGTTTCAAAAAGAACAACTACTGAAAAATTTACTGATGCATGGCCACCATCATCAGGTATACTTAAATGATAATTATAACACTTAACTTGAGCTCGTTAACAAAATGCTCAGATTGTGTTTTCAAATGCTTAAATTATAGTTAAATTAACAATTTACTAACTTTAATAAATCTATTTCAGAAACCGATAATTTAGTAATTATTTTTTCCATTGGGATACCTTGTCTGGTGGCGGTTGTCTTTGTTTGTTATTATTGTAAACCACAAACAAAACACAACCCCGTATCCACAGTTGGTGAACCTGTCAGCATCAGCACCAGCAGTAATGACAATCACATCGGAAATCGGAGCACCACTGATCGGCAAACTGCGATGGTAACAATGGTAAGTCATGGCATTTGATTCTTCCACATTTATTGTAATTCAAAAAGTAAGTGGTTCCCAAAATAATTTAAAAAGTCCCGGAAAATGATTTAATAGATCAATTTTGATGACGTCCCTGAAAGTAATTTAAAAAGTCACTAGAAAATAATTTAAAATGTCCCCACAATTGTTGATTGGGTACATGTACTATTTGTTTTTAGTTATGCATTTATACGAGAGCTGAGGACAAATTATAAAACTGTGGTCAATGTCATCTTAACTTAGGCAATCAACATCATTAATCATCAAACAATTATTTATAAATGATGAAGTAATCATTATTTTCACTCTTTCCAAGTCAATGTCATTAAGCATTCTATAACACCTAAAATGTCGTTTACTGAAATATTGACGTATGAGAGCTTTCGTAGCTTCCTTGGGTCGCCATCGATTTGTCTTAGCATTAAGTGGAATGCTTTTGACTGTTGGAGAGAAACGAAATAATTTGCGTATGGAATCAATTGCAATTATATGCTTGCACATACAATGCTTTTCGAAAAAAGGACATGTACAAGTAGACAATTGCCAATCGCTCAGTTTGAACACACTGTGCCACAATTCAGAATTTACAAAATGGTTGAATTTTGTCCAAATGTTGTGACGGGTTGGAACTAAATAATTTCCTATCGTAACTTTTGTTTATAAGGACACTTTTCACTTTGCTTGTAATAAAAGTACAACACTTTTTCGTCTGGGGTGAAATATATTGACCTCTGAGTCCACGCAATAACTTTTTTTGGCTTCGTCTTCGTTTGAATATTCTTTCAGATAAGTTCACTTAGGATTATGAGGTATTTCAGGATCAATGTTTTCAGTGTCGGAATCTGATTTATTAGCTAAAGAACCTTCTGCCTCCGAATCTGAATCGGATTCATAAATTAGTTGGGAATCCATTCGAATTTCTAGTAGAAGGAGTGGATAAAAATTTACGACTGCTGCAGCTACTTTTTAGCGACTGGGAAATGTGTCGAATCCTAATATACAACTAATGCCTTATTCATTACCTTCTTTACCTATCTCTTATCAATCCCAAGCAATTTATATAACCATCTTTTCTCAGTCATTCACCTTTTTTTAGATGCATTTGTTCTTACATTTTAACTATGCTTTCTACAAATTAGTGCATGTACCAAATCAACAATTGCGGGGACATCTTAAATTATTTTCTAGTGACTTTTTAAATTACTTTCAGGGACATCATCAAAATTGACCCATTAAATCATTTTCAGGGACTTTTTCAATTATTTCAATGACCCATTAAATCAAGGCTGTATTGAGGGGGTGGGCTTTGGGGGCTAAAGCCCCCCCCCCGAAATCCAAGAAAAAAGGAAAATTTTTTTCAAAATACCAAAAAATTTCGCGCTTCGCGCGATTTTATGTGATTTTTAGGCTATTTTTGACTCATTTTAGACAAAATAAGCCAAAAATTTTCGCGCTTCGCGCGATTATGCCTAATAGATATTGTCCTATGATATCATAGCCCCCACCGAAATCGATTTCTAAATACAGTACTGCATTAAATATATTCCATTCTTTACAAAAACTTGTATTTTCTCGAAAGTTTATTTTCGTCCTTTAACAATCGACTAAACAATTCAACCGTTATGACAATTAGTATGAAATCTAATTGTCAGCCATAATATTTTGCAGGTACCCAACCTACCTGCCAATGATGGACTTCCAACATATGCAGAAGTGATGGAAAAGTCAAAACATCCATGATGGATGACATAGATATCGCGCCTCATTTGGGGGCGAGGTAGAGAGAATATTTTTCGCCTTTGCACCTCATTTTTCGCCTTTTGCTCTTCGTTTTCAGCCCTTTTCCCCTCGTTTTTTTGCATCAGGTTTCATGAATTATGATGATGATATTTAAGTAAAATATATTAAATAACTTACTTAAACCACAGTCAATTTTTATTTTTTTCAAATAATAAATTTACTAAATCTTTAAATCGATATGCCTTATTATTTATTACCGTTGTAACACCATGGCAAGTCGAGAATGAGCAGCAAAAATGTAGTTAATTATTAACTGTAAATAAAAAGAATTTTAACAGTTTAAAAAGGGATTTAGTCTATAATAGTTAAGAAAAACCACGACGTTTCTATGTGTATTTGTGATATTGTTTGAATCTTTTTAATGTACATGATTGCCATAAATTTTAATAAAAAATAAGCTGCATTTAAATTGCTGCACGTTTTTTCTTGTCACATTCGAATCTTACTTATTTAGATTAAATCTTTTAGTTTGTAATGCAAAATCAAATTGCATGCGCATCTCCCTGGTTTCTCCAATGTTTTCAATGAACATTCCATCAAGACCCATTTCGAAAAAGTAAAATAATTCTTCTATTTTGTTTTCTGGGTCACAGCCAGGTGTGACTGCACATCCCCTTCGAGAAGGTTCTCTAGAGTCATTGATAGTGAACAATGCCATTCGTATTCCATTTTTATGTGCCTCTTCTACAAATTTAACAGCTGGAATGAACCCTCCCAGATCTTCAATCAACTGTCTATCATATTCCACTCGGTGATACTCCAATTCGGCTTCTACTCCAACATACATGTACTCCTTCCAGACACAGTAGTACTTGATAAATTGGGAAACGAGTTGGAAGCCATTGTAAGTGAGCCAGGGGAGATCCGGATGAACTACTAACATTAAGTCGTGATTGGTCCGAGTACTTATGTACTCAAGGGCTGATGCGTCAAAGTTTTGAATAATTAGAGGAGGGCATGAGATTGGCTCCGAAGTCCATCCTTCTCCGTCTGAATTTGGTATTTTAGCAATACAGTTACCAGGTTGGGTTAAATTAAGCGGGTATCCATTTGCCACAAGAACGTTCAAAAATCGGTTTTCCATAAAACGCTCCGTGAGATTTCTGTTGTGAAACGACGGATGCTTTAGTTCTGGAAGGATACCTGTCATTCAAAACATTATTTTTTTAAATTAAACCCTATTACTTTGTTAATTGCTTGCATAAATGTTGTAATAAGTTTTACTCATCAATTAGAAATTGGAAACACTGCATATATATATATATTTCTAAACTTATAGTTATAATTTAAGCTGATTCGCGGGTTATATGTATTAAGGGTGGTCAATAGCGGGGCAACTAGAGCATACACTTTGTGTGTATTACTTAGGATTAGAATGTAACCCGTATTTATTTACCAAAATTCTTCAAAATTTTCAAAAAGTGCCCGAAGGTGAATAGCTCGGACTTGTGGCTCATGAAAAATTGAAATTTCAAATTAGTTTTGAATTAGAGCGTTGGCGGAAAATAATGTTATCCTGCTAACGCTATGATTCAAAACGTGCTATATTTTTTTAATAGTCACCATCCGCCACTTTTTGAAAATTTTGAAGAATTTAGGTAAATAAATACGGACTATACCCGTTGCCCCGCTATTAGCCACCCTTAATAGTAGCGATGCTCAAATATATTTACGCCAGGTGAAGGTGTTTGTCATAAACATCTGAATTCGCAATAAAATATAAACAACTTATTTATCAAGAGAGGCGTTTACAGTTGATTAGATAATGAACTCATTAATCATTCACGTCTGCAGTGTTAAGTATTATTTAAACTTCATAATACAATGACTCTTCATGAAATGAGTAATGAATTGTGTTACCGATTGTTCTATTCAGTTTGAAAGTCATTTTGTGAATAACATCCAAGAATTCCTGGAAAGTTGGTATTCCAAACTGTCCATTGAAGTATTGAGGACGAACTCCATCCTTGTTTTGATTCACTCTCAAAGTTCTTAGTTGGGAATAGGTAAAGTCCTGGATAAACCAGTCGTTGACAATCGTTTCATTGACCACTCCGATAATCCCAGTGTAATTCATTTTCAAATGTTCAAATTCAGGATGATTGGCCACGTCCGTACCTTTCTTTAGAAACAGATCGTGGTAACACACTAGCACTCCGTCCTTCGTCATGGCCACATCTGGCTCCACAAAATCCGCTCCGGCAATTGCTGCTATTTCATAAGCCGGTAGCGTGTGAGCTGGTAAGTAGACCTTCTCCCCTTGGTGGCCAAACAGTTTTGTTGGAGATCCATCTAGGGTTAGCCATTTTTCACCTAAAATTCATTTTAAATTCACCAAAATGAAAAAGACATTTTGATAATTGACAGCAGATGCCTTAAGATAATTCAATCTGATGATTTTCTATGAAATAAATATCATTGTAACCACTATTGATATATAAGTATAAAAAGTAAATTACCTGAAGCAATGTTATGAGTAACTAACAGTATTATTGCTAGAAAAATATAAATTTTCATTGTAGCTATGCTTGCTAAATTTACAGCAGTTCGAGATGGTAATCACTTCAATAATTAAATATAACATTGTTTGCGAATATGCTTAACATTTATTTTGTTCCACATTGCAAAATCAATTAAGATAAGAACCTTATCTATACCCTCAGACAAGGTAATGTCAATGCCACAGATGACAATTAAATATGGATAAATTAATACATAGTTTGAGCACATTTGTATGGTATAAGGGTTACCTGTAACCTATAGGCGATCTACTAATTAAGTGTATATAAGATCATGTACAGTCTATACGTTATATTTATTATTATTCTTCAAATCATGCCAACGTATATTGAAGCTAAACTTATTATATTAATAATCTTAATAGAAAAAGCGAATGTATATATCAACTAACCATATTATGTCGTTATATGCGCAAATAGTAATAATATAAAAGAAGTAAATGAGGAACCCGCAAAGAAATCGAATGTTTTCTTTATTTAGTCCGTTCGTATGAATTAAGCCATGAAAAAATGAAAGCTTTATTTTGAAGACCTTACTAATGGATTACATTACCACAAGATATTATACTTATAAACAATATTTAAAAATTTGGCTTTAAACTGGACCTAATAAAAGAAGATAATAATATACTTGTTATATTAGAACTTTATGTTTTCATTACGTGTGTATGGATGAACGGCAATGAATGAGGAACCGTTTATCGTCGCGTCAGCTAAATATAATTATAAATAGCATTTCGGCACAAGGTTATGCCGCATCCATTTTTGCAGCATTTTTTAGCGCCTGTAAATTTAGAAGACATACATAATTAAGTAGTTACAAATATTAAAATCTTAATAACTACTTCAATAATCTTTTACTAATAATAATATATTAAAAAATTTTTTTTCTAATATCAAAGTATTACAAATGTAGAACAACTCTCAAGAAAACATACCAGAGCACTCCTTATCCACAGTACACTGTGAGGTTACAGTGCGTCGGGAACAGTCAGAGTTTCCGGGTGGTGCAGTAGCCACTGTGGGACAAATTCCAGGGCGTACTCCATTTGTAGCTACAATAAATACAATTTATTTCCTGTCACTACTGCCATTATGCGTTAAATATTAACATGGACTTTCAAATAAATATTTAATTTGTTTCGTACGTCTTTTCGTTGTATTTTGTCGTTCGCAGTTTATTCGACTGCATGCATCATTTTGTGGAGAATTGCCACATGTACAAATATTGCAATCTTTTTTGTACCTCCTTCCAGGAACACAATCCTCTTTAAAATAGTTTTATTAAAATTAATAGAACTAATACAAATATCATGTAAAAGAGTATAATGTTGACATATAGAATCTATATTGTTATAATCGAGTACATAATCAGTGAAACTAATTCTTTAATGGACAGATGGGCATGTTTAAAAAAAAAGGAATGGAAGTATGCTCTAGCAGTATATTATATTCATCAATATATGTCTATTAATATTTTAAACCTTACTTGGTCGCCTAGTAGGTAGTATGGAAGTAGAAACAACTGCTAACACAACACAACTCAAAATTAAGAGCCGAAAAAACATTTTGTATGTACTTTGTTGCTTCTAATTTTGTTGAAAATACGTTTTGAGTGAAAATGAGTATATTTGGTGACCGTCCACCTTGTTGCTATGATAAATGTCGACTATCTAAAGGAATGAGAATTAAGAACATTAAAAGTAGACCATGAAATAATAATAATTTATGTCATTATGCTAAAAACAACATTTGTAATTATTTTTCCTTAGACTTCTTATCTTCTGCGGATTTTCGAGTAATTTTAACCCTCAACTTTTGTTTGTTTGCCAAGTTTTGATATCATACGATAGAAGAGCGGTCAGAAATGATAGCAAATAGTTTATAAAGCAACCAATAAGAACTTCCAAAGCATTATAGCGTTTTTCAATTATGCATTGCTACATGAATTAAGCAAAACTAAATTTAGAAAAGTAGCACAAGTATAGTTATTCAATACATATGTACTTAGTATAAACTCAGAAGTGTACTTAGAATTGATATTTATGACTCATAAATGACTACATCAGCAGAAAAGTTCTCACTGATATCAAGCAAAGCTGATTTTTGCAATCGGTTTTAAAATTTTCTGATAAAATATGCTCTTTTAATAGAACTATATTATACCCAAAGTTAACTAAAAGGCTCAATCATTCAATCCAACGTGCGAATTGCCAATCTTTGTGTCTTCACTTGAATGGCAGTTGAGTTACATAATTCTGATTAGGAAAATTATTTTAAAGTAGGTGTCATTTTAAGCTAAGCTGCTTTCAGCATTGACCTAAAGATATAGGAAAATAAAAGTTTTGGAACGTATTTGTGTTTATGTGGATTACTCAACATCACTATAATCCTTAATAATTAATACAGACACTCAATCCCAGCAATACTATAGAGAGGAGTTAAAATTCTATTATCTAAAATAATAAGAAGCAATTTGTTTCAAGTTCAAAAAATAACAGGATGCGCCTTAAACCAAATTGTGTGAACAAGCCTGAACAAGTTAGATAAAGACTTCAATGTTAATGTTGGTATTCAGATAGTATGTATGTATCATGTAAAATTACAAAGTAAGTAATCGTAGTACATCAAATTTAAACTACACAGTTAGAGTACTGTGGCAACTGTCAGACTGGTGTTGCTTATGTCCTGGAATAGCTAGTTTAAAACAATTATGAACAGACAGTTGAATACTACTAACCTAAAATCATTATCTGGGATTACGGCAAATGACATTTACAGAGCTCATATAAAGCATTTGCCAGCAAAATGATTTTATTCCGAAATATTACAATATTTTGTTTGAAGGCATGTTTTGTGATTTTAATAGGTTTTATTAGAGTTGGCGAATTAATCATTTATTTACCTTCTTCTTCCTGACTTAATGCAAAATTAACTGCATACATAAAAACTATTGTTGTACATATTGCTTTAACAAGGTTGTATATTATACTGCTTTAATATATAAGCACGACATTGTTTTGTTATAGTAATAAAAGTTTTGTCAGCATAGTAATGCATCTTTGGAATTTAGGAAATAGATTTAATTGAGGAGGACAAGCATCAGGTCGTCAAATCGACTAGGTCATTCAGATCAGACCTAAATTAGAGAATTAAATCTACTTTTCAGCCACTGAGTCCTTTGAGGATTTGGTAACATCGGAATATGGAGAGACCATGCAGCCTTATTATATTTCCGGTCGTATAAGGGACAGGCTCCTCTGTCACCATTTACCTCATGGAATATTCACCGTACTTTGCACCGAGCCAAGAATATCTTCTATTAGCCTTTATCAGAGCTCGGAAAAAGCCATAGCCGTTACCGGGAATCGAACCCATCTTGCTGCAGTTCAAATTCAAGCTAGGCGTCCCAGTGCGAGACCTGTTACCAAAACTTATATATATACAATAATGATAATGGCCAAAGCCATTATCTTTTTAATTATATAATAATTTAAAAGATTTTGACTTTTACATATTCCTAACAACATACATTTAAATTTCAGAATACATACAATAGGGAATAATTAAGGATCATTTTTAAGAATCACTTTTCAGCATATTGATTATGATAAATGACCAAAAATATTTTTCTAGCATTGAAGTCTAAATTAAAAAATTTGTCTCAGATTTCGTGATGGGCGCATTAAAAATCTGCTTTCATTTTAGTTTTCTGCTAGTACTCCTGCAACTTCCAATTTGCTATGACTCAGAAAAGTTTAGAGTGCCCGTATTATTCGTTCAAGCAGTAAAGCAGAAGGAACGAATAATGTGTGCAAATTTTGCATTGCAACGTAACTTGAGTGCACAACTGAAGGGGAAGCTTTTATTGTAGTACAAAATCCAGTTGTACATTCTGTCCGAACCGTCCGTAAGCAAGCCACCTTTTCCTTCTTATCAACAGAAATCGCCGTAGTCGAAATCGGAATAAAATCGTTCTTGCGATCTCATCTCATTCCGAATTCCATCCGCAAAATTTTCTCTAAGAAAGATGTTTCCAGTTTAGTTTCAGATCAGATTTGAAATATGGTTGTGTTTTTGTCTTAAGCTAATTAATATTTGATACATTTGTTCGTAAACTTGGTTGTGTTACGAGTGGAATTTTCTATAATATTGACAACGATGATATATAAATCTATTACTATTCGCACGGTGTAGTTATCGTTAAGTGTATACTCATAATTTTAGTAGATCGTTCATCGCTTCTATAAACATCAAATCAAGGAGGATACATTTAAATATTTGCATGATAACATCATGTGAATTCCAATAATGCTTTTGTTTTCACTTATAAACGAACAATAAGATATGGAAGAGTGAGCGGATTTGTGGCTAGGAGTATGAAGTACAGCAAACAATAGTTAATTCACTATTATACAATAAAGCAAAAAGTTTTAACATTAATGAAATAAAGCTCACAAAATGCCATCTAGAGGATCGTCCCTAATAATTTACTAGTCTTAGCAAAAAGCTACAAAGATAAAGAAGTAAGTAAGAAAAAGAATGATTGAAATGTCAGTATTCTGTACGTAGATGTAAAGTACACGTACTCGTTTATTTCCATACAGCGATTTGCTTTCACTTGTAATGAATAAATACATGAACATGTTATTAACACATTATTTTGCTATGCTATTTTTTAGTTTAAACGTTATTGAAACGCCTATAACTTTAATGGTTAATATTATGTGCGGGCTCAAAAATTAAATAAATAAATACACACACAACCACAAATAAATTCCTATACATAGTCATGAAAAGTGAGACAGTATACCAATACTCGGCAGTTTTTAAGCTATGCAAACAATCAAATTAGGTATTTATTCATCAATAGACCTTTGATTATATAGTGAACAAACTTTGATGCCTATAAGCGTGTTGAAATGTAAAGGAAAATCAATACTGGCAGTCTAGTCGTTACAAAACGGTAGGGAAAATGATACTGACATATCGTCTTTTAAGGAACGAAATAGCTTATATCCATTTTTCGTTTGAGGAAGGAAAAAGCCTATATCAATTTTTCGTTTGGTGCAGGAAAAAGCCTAACTCCACTAAAAAACGTATGGATAGGCTTTTTCAGCCACCAAACCAAAAAATGGATATTGGCTTTATCGTTCCTTTAAGGACGATATATTCAACGTTCAACAGAAATCCAAAGCATGTCCCACTTTACATTTATGTATATAGAACTAAAGATTTACTAATTTTATTTTTATATATAGTACAGTAATAATGAGTATTTACAGCAATGATTTTAAACTTAGATTAGCCTTAGTTATATAGTTAATTGAATAAATCTAATTATCTTTTGGATGTATGTTTACAGATAAAATTAAATTTATAGTGTACGCAGCTACAATTTCAAGGAAAGTTAACGTGGTTGATTTTTTCATGATGAAAAATGGTCCGATAGCTAATCGCATAGTGCGACAACTTCTGACTACCCTCTTTATGAAAGGATTAGGACTTCGTTTCCATTCCTGTAAAAACAGCAGGGACTTTGTGTTCACTAATGCAAGTGTGGGAATAGCAGTAACTTCCATAACCAAAAGCATTAAAGACATGAGAGGCATACACATATAAGAAGCCAGGGGAATTATATTATACATTTTGACGACAGCGAAATTAATTAAGATAGTAAGTAATCCAGCTATTAGCAAACAAGGAGGGCCAAAAGGGTACACAAACAGGTAATTTACACCCAGGTTTAAAATCTTCAATGTATAGTAGATTTGCATAGCCAATTCAGGATGATGTCTGAAATGCTTTTTCGCTTCCAAATAAGGCAATTTTTTACTGCCTCTAATCAAATCCAACCAGAACAAAACAAAAACTGAGTAAATTAAAAGAAAGAAAATCAGTAAAAGAACAGGAGACCAGAAATGAATAATAAGAATCGCTAAAATGGGCACC
Source organism: Tomocerus qinae (assembly GCA_020055645.1). Taxonomy (NCBI): domain Eukaryota; kingdom Metazoa; phylum Arthropoda; class Collembola; order Entomobryomorpha; family Tomoceridae; genus Tomocerus; species Tomocerus qinae. The sequence continues at coordinate 47,758,227 of CM034546.1, read as the reverse complement.
AAAATTATCCGGATTATAACAGATTTGGATAAATCAAGTTGTTCCAAAATATACATAACAGGAGAGAAAGATATTGTCACACTTGTAATTGATACCAAAATGGACACGCCAATCCCCATTGCTGTGATCAATTTGATTGCATGTGCCACAGTTCGAGCCTTTTGAAAATCCCAATGGTTTGAATGATGTCGGTATTCACCTTTAAAATGGAAGAAAGCGAATTTGATAATATTGTATTGAAAAAATGTTGGTGGAAGAGTTAATGTCTTTGTGTCGGGTCGGCCTTCTATGAACAATGAAGATCGAAAGCAAAGGATTAGAGATAAGGAAGAATCAGTCGACCATAAATGCGATACGATATTACATTCCTCATCTTTATTCCTTTGTTCTCGTTCTTCATTCATTGTCCATAGAAGGTTGATTTTAGTAATACTACATATTTAATAGCTATTAAAGTCAATTTTTAGAGCATGATATATTACCGAAAAGTTCGATATCCAGTTTTATGATGCAGTTGAGTATGTAGCAAAGGTCTCGTCTTTTCACGAATAAAATAATATTCGAGTATAGAGATAATGATACAATTAGCATACAAAAACTAAATACAACGACTTTTGCGACGGAGAAAGAAGGTTGGAATATTTGCAAAAGCAGAGTGGAGACTAATATTGTATTGAAGAAAAAGGCGATGATGAGAAAAGTTAACCAAATCGCCAATTGAAATTTATTTGAATTTAATATAAGACATTTTATACGTGGACACCAACAAATAACCGATGCAGATAATTTATCTCCATAAATGTGGATGAAATATTTCAAAGACGGCAGCAAAACAGTTGAAGTCATTTTCCAAAGAGTCTCTAAACTAAAATAGGTCAATTATATAAAATAAAATGTAGGCATACAATGAGCGAATGTACCTCTTAATATATTATTTATATTAGGATATATATTATATATACTATATATTATATATTATATTATATACTGTATATATTATATAAGGATGCATGTATAAAGAAAAATATTCTATTGTATCCTACACATATGGCTTTGAAGCTGAAAAGAATTGACTTGAGTATTGTATATGTGTGTTTTCAAATAACTTATAAGTAGATGGAATATAACATTCTGCTATAAATCTAAATTAAATATCTTCGACATCGAAAATGTGTGTTTTAATTTACTTCAACTTAATCCTTTCCTTAGTTATGGCCGTAAAGTATAAAACTATTTTCTCAGAACCAACTTAAGAAGTTGGCAATAACATATTTGCGTGACATTTGACATTCCAATACAACAGCATTTCAATATATATAATTTTCTCGACATACAAGAAAAGTATTGATCTCCTTCTATTCTACAGGAATTTTAGGTAGTAGATTGATGTATTATATGGACTTACTACTATATTTGCTAAAATATATTTATGTGTTCAGAACAAAATGTTCTTTCCTTATAAAAGTAATAGTACTAAGTAATGTAATTATTTTCACTATGATAAATAATTCAAAAGTAGGAGTGCATGAAAGCAATTCCAACTAGCTCAAACTTATTCCCGAAATATAAAGTTCTCTACTAACTGCGCATTTAAGAGAAACTCAGCTTGTTCGAGAAAATCTTACTGTTTGTTGTTGGCGAATTGGGACATTCTTTCCTCAAAACAAATGAATAATTCAGTCTTTAAATATTTAACTATATAGCAATAAAATTGCCCAAGTATAAAGTATTGCCAAATATATATAAGGGATTTACTTAAACATGCAAGACTAATTCTATGTCTAGACAATATGATCATTTATGTGCCTGTAAATGTGACCTCAAAAGCAAAACTACATTTTATGAGAATACCTGAGTCCTTTGTTAGTCCATTAAAAACTGCCCATGACCTTAAAATGAAGTTAAAGAGTCAAAATTTTATATATGTATTCATTCTTAAGGCACGGAAGCAAGTTCTGGTAATTAGAAAAGATGAAATTATTAATATAATATTGACAACGATGATGATATAATAAATCTATCCATGCAATACGCTTAATAAAAATTGTCAATTCTGATTATTAAACGAATTATTTCTACAAAAATTAAAGCTTCATTGACCATTCATTTGAGACCGACACCTAAATCAATAACATAAACAATTAAATTTATCTCCTGTATTGATTTAACGGATTCTTTAAATCGGAAAGAATGTCATCAACGCTACAAACCGTGTGACTTCAGTAACTGGAGTAATGGTTTTTGGATTTTTTGCAATTTTCGGCCTTCCTTGAGAAAATGTTCTCCTTTTCTTAGATTTAGATGGGCACTGTGTCCCCCACACCTTACTGGATACGTGATTTGAAGCACACCATTAAAAATAAATTCCCATATGCGTTTATGAAAAGTGAGACAATATAACAAAACTAATAGTTTTTAGGCTATGCAAAAATCAAATTAGGTATTTAATAATTTTACATTTATTAACTTAATTTATTAGAATCAGCAAATTGAATTTAAACCTAATTATCTGTAGGATAGTGGATTTTTACAGTCAAAATTAAATTGATTGTGTACGCAGCTACAATTTCAAGAAAAGTTAGCGTGGTTGATTTTTTCATGATGAAAAATGGTCCAATATCTAATCGTATAGAGCGACAGCTTCTGACTACCCTCCTTGTGAAAGGATTAGGATTTCGTTTCCATTCCTGTAAAAACAGCAGGGACTTTGTGTTCACTAATGCAAGTGTAGGAATTACAGTGGCTTCCAAAACCAAAAGCATTAAAGACATGAGAGGCATACACATATAAGAAGCTAGAGGAACTATTTTATACATTTTGACGACACAGAAATTAATTACGATAGTAACTAATCCAGCTATTAAAAAATATGGAGGGCCGAGATAGTACACAAACAGGTAATTTATGCTCAGATTCAAAATCTTTAATGTGCGGTAGATATGCATAGCCAATGCAGAATGATGTCGGAAATGCTTTTTTGCTTCCAAATGAGGCATGTTTTTACTGCCTCTAATCAAATCCAACCAGAACAAGACAAAGACTGAGTAAATTAAAGACATGAAAATCAGTAAAAGAACAGGAGACCATAAATGAATAGTAAGAATCGCCAAAACTGGCATGACCATTATCCGGATTATCAGAGATTCGGATAAACCAAGATATTCCAAAATATACATAGGAGGAGTGAAATATACTGTTACACCCATAATTGACATCAAAATGGATACGCCGATACCCATTGCTGTGAGGAATTTCATTGCATTTGCTACAATTCGAGCCTTTTGAAGATTCCAATGTTTAGATTGATGTCGGTATTCACCTTTAAAATGGAAGAAAATAAATTAATACTTAATTAAAGACAAGGATTAGAAAAATGACTATGTTAAAAACTAATGGAGGAATTGATGTCACTGACTGTCGGTATGTCAGCAAAGTATATGTAACATCTGAAATATCTATAGAGCCATAGCCATAGAACTACGGACTATACATACTTGTTCATATTAGACATTATTATTAGATAACAAAACAAACAAACAGAAAAATAACTGTTTAATTTAAAGAGTTTTAATTTAAATATTACCGAAAAGTTCGATATCCAGATTTATGCCGCAGTTGATTACGTAGCAAAGGTCTCGTCTTTTGACGAATAAAATAATAGTAGAATATAGAGATACTGAAGCAACTAGCATACAAAAAATAAATGCAATGACTTGTTCAACGGAGAAAGAAGGTTGGAATATTTGCAAAGACAGAGTGGAGACTAAAATTACATTGAAGACAATAGTGGCAATGAGAAAAGTTAACCAAATCGCCAATTGGAATTTATTTGAATTTGAGATAAGACATTTTTTATGTGGACACCAACAAATAACCGATGCAGAAAATTTATCTCCATAAATGTGGAGGAAATATTTCAAAGACGGCAGCAAAACAGTTGAAGTCATTTTCCAAAGAGTTTCTAAACTAAATTAAATAAGTCAACTGTGTTAAATAAAATGTAGGCTTACGATGAGCGAATGTATACCTCTTCCTATTATTTCCAATTTATATTATATACGGATTTATGTATAATGAAAAGAATTCTATTGTATCCTACACATGGCTTTGAAGCTGAAAAGAATTGACTTGAGTATGTATTTTGTAATATACCTACAAGTAGATGGAATATAACATTGGCTATTCACCTAGCACCTATCTAAATTAAATATCTTCGACAATGGAAAGGTCGGTTTTAATTTACTTGTAGTTTCTGTTTTGGCCCTAAAAGTATGAAACTGTTTGCTCAGAACCAATTTAAGAAATTGATGCCGCATGATATGACATTTGGCTATTTGACATTTTATTACAATAGTGTTTTAATACATAATTTTCTTGGACAGACAAAAAAAGGATTGGTCTCTCGGAAATTGAATTTTAGGTCGTAGATATATTATATGAGCATACTACTGCTAAACTATATTTTATTTGTTCTTTCCTTATATGTGTAAGTGTAATAGTACTAAGAAATGTAATTCTCTTCACTATGGTAAATAATTAAAAGGTAGAATTACAAGAAACCAATTCCAACTAGCCCAACTTTAATTCCAAAATAAATAGTTCTACTACTAACTGTGCATGAGGAACTCTACTTGTTCATAGAAATCTTACTGTTTGTTGTTGACGAATTGGGACTTTCTTTCCTCATAACAAATAAACAATTCCAGTCTTTAAATATTCCACTGAATTAAAATTGCCCAAATAAAGTATTGTCAAATATATAGAAGTAAGGGATTTACTTAAACATACGAGACTAATTCTATGTCAAGATAATATAATAATTTCTGTACCTGTAAATGTGACTCCATAAGCAAAGCTACATTTTATGAGAATATCTGAGTCCATTGTTAGTCCATTAAAAACTGCCCATGCCATCAAAACGAAGTCAAAGTGTCAAAATTACATGAATTCATTCTTATGGCATGGAAGCAAGTTCTGATAATTAGAAAAGATGAAATTATTAGAAAGATGGAAAGTTAGTTAGTTAGTTAACACATAGAGCAGTTTAGTACCGAAATTTTCAGGGACAAGACAGGCAGTTTAAGTGTATAAGGTTTAGATTCACAGGCATATGCATTTAAAGTAAACGCTCAAAGGCAGCGTATAAAATAACAGTACTGACAGCATAACAAGTTTACCGATCAATACATCAAGTTTATACATGGAGATTCAATAGAATTTGTATTTTATTTATTTATCAATAACCACACAAAATTTACATTTTAGTTAAATAATCTCATATATTTACGGATATAATCCTTATTTTAAAATTTTATCCATATTTACAAGTTTCAAAAAAGAAGATTTAAAAGGAAAAACTGTTTGCATTGAATTATGGAGTACGATAGCTTTAGCGTAGAGAAAGCATCACAGAAAAGTTTTCCGTATGGAATACGGATCGGGCGCATGATTTTCATCCGAATAGCGAATGCAGACTTTTCCCATATGACTACTACAATACAAGGTGGACCGATTTTGTCTCCACAGTATATAGGCTTTTTCCTTATAAATGAAAGGTGGACAGATTTTGTCTCCACAGCAGGCCTTCCATTATGACTAAAAAGGTGGACGATTTTGTCTCCACGTCAGGCTTTGTAAACTTGCGAACGTTTTGGACAGAATGGAGACTGGATAGTGTAATATTGTAAAAGCTTCTCTCTGCTCCTCAGTCAATCGATGATTGTGATTCAGCCCGCCATCTCAACCAACGAAGTAACTGTTAGTATCTGCCGTGGAAATATGAGGCATTGTGATAGAGAAAATGAAAATAAGTATTATTATTTTCTAAGCCAAAATAATATCATTAAGTGGTCGACCAAAAGTCGGCTGTGTGTCTATTATTTTATTTTTGTATGGTGTCTCGCCCTATTAATGGCTCATATTATTTATCCGACGGCATAATTAACTGATACCAGCCATCGGGTGTCGGGTGGGTTTTGCGTTACATTAATGGCTCATCCTACCCACCCGACACCCGAAATAATAAACGTAACTTAATCTAACGCACAGCCCACACGACGTCCGACGGTGTAAACCACGGCGCTTTTATTATAAATCCTCTAGCAGCTAGATTTTATCCATTTCTTATTATAGGTTCTTTGTTAACATTTAGAGAATAGAAGTGGTAAAGCTTTTTGTAGTAGGTACATGCATAAACAGCTCTGGATGAGACTCTAAGGAAATTGGCTTATATTAAACAGAAATAATATTATAAAATGTCGAAACAACAGCAAGTATTATATTGCTGGTACTTTTAGTAGTGATACCAACGCTATATTCAGATATATACCATTCTATAGTGTTTTAAAGATTATTACCAAGTTTTTCCATATTTTTACTAACCGATTCATATAATGCAATATTGGGTATGCAAATATAAGCATAAACAATCTATACGTAGACATGCACGCAACCGCAACATTTCACTTAATTTTAAATTATAAATTGAATCACACACCCGTTTAAATGCTGTAGGATTCAACCAAGTAAGTCATGCATGGGAGCATAAGAAGTGTCAATCTAAAAACAAGGTTGACTACAGACTCTGTAATGTGATAGTCCCGTATAAAGTATAAAGCGGGGTTTAACTTTAATAGGCAAATACAGTGATTGATGACTATACTCTGTATATTAACAAATACGTGAATACTTGAATTTGCAAATTAGAGCTGGTACAACCAAAAGGAAGAAAATCTGTTTTTCATGAGCTTATATTCGCGTGTTGTCAATTTTATGTTAGGATAAGTAACTCATAATATGTGCACTGTGGTTTCTTTAGAATTAAAATTTCCTTCAAAAGAAACATAATAGATTTCATGACATCAACATCGGTTTAAAATAAAATCAACATTAATTTGTTCTCTAGCATTTGGCTTCCAATTCCGACCATAAAAATGTGGAATGATGTAAACCTCCCAATAAGTTTATGTATCCATTTTGTCTTAAAATTCCATGTAATCATTTATTTTGCACAACTCAAATGTTTATGTACATTTGCATGATAATGATAATGTAGCTCATTTTTAATGATAAAGATATTATACGACATGACGCAAGATAAGTAGCGTATCTCATTTGATATTACTAAATTCTGTATAGATTTTGTTTATCTATCTGCTTTTATCTTTACAAGTTGACTTTTCTCCTTCATTGGCTCCCTTACTAATATTATTATAATCACTAAATAAAGCATCAATGGAACTCTTTGGATGTAAATTAAATACAATTTTCACTACACAAACAAACCTCTTACATATTGATTGGCTTAATAGATCCTCCTCTTACATTTTGAAGAGTATCTTCTCTGAAAGTGAATAATATGTACAGCGTTTAAATTTATAAACGCGTTCGGAACAAATGCCAATTTCCTGTATTTTGCTACATGAGAGTTCTTCTGATTACGCCTTAAAACAGATTTTTGTTGCAAAATCAAATTATTTTTAAATTAACTTTTCAGATTTTCAACTTATTTTAAAATTTCGTCCATAGTTATAAGTTTCAAAAAGAAAAATTAAAAGGAAAAATCTAGCTATTTACAATGAATTGTGAAGTAAGATTACATAAGACCCATCACCCATCCCGCAGAGAACATTTCCTTATGGAAAACGGATCGGGCGCATGATTTTCATCCGAATGCAGGCTTTTCCCTTATGACTAAAAGGTGGACAGATTTTGTCTCCATATCAAATGGTTTTGTAAAGTTGCGAACGTTTTGGACAGAATGGAGACTGGATAGTGTAATATTGCAAAAGCTTCTCGCTCTGCTATAAGGCCAATCGGCGATGATATTGCAGCCCGCCACCTCAACCAACGAAGTGATTGTTAGTATCTGTTGGTGAAATGAGGCAATGTGCTACAGAAAATGAAACGGAAGTCTAATTTCCAAAGCGCTCATCTTGAAACCTGAGACTATTTGTAGTTTTTAATTTTGGTGTTCTTTTTGCTTTAAATTCTTTATATGATTAAAAAGTTTGAAAAGTCCCAGTTGCAAGTTGTAACGATGAATGGAAAAACTGCAACGACCAACGAGTTTATTGTGAAATCGTAAGAACACATCCGTCATCCGTTGGTAAGCTATACTTTAATTCGAAATGGAAAGTATTTATTTTATTATGATTTATATTTATTTATTTTACTTTTTAATTATTACTGTTAACTGGAAGTGAATTTAATTAGTTGATTTAATTTGGTGGTTGTTAATAAAGAACCCTGTCGTACTTCCCAACGTCCCGGTCAAGACTTAACCGAAAATGTCAAATGAAACATTAAACAACTACCGGAATCACAATGATAATGAAAGGCACTCGTTTTAAGGTCCAAATATTACAATTAGGATTTTTTAAATTAAGTATCATTGGTTTTTATTTTATGTATTCCGAATATTCAGTATTTTAATTTGGCGACAAAGTATAGATATTATTAAGCGTTCACATTCTCAATAAATAATTTATTATTCAAAGAGGATTTTTTTTCTCAAAACGCCATTTTTTGGCAACTACCCCCACCTTTTAAGGTAATTAATATATTGCTATTACCTCCGTTCCACCTAGGGTACCCATTTAATCCACTACTCTAAAAATTTTCTGAGCTAACAAGCTAACCCTAATAAATGATAATATACTGATTAACTGTTTTTAATAAAAAAGACACAAAAATAGTGACGATGACAAGAGGCAACGCAAGAAATATTATATTAGGGGTAATAATAATAACAAGTTATAAGCCGGTAGTAGTGGGCACAGTTGACAGTAGGGGAATGAGGGTTATGGCGATATAATAATAACAAGATAATAGGTTAAGTGGCTGAACTGGTGGTATCGGATGACGGGGTGAAAATTACGTTAATTATTCAAATACTTAAAAACTAGAAAGATGATGAGGAAAGAGCAAATAAAAAATGATTTGGAATAATACATGTATGTAATCATGTAAATAGATGTTGTTTGTTTATTGTTTGTCATATCAAGTTAAATGGAATTAAGTAAACGAATTGTTATCATTATCAGTCATAATTTAGGTAAAATTGTGTATGTGTGCAGTGTGCAGCTTTAACTTTATTATATAATCTTTTTTAATACTTTGCATTTTGCATCATCCACATGGAATAAGATTAATTCAATGAAATAAAAAGTGTCGACAAAGAAAGTAGCGAAGATTGAGGTGTGTCGTTGGTCAGATGGAAACTAGCTTAATGACAATCCACCCTAGAATGGGGAAACAGAGTGACAGCTGAGGTACATACATAACATACATACATAAAGATACATAAAGATGAGTGACAAAGGGATGGAGGTGAAGAAGACCAAGGATGAGATCTGTTTTTATAGGAATTCACGTTCCAGATCTTAACATCCAAAATTGCCTCCAGTTCTAAAGACATTTGTGATGCCAAACAGTTACTTTGACCACATTCCCCAAAGGTACGAAACAAGTTTTAAATATTTTTTTAATCTAGCTCTTAAGAAGTATAGATGTAAAAATACCAATATATAGCTAAAAAATCACTACCTTCTTTCTGAAAAACTAATCATTTTGACTTCAAAAATCAAAAAATAATTTTAGATTTCCAAAGAGTAAAAGCATAACAAATATTTTCTGATTTTATACCTAGTATCGACCCATCGACACGTTGTTTGAAAACCGTAAAAAAATTACGCTGGTGGAAAAAACTTTTTCTCCCTGGTATCCTGAAAAAATTCCCTGCTGGCCAAAATAAATTCCCTGATTTTATGCTTTTTGTGCTGAAAAAAAGAGGTTTTAAAAGCCTGTAGATGCCTTTTAAACAACGTCAAATACATGAATTTTAATGCACCATATTTACATGTTGAAACAGCGAAAATATGCAAAGAAAATTATAAAAATATATTTATTTCCATTGTACACATTATTCACAAAAATAATCATCTCTCCAGATTTGCAAAGATAATAAATTTTTCAAATATCATTTACAGACAAAAATATCAATTTGTACAAATTACAATAATTGGAATAAAATTATTAAACTTATATACTATTTACAAATATCGGTACTTACATCGCATAATTACTACCTGAAATTTTTTTAAAAATTAAAATCTGTTTGTATACTGTAGATTACCAATAAAAAAATCTGTTTGTGTTAAAAATCAATGGCACATTAAAATTTTTCGTTTAACATTAGAGAAAATGTTGACTTTTTCGCAAAATGGCGATAGAATCCCTTTTTCGAAAATTTAAAGGTGAATTTTCGGCTTCGGATACCGAGTTTTTTCCACCAGCAAAAAATTATGTATACATTAACTTTTTTAAGAGGAATTTATTAAAATAAATGATATCATTTATCGATTGTAGGTCGATTTGGCAAAAAGGATTTTGGAAAAACAGTTTTTTTTTGGGGATAACTTGGCAAAAGCGCTGTGGATAGAATGCCAAATCAATGAGGATAGTTAATAACGTGCGGGTTGAAATTTTATTCATCATTGTCGCACTTTTTATTATGTTTTACTTCTTTAGGCAATGAGGTTCATGTTTTACTTCTTTAGGAGTAAATACATAAGAGACCATGCAGGCTCGGAACAAAATGTCACAGCCGAAGTTGTTTCTTTCAGATTCTAATCTACTTAGTGATATGAAACAAACAATTTCAGGATTTTTTTTGAAAACCCGCCGTTTTTAAGTTAAGGCGGTTTTCCGCCTTATGTCGTTCATCTATGATTCATTTCTAAACTACTTGACCGATTTTCATGAAACCGGCGCCATTCTACTCGCAAACGCTTTCATCACATGGCCCCCTTTTTAGTTTTTCAAATTTTTTTCAAAATTTTGAAAACAATTTCGAAAAATTTCGAAAAAAATTTTTTTTGAACGTTTTTATTAGAACTATTATTAAATGCGATAAAAACGCTAATTCTGACCAAAAACTCAATAATTAGGGTGTATATATCAAAAATAAAGACATTAAAATTAATGAATGAAAACCACTTTTGAGTTTTTGGTCAGAATTAGCGTTTTTATCGCATTTAATAATAGTTCTAATAAAAACGTTCAAAAAGTTCTTTTTCGAAATTTTTTGAAATTTTTTTCAAAATTTTGAAAAAAATTTGAAAAACTAAAAAGGGGGCCATGTGATGAAAGCGTTTGCGAGTAGAATGGCGCCGGTTTCATGAAAATCGGTCAAGTAGTTTAGAAATGAATCATAGATGAACGACATAAGGCGGAAAACCGCCTTAACTTAAAAACGGCGGGTTTTCAAAAAAAATCCTGAAATGGTTTTTTTTATATCACTAAGTAGATTAGAATCTGAAAGTAACAACTTTGGCTGTGACATTTTGTTCCGAGCCTGCATGGTCTCTTATGTATTTACTCTTAGGCAATGAGGTTCATGTTTTACTTCTTTAGGCAATCAGGTTCATGTTTTACTTCTTTAGGCAATCAGCTTCATTATTTATTACACAGTCAATTCTTAATTTATTAAGTTAGTTAAAGTTAATAAGATGCATTATGCATTAATTATGTAATTAAGGTTCGTAACAAAAGTTATTTCAAATTCATTGCTACAATTTTATGAATTTTTGGAAGGGAAAACTTTTTTTCCGATATTTTCTAGTGACTTTGCATTATCTAAGGTTTATCTTTGTGCACATTAACCTTCTCCGTATTGGAAAAGTGTTATTCAAAACACGGAAAAGAGTGTTTTCCATTTTCTGTTGTCCTCTTACTATTACTAAAATAAACCTCCATAACGGTGGTCTTTCACAATCCATTTTTAAATGAAATCGAAAAATCACTTTGATTGTAATACCAGTACTTTTTCCTTTTGCTTGTACTTCTTAAGCTACAGGAGTATCCGTTGCGGGCTAACTTATGGGCTATTTTATAAAGTGTTTGGGACACGAATTTTAATGTTGACTCAGCCATTCCTAAGAAGAAACTGTCAGCTCCGCTCAAAACCAATGTAAGGGCATGCATGTAAAAAGAGAATGTAAGGTCAGCGACCCTTAAAGTACAGTCAATATCCACTCTATACTACGGTTATAGTTTTTGAAAAATAAATAGTCCAAGCTATTTTTCGTATATTTTCTGTTATAGCCAGACCAACAGTTTTAAAATTGGGATAAGTAGGCACATAAAAATTTTAACCGAGTGCTAGAATCCCTTTCATATAATTAGGCGCTATCTTTTTATCAGTAAGATCATGTATAATATCATCTGTTAATTTTAATTTACAGAAAAAATTTATATAATTTACTATTCGATGTTTTACTTACCGGTTTACTATCGGAGAATATTTTACTCATGCTATAGAAATGTCGATTTCTTCCTTTATTACTGCGTTTTATTTTCTTTTTAGAATTTTGTTCAGTCACATTATGGTATTCAGAAATTTATAAATAGTCAGTAAATTTTTTTGAAACACAAATTTAAGTTATGAAATGTCAAAGCCTTATTATTTATTTATTATTATCTTTCAATTAAAATGTCATTCCTTATATATTGTTTACACATAAAATTCGTTGACCTCACGAAATGTTGTCGAGCCATAAATAAACTTTATCCGCCTCCTGTGTACTAACAGATAAAATCTCAACATCACAAATAATCATGATGATTAAAAGCTTATCTCAAATTATGAATAAAACGCCCTACTAACATCCAATAAATATTGAATATACTCTCATTAATTAGGTGTAATCAACTACAGAGCTGTTTAAGCTTTTATCGAATAGAGTTCATTTGCATTTCCCGACCAGAGGAAAGGAGTATTTCCAATTTTGGTTACTCAACCCATAATTTGTCGCATTAATACATCATTTCTCATTTACAAAAAACAAATAGATTTGTGAACCAATAGTAAGACTTAATAGTTAAATTTTGGATAGTACACTGCATTTCCTGTTACATCTTGTTCATTACCTTCGTTATTCTTGATTTTATTTGTAGAATATTATTTTTATCATTTACTATTAATATAATCGCTTAGTGTGATTTAGAATAAATTATTAGCTAAATTATTAATAATTATCACCACACCTACCTCTGTCATGGTTTGATGTCTTTAAATTAAAATATGTTAATTAAAGGAAACTAAAATGACGTCCAATACCGTGAAAATCGAACTAATGGCAGAAGAGCAGCAGCAGCATCACAAAAAAGCAGCAGCAGAAAATACTATAAGGACTAGATTTCTGGCCCCCGTCAACAATTGTGGCAACTGCGAAAAACAAGATGAAAATCCCAGGGCAAATAAATGGAAATCCATAAAGAAAATATGTAATTCACTAAAACTATTATATATAATGCAAATTCATAATTGACTAGTAGTTTTATTTATATTGATTATAGGTTACAATGTGAATTCAAATGTGTGGTTTTACGAGGTGTAACTTAGCACAATCTACATGTGCCCCGTAGCTTACTACGCTTCACGCATCCCATTTTTCAAATTCGGTGAACTTTAAACACTTTCCGTCATTGTCAACACTAAAATCCGAACATCTCAAAGTTACTTTTTTCAACACGCTGTCCTTTTTTGTCAAAACCACTTTTCCCAATTTGTCAACAGAAATTTTTATTCTTTGCATTAGAAATTGTATTGAGTGAACAAATGACTAAATACAACCATGAGAATGTAAAAGAATGTATTAAAATGTTTAGCATTGTATGTATTGAAGTGTATATAATATGTACTTATATCAGGCTGAGCGACCAAGGACGTATTTAGGGGGGGGGTGCTAGGGTGCTTAAACACCCCCTAAATTTCCCAAAACCACACTAGATAATTCTCAAAAATTGATAAAAAGTAGTTTTATACATAAGAAAAATCTGCTCGTCTGTTTAAGCATCCCCTTAATTTGATTTCTGGATACGCCCTTAATTGTGAGCGACAGTGTAACAAACCACAGTATCAGTAGATTGGTATGTTTAATTGTCGCAGCCATGATAAAATGACTTTTTACTTTGTAGCAGACATGATAATATTTGGTTTGTTACGTTAAGTGTTACGTTAATATTAAGCAGATGATATTATGAGTGGAACTGGTTTGAGAATTAAGATAAATTATTATCTTCGTATGGTGATAACATTTTAATTTTACAAGTTTTATTTTCTGCATTCATACCTAGAGTTGGCTTACTTACGCAAACACAACCGAAACATACGAATGTAGGCCAATTTGGCAAAAGGTCAAATTGTACCCTGTGGGCACTTTGGCAAATGGCTTGTTTTTGCATTCGACCAGTTTGACAAAATAATATTTTATGGTTGTGATGTTGTATCCTTAGTGTGTAGATATGACAATGATGCATGGGAATTCATTGAACTGTTGTTATCAGAAGGTGACTTCGTCGATTCTCTTTTGAGTTTTTCCGTAAGTTTCCTTTCAGGAATGACTGAGTTCACATTAAAATACGTTTCTCGAACACTCGATAAAGTTACAAATAAACGGGTAAAGGTTTATGGGACCATAAAAGAAGTCATTTTGTCCCTAAAAAGAAGTAATTTTGTCCCGGGTTCAAGGAGCCATAGAAAAAGTATATGGGGCACTACAAAGAAGTACGAAAGGCCATAGAACGAGTACTAAATTCCATAAAGCTTAAACGTTTTTGTTTCGTCAAATCTAAATCAAAGTTGATATTAAAGTTAAATAACAGTAAAAATAAGTCCAGAAATTAGCTCGTTTGCTTAATATTACAACGTAAAAAGCCATTTTATCATGACTGCGACAATGTAACAAACCACATTAATGGTTTGTTACTTTGTAGCAGCCATGATAAAATGGCTTGTTACTTTATAGCAGCCAAGGTACTTTAAATACGACGTAACAAGGTATGCTGATAGTGGGTATTGAAATTCACTCAAAACCACTTACGGGGGAAATGTACAGGCGTCCCCATACCATTGAGTAGTGCTCTATGACTCCTTCTCCTCTGATCCCCATTAGTGGTTCTCAGAGATTTTTTTAAAAATTATAAGCGTACCTTGTTCGCTATGGTATTTAAGCTACCTTGGTAGCAGCCATGATAAAATGGCCTGTTAGTTGTCACATTGTAGTATTAAGCAGACGCTATGCCGTACATACAATGCATATTTCGAGTCTAAGTCCAATATGAGTGAACATTAGCTTGTATCGAAAATTAAACAATGTTAAAATGCCTAATCATTTTGAAATTCGGCATTAGTACTGCAGACCCAGTATAATAAATAAGTGAATATCTGACTCATTTGTAATTATTGCAATGTAGTGAATATAGCCATTTTTACGGGTTTCAAGTTTTGTGTTCTAATTTTGATTCGGAATCTGTGTTAGAATTACTAGAATTACACATTCGTTAGGAAGATGTTTTAAAAAGACAAGTACTTACAGTAATTACTTTACAAATAAAATTATCCTTGAAATCGATTTCATTAGAATTTTATTAATTTACTTTTGTGTCATACAATACAATCGTATTTTCCGTAGTTTTTTTAAAATATAGGAATAGCAGGAAAAATGCTTTATAAGTGCTTAATTCTTCGATTTATTTATGGTAATATACTTATGGAACAATGTACTCGTTATGTGGGAAAGAAGACTTCTTCTATTGCCCTCAGTACCTCTTGTTATAGTCCCTTGTACCTTGGCCCAAAAGACTTGATTTTATTGACAAAATGACTTTTTCTATGACCCCTTTACCCCCACCCTAAATAAACTAGCCCAGAATGGTTATTCTTACAACAAATGTCCTAAAAAATTCATTTTGTTATCTATTTCTTTCCAAATTACATGTTTCTGTGTTTTATTGTCATTTCCTCGAAATTATTATTAGTAATTTTGTCAATAAGTGTTGATTTTTCGTTTTCATTTATTCTATTAAATTGCTTCCCACTGTTGCACACCACACAACATGAATCAATGGCAAATATAAGCACTTCTTGTGCAGGGTTGTGGGTCGGGTTATTTATGGGTTGGGGTTTTTTGGCAAAAAACCCACCCCACTTTACTTAAAAAACCCGGGGTTTATTGAGTTTTTGGATTTTTTACAAAACATACAATAATTTGCACTAAAGCTCCATCTATATAATCAAAACATACTAACTTTGTCATATTTCTATTCGAAAATGTAAACAAAAATAATCAGGTGGAAACAAAATAAATATTATAGCTTTTTTATACTTTAATATTTGTAGTAATTCTGTATAATGAATCACGTGAATATATAGTATAGAAATCACGATCATGATGTCTATATATTATTTGTTTTATGTATATTTTAATCGCTGTGAAGATATTGGTTAATATTATTAATATTTACTTACGAATCGCAATGATTGCTTTGGGGTACAAAAGTGGAAACATTAATTATACTGAGTTTTAATTAATCACTTGCATATTTATTACTGTATTGCTTTAAGCTCCACATTAATGAAGGAATTTATTAAAGTCAATGTAATCAGTAATATATAATAATGCATAGTTTTTCACTAGTTGTTATCATATCAAACAGTATAATAATTAATATAGGCTTTTACGAAAAATACTGCCTGCTAACTGTACTAACACATGTTAAAAATTAAAATTTTATGCCTTAATTTTTGATTTTATGGACGTAAATAATGGTAGTTTTAGGATTACATGTTTGTTGTTATTGTCAGCTGTAGTTTCCCTATATATACTATAGTATAGGCTTGTATTTATGCCTATAATTATATAAAAAAACCTTAAACCCAAAAAAACCCGGGTTTTTCGATACCTTGTTCTTGTGGCTCTTTCTATGTCACATGCAAACTAATTTTAATCCAACTGTTTCCAACAAGTTATTGTTAAATGAAGGAGTACAAATATTTGTTTCGAATCACAAAGATCAATGAACTAAGTTAAAATTACCTATTAAACCTACGGCAAGCCGTAACAGAAGCTCGCCTGAGTGAAGGGGACCGTGTACACATTTTTTGGTGGAACAATAATAGAAATACATTTATTTTGATTATTTTTGATTAGTAAATTGTTATTCAAATTAGTTCAATATTAATCTATTTTGATTTAAATAGATTAATATTGACTATTAAAATCAACAGAAAATCAAAATAGATTAATATTGATTATTAAAATCAACAGAAAATCAAAATAGATTAATATTGACTATTAAAATCAACAGAAAATCAAAATAGATTAATATTGACCATGAAATTCAACAGAAAATCAAAATAGATTAATATTGACTATTAAAATCAGCATAAAATCAAAATAGATTAATATTGACTATTAAAATCAATATAAAATCAAAATAGATTAATATTGACTATTAAAATCAATATAAAATCAAAATAGATTAATATTGACTATTTAAATCAACAGAAAATCAAAATAGATTGATATTGACTATTTAAATCAACAGAAAATCAAAATAGATTAATATTGATTATTAAAATCAACAGAAAATCAAAATAGATTAATATTGATTATTAAAATCAACAGAAAATCAAAATAGATTAATATTGACTATGAAATTCAACAGAAAATCAAAATAGATTAATATTGACTATTAAAATCAGCATAAAATCAAAATAGATTAATATTGACTATTAAAATCAATATAAAATCAAAATAGATTAATATTGCCTATTAAAATCAACAGAAAATCAACATAGATTAACATTGACTGTGAAAATCAACAGAAAATCAAAATAGATTGATATTGACTATTAAAATAAACAAAAAATCAAAATTGACTAATATTGAGTATCAAAATAAACAAAAAATCAAAGTTGATTAATATTGAGTATCAAAATCAAAAGAAAATCAAAATCGGTTAATATTGACTATCATAATGAAAAGCAATTCGAAAAATATAAATTTGACTATCAATTTGCATATAAATGCGAAATAGATTTATTTCCGTCATATAATAGGTATTTTCCGGTTTTTTTTACTTTGTTATAAAATCTTAAATTTGGTCGAAGCGGTATTTAATATTTTGTACTATCCCGCTAACAATCCATTGGAAGCACATTTGAACTTTTAATGTCCATTTAATGCCACAGATAAAGTAAGCGCGCGGCATTTCAGCAACCTATGGACCAATGTGGCCCATTTTCAATAGGCTTTGTCACAGGTCCATAGGCAATGTTTTTGCCAAGTTTAGTTGAAATCCATCAATGTCTTCAAAAGTTATCGTGTACACGGACGGACGGACGGACGGACGGACGGACGGACAGACTGTGCGATTCTATAAGCTCGCTTTCTCAGGCGAGCTAAAACTACTTACTACACTGTGTTTCAGATATTAGTATTTACTTGACCTGAAAATGTAGTACTGGAATCACTGGCCTAATATAGATAAAATATGACACCAATTGCCATAGCATTATGGGTTGGAGACTAGGTACCGAAGAAGTAGTATCAGAAATTTATTAGTCCCCAGACCGGCTTGTTGTGATATTTGTTCCAGTAGTAGCAATTAAAATATTAAAACCATAGAACTTAAAATTAAATCTTATAAATTATATTATCTTATAAATCTTAAATTAAACTAAAAATTAAATCTTATAAATCTTAAATTAAACTAAAAATTAAATCTTATAAATCTTAAATTAAACTAAAAATTAAATCTTATAAATCTTAAATTAAACTAAAAATTAAATCTTATAAATCTTAAATTAAACTAAAAATTAAATCTTATAAACCTTAAATTAAACTAAAAATTAAATCTTATAAATCTTAAATTATACTAAAAATTAAATCTTATAAATCTTAAAATATACTAAAAATTAAATCTTATAAATCTTAAATTAAACTAAAAATTAAATCTTATAAACCTTAAATTAAACTAAAAAATAAATCTTATAAATCTTAAATTAAACTTAAAATTAAATCTTATAAATCTTAAATTAAACTAAAAATTAAATCTTATAAATTATATCTTATAAATCTTAAATTAAACTAAAAATTAAATCTTATAAATTATATCTTATAAATCTTAAATTAAACTAAAAATTAAGAAGAATGTTGTGAAGTAGATTTAATAAAGGTACTAAAATACATCTCTTTCTTACTTCAACCAGGTGAAATAATTCTGTGTACCAGTCTTTGGATTACGACCGTCTGTTGTAGTAAATACAGTAACCACCTCCACAAGTTTTCTACCGCAATCCCTGACTCCCAGTAGTCAACCTAATCATATTGCCGTCTTTAGCTGACGATAGTGGATTTGCTAACTTTTAAAAGATGTATCATTTCATCTCAATATTTGTATTATTGACTTGTTTTTTGGTTTCATCTAAGGGATTAATAAAAACCATCGTAATTGGCGATGAAAAATTTGATGGTAAAGTTGATCATTTGAACGCTGCCCAAATTTTTCGAAATAGGTAAGTATAGTAACTTAATTTTAAATTTAATTAGTGGATTTATTTACTTCACATAAATAGACAATAGACATAGATATACCGGTTAAACAACCAAAACCAATCTATTTTCTTTTGATTTTCAGAGTTATTATAAGCCGATTTTGATTTATTCTCGGATTTATACTCAATGCTATAGTCAAATTTACATTTTCGAAATACTTTTCAATTTGACAGTCAATATTAACTGATTTTGATTTTCTGTTGATTTTGTTGATTTTCATAGTCACCATATTGATCTATTTTGATTTTCTGTTGATTTTGTTGATTTTCATAGTCACCATTGATCTATTTTGATTTTCTGTTGATTTTGTTGATTTTCTTAGTAACCGCATTATTCAATTTTGATTTTTTGTTCGTTTTCATAGTCAACATTGATATATTTTGATTTTCTGTTGATTTTCATAGTCAAAATTGATATATTTTGATTTTCTGTTGATTTTCATACTCAACACCAGTTTATTTTGATTTTCTGTTAATTTTCATATTCAACATTAATCTATTTTGCTTTTCTGTTGGTTTTCATGGTCAACAGTTATCTATTTTGATTTTCTGTTGATTTTCATGGTCAACAATTATCTGTTTTGATATTCTGTTGATTTTCATAGTCAACAATTATTAATTATCTATTTTAATTTTCTGTTGATTTTCATAGTCAACAATTATCTATTTTTATTTTCTTTTGTTTTTTTGAATTCAACATTAATCTATATTGATTTTCTATTGACTTTGATGGTCAACATTCATCCATTTTGATTTTGATGCTCAATATTAATCAATAAATATGAAAATAAACCTGTTTCTCACATTCTACTAAAACTGTGTACACGGTACCGTCCCCTTCACCCAGGCGAGCTTCTGTTATGGCTTGCCCTAGGTTTTTAATGGTAAATATTGATCTAATTTTAATTTCATTTTAGCAAGCAAAATAAATCTATTTCTATTATTGTCCCACCAAAAATGTGTACACGGTCCTGCTTCCCTCAGGCGAGCTTCTGTTACGGCTTGCCGTAGGTTTTTTGAATTATGATCAATGATGATCTAATTTAAATTAATAATAATAATTTAATAATCAAAATGGATCTATTTCCTACTATTACTCTACCAAGATGTTTACACAGCCCCCTTGACTCAATCGATCTTCTGTTAGCGCTTGCTTTGTAGCAAACCATAGTTTCTACTATGGTTTGCTACTCATACTACTACATATCGTCTCTTAAGGAACGAAAAAGCCTCTACCCACTTTCAGATTGGTGGACGAATAAGCCTAAATCCATTTTTTGTTTGGTGGACGAATAAGCCTATATCCAATTTTCGTTTGGTGCCCGAAATAGCCTCTGTCCTCTTACAGCCTTACGTAAAGTTGTCGGGGCACAGTAAGAATAAACAAGTTGACGAAATGAAGTATTTATTATTTTTAAGTTGACACTTGAAATATATCATGCTAGAATGTGCATAAGCATTATAAAATTTTAGCTAATTACACAATAAGACAAAAACAAAACTTTTAATGACACAAATTCGTATTTTGATATTGGATAAAACTGAACTGGCAGGAAGGAAGAATAAAATTTCAATATTTCAGCCGCCCAAATTAACTATGTATCAATACGCCACTATAACTTTACAAGCAAAGCTGCAAGAGGATAGAAGCTATTTCTTGCACCAAACGAAAATTGGATATAGGCTTCTTCGTCTACCAACCTGAAAGTGGATATAGGCTTTTTCGATCCTTAAGGGACGATATATATATTGCTACTTTATTGCAGCAGCGCTATATTATGAAATTTTTGGTTTCTTAATGTAGTTTGGGTTTTTAGAAAGCAAGCTTGCAGTTACTGATTCGTGAGAAATACTTAATTAAAGGAATTTGAATAAAGAATGAAAGATAGAGGAA
Source organism: Tomocerus qinae (assembly GCA_020055645.1). Taxonomy (NCBI): domain Eukaryota; kingdom Metazoa; phylum Arthropoda; class Collembola; order Entomobryomorpha; family Tomoceridae; genus Tomocerus; species Tomocerus qinae. Next base: position 47,736,931 of record CM034546.1, on the reverse strand, counting down.
ATTGGAATGTTACGTAAAAATTTGCATGGGAAGTGTATTGTACAGTGTACGCCTTCAGCCACCTTTTAGGTTATGCTTAGTGAAGACTAATTACGAGAAATGGGAGAAACGGGGCTGTTAAAATGGCATAAACTGGGGAAAGTAACACTTACTTGAACAGAGCAGAGGACTGTCCATTTTCACTTAAATTACGATCTTCCATTTCTCCCATACTTTTAATCTAAGCAGCATTTTTAATTGCCAGCCCTCACCGCCACCACCTCCTATTTCTAACTGTATACACTTTCATTAGGACGACGAAGACTACTATGGGCGTCTATTAATCCATTTTTGTACAACAGGGAACTAAATGTGACAGAAAATTTAAAAACGGTTACGCCAACTTTTAGAAAATGTTGTCCATTGAGCGAATCGTTTGATTTTGCCTTGCAAACTTGCAGTGCGTCGTCAATATCTTGGAAGTATAGCTTCTATAATTTGAATTCTACTGACGGAACGCCAGTTATCGACTCCATGGTAAATAAAACGCCCCCCCAGTGGATTCCCCAACAATTGATTTGCTCAGTAATTAAATGGTATTCCGGCAATTTCTCTGTTGACGGAGGTCAAAGCGACTCTAATGAGAAAAAGTAAATCTTTATTTATATGGTGGATATGTTTTAACTTACCTTTGTATTTTATCAGTGTTCCATTTTACCCGGCTAAAAATGATTTTGACCAGCCAACCGGCTAAAGAATCAGAAATAGCTATTGCCCAAATGGACAAAATTTTTGGTTTTTTAAATTGATTGATTGCTTTTATTGACACATTGAAGCAACGGTAACACAACCTGTTCTCTCCCATCACAACTAAAGATCAAAGATAATATGAAACAAATTCAATACATTTCATTCATGATTTCACGCCAAATCAAGGATGATGTTCTCAGTTCAAATAGCCCCATTTTTGACCATTTCAGCAATTTTGACCATTTTAACAACTGGCTAACAAAGAGTTTCAACCAGCCGTCCGGCCATTTTAGCCAGCCGTTTTGACCAACCAACCGGCTGGTCACTTAACACTGTATTTTATCTCGTAAGAAACATTTCTCTGCCCTAATCTATATAAAATATTTTGGTCTTTTTGAAGATTTGTATTCCTCACGAATGGATCATTGGCATATGAAGACGAAGATAAAAAGCTGTGGACTATTTCAAAAAAATTAGATAATTGTGTAGACAATGTGGAAAATGTAATCGACAATGATATGCAGCAAGCCGGCGGTGGACAGATTCTTATGTACTGCTCTCATCCTCCTAAGGTTTTAATAAAAATCTCTTTTTTAATCGGATGCTATTTAATGGGCCAATGAAATAATTTTGATAGTCAATGAATAATGATTTAATCGATTAATGTTGAAGATTTAAATGGGGATAATTTGAATCAGTTAATACGTAATAATTTAAACAGTCAATACAAACGCTGAATGAGTAAATTGCAGTTGCCTTTACATAGAAATCCTAAAAGATACCAAGAAAAAGGTAAGAGATGGCCGGCTGAGAGTTTGAGATATAATGCTTATGTTAATTTGTTGACCAACAAGAGTAAGGTTGAGACAAGTTATCAAATAGAAGGGAAGTAAACGACACAGTTCTCCACTATTCTCCACTTCTTGGCCAGTAACCACATTGTCTTCCAAAAGCTTTACAATTGTATAATAATTCCGATTCGGAGACCGAGAACAATCCCACTAAAAAATTCAAAGACTTGCTACTGAAAAGCCAGATTGGGTTTTACTAAAGTATTACTCAGGACCGATAACCGATGAAAAAATTCTAACTGCACATGCCCCTATTATCAAAAGAACGTTATGTGCACATATTGCAATTGCGTCGATGCACAAACAATTTCGATTTGCTATTTAATGTGTATGATTGCAAACTAATTACTAAGGTTACTATTTATTGACTATGGTCATACAGAACGTTTAATCTAATTTCATTTCTATTACAAAAGATACAAAAAAGACCATTAGGGAGGTTTAGTTTAAATAAACTTGTTTTTATGTTTTTAATATTTAAAGTCGGTAGTTCATACTGAAAATTTCAACCAAAAAATGTACTTAATATTCTTGTGGTTACCAAATACCAAAAAAGTTAGCAATTTGGCCCCAATGGATAGTAAAGATAGCATGCTTTCTTTAAGTGAACAAGGTTTAAGAAATAAGAAGATTACCAATAAAAATCTGTAGCATTCAAGTGTTGGTTACCAGAGATCTTTTTATTAACGAAATTTCAGGAATATTTTGGTATGGGGATGTAATTTTAATTTAATCAAAGATCTCTACAACTTATATATTAGGTGCACCGATTTGAACAAACCAATAATTAAAAGCAAAATTAACAAACGTTTTAATTAAATGCATAAGGAATGTACGATTTAAATTTCAGAACAAATGGAAGTTATTCTACACGGTGGCTTATACTATCTCTTCAATTTTCCTCTTCATTACCTTGGCTGTGAATGGATTAATTTGGGACAAGCGAAAACCCAATATTCATTTAAAGATTACACTTTCTTTGCTTCTTTCAATGTTTTTTATGTTTTCTACTTCAGCTTTAATTAAAATTCTTGGAAACCAATCTGTTTTATCGATTTATAAAGATAAAATAGCGCCTTCGAAGAAAATAATGTGTATTGCCCTTGGTAATTTTGTTTCCCAAATTTAAATATAATTTTTCTCTATTCGTCAGTCGAAAAGAGTTCAATCGAACAAATAATTTAAATTTTTTGTGGATATGGCTAACGTTCTAATTTTTTGAATCACTTTTTCAGGAATTTTTTCCCATTTCTCATGGATCTCAACCTTCTGTTGGTTAACAGCATTTAATTACGACTTATGGCAAACTCTTAGGTGACAATTCTAAAAATCCTTAGTATTGGTTGTCCTTTGTCCTTATTTATACGGCCAGGTGGTACAGCCCCAGTCGCCCTATAACTTAAGAGAAGGGTGGAACGCATCAACTTTTATGCCAGCTGCACATTTGTATATTAGTATATATATATTGTGTATCTGAATGTGAAAATTTATTTATGTCAGCATTTATTTCTGCATAAAGATCGCTTAGAAAAGATGACCATTCGAAAAATCTGAAGAAATTTCGATGTATGATGGCGTTATGTTGGGGTATTCCCTTCGTTATCGTTTCTTTCGGCATTATAATGGACAAAAATTTTGCGTAAGCACAAATTTTACACTTTGTGGTACATTTAACGTTAAACCCATGGAGTTATTATTAATTTCCTGTTTTTATGGAAAAATAATTATGGCCATCTATAACTTCCTATTGTCAATAATTAGGATAAAAATGACATTATACAATGGCAATTTAGTATTAATATCTACATGGGAATCTTTCTAGAAAATATGGCTGATTTAGAATCCTAACATCCTAATTTACATCTTCTTTAAAATTTCGCTATTTTAGAGCTTTGTAATAAAGTAAAAATAAACATTTTTCACTTTGTGTCAACAGTAACTTGAGCACATCCATCTCTTGTAAGTCGAAAAACAGCCTTACCCCTCTCTATGGGTACAAAAATTGTTTCATTCATTCAAGCGCCTTTGGTACCTACTTGTACTACATCATCATTGGTCTTTTTGTGCTGAACATTCCTTTAATTGTTTCCACATTTGTGCACATGTTTCGCCACAAAAAACAATTGGGGTCCATGAGATCTACGAACAACGAAATACTGGGGAACAAGTATATTAGAAATAATTGCTTCAAATGATATTGGCAAAAGTTAATTTGACATGTACCTTCATAAAGACTAAAAACTTTGTTCTTTTTCTGTCACTTTAGATTTTATTGGCTAATGATAAAACTATACATCCTGATGGGAATATCATGGTGTTTTGAGTCCATATCTTGGCTAGCGACGCCTAATTGTAAAGAATCCAATTGGTTTTGGTTTACGCTTGACATGTTTAACTATTACAAAGGACTATTCATTTTTGTGATTTTCATCTGCAAGGAAAGCACTGCAAATCAACTAATCAAGAAATACGAATTTTTAAAAAGTAATACGAACTCATATTTGAAATTCTCTTATATTCTAAACAATCAGTTCATGAAATTAATTTTCCTACCTACCCAGAAATTTCACAACCAACACTAACCTCAACATAGAAATTTTATATTGAATGCCTTTGAAAAGTTCCCCTAAAATAGGTTTGCTAAAAATAAAAATTTGGTTTTTATAATCTGTATAATATACTGTTCGTTTTTAAACAGAATTCCATCGATAGTTTTTGGATCCTTCCTCGCGTCCATAGACGTATACCGATAATACAAAACTGAGTTCCGGGGATGGCTAAAATTTCATTTAGACACTTTAGCTATAAATATTCTCGCCTAGCACGGGAATAAAATTGGTTTTTCTTGGATTTCGAGGAGAAGGGGGCTACAGCCCGGATAGCCCCCCTTACGCTATTGTTAGTGCCCAAATAAATAACATTCTTTATTCTTCTTGTAAAGTGTTGTATTATAATGATAACGGTGATGAAATGATTCTTTGGCAACTTTTATTTTCTTTTTTCAAAAAATTGTTCCCTACGTTACGAATTGTAACCAATTGACAGGTTAAAATTCGTTAAATTCATTGTTTCATATTTTTGGCAAATCATTGATGCTGCATATTTTAAAAAATATTTATATTTAGATGCATCTAGCCAGATCATTAACTGTATAAACTGTTACAAGAATGTGTTTTGTATTTAAATATCTGATTTAAAATGGCTTTCAGTTTGCCTTACAAACAAATGCAAATAGAGTAATGAAACTATGACCTAAATCACCAAAATAAACGCCATCAGATAGTGGCATCACTTCAACTTCAAAGAAATAATAAATATAGTTACACTGAGTATACATAAAGGGAAAAAAACCATTTGACTGGTATAGTTTCTACCATTGTCACTCATAAAGATTATACTGGTTACCTAAAAGCACGATTTTATCATTTTTAAACTTTAAACCCAAAACTGATTAGACGATCGACTATCTATTTACTACGAGTTTTACAGATAAATAAACAAAGTATACAAAGAATACAAAGTATTTACTTTGTATTTTTACACTTATATCGTTGATTGTGTTAACTAAATAACAACATCAAAACTATTCACTTTACTTTGTTAACGCAAATAAGGAGGGTTGATTTTAAATGGTGTGTACAGGTTTTTATGCCTAAACATAACACAAACACGCTAAGGGGACAATAATGACAATAAATAGTTTCCCTTTCCTGCTGTTTTATAAAAAAGGTAAAAATAAGTTTGAAAAAAGGGAGTCCTTTTTAGAGTTTGTTGATGTACCTCCTTGCCCCATTTACTCTCATTTTACATGTAAATAAAGCAAAACGGACTGCTTTACTTATTTGTAAAAATAGAGCATACCTTCCCTTTTCTCTGAACACGCCTCGACCTAGGTAACCTTAATTAAAAAAACAATTCTATGGATATAATCTTGAATTTTGTTTTCTAAACTGTCTTTTTAGCACGTGATCAAATTAATAAGGATCTTTAAGTTCGTAATGCAGTTCTAATTTAGATTTATTTTGGGTGGGATAAAAAATAAACTGTAAAACAAAGTTATTCATCAACAGGTACACAAGCCACATTTCCATCAATAACTTTGCACACGGCGTTCCACTCCACCCACATCTGACGCCATTATTCAGGTGGTTGGACACAAACATGAAGCGGTGGACAAGGAGGGAAGCATTAGATTTCTTAGAAAACACAGACTGTACCATGCTCGCAACTAACTGTGTCACAGGATGGTGGATTTTATTGAATTTTATTGAAAAACAATAAATGAAGAGTTGAGAATTGTGAATAACAATTTAACCATGCATGGGGAGGAAACCATTTATTTTATGAAGTTTTGTTTCCTTATATTAATTTCGCAAAGTAACGAATATAGTATAAATATTTAAACAAAAATAAGCTTACCATCATCATCAGATGAGAATGTTACAAACGACAAAAAAACCCTGTACTACCCACAAAATTTTTGAAACGAGCTTCATTTTAGAAAATTATTTATTTGAAAAGTAATTGTGTCTTACTGTTGTTCAAAGTTCAAATACTATATCAAAGAGCATAGTTGACATCGGCTACATGCATATGGCCAAATAAAAGTGTATAAGATTTTATGCTACACAATTACGACATAATCCCATATTATGATACTTTAAATTTCATAAATTTGTATTATGATTCTGAGATTTTATGAACCTGATAAGCATTTTAAGTATAGGATTAGCAAAATTAACCCATAAAATTGTGACGTCACGATCAAGGGCGTATCTAGAAATTGGATCTAGGGGGTGCTAATTTCTAAAAATGAGTATTACATAAATCAAGCAATTAGAACCGTCATTACAAGCACGTATACAGAACTGAGTTTCGGAAGGGGCTAATTCCAATAGATATTTTAATGATATTAATTCGCGCGTAGCGCGAAAAGTTTTACATTTTTTTGACGGAAATGAGTCAAAAAAGGCCTAAAAAAGGAAACAAATCGCGCGGAGCGCGATTTGTTTTTTATGTGATTGTGAGAAAAAATGCCTCTTTTCGTTGATTTTGGTAAAGCCCATCCCTCAATACATCCTTGCATCATTATATTAGTAAAAAAAGAAGAAATATACGCGTGAAGCGCAAAAAAATTTATGAATTTTAATCTTTGTCAAAAACATCCACTTTATATCAAGATTAAGGGGCTGGGGGCCTTCTAAATATGTGATTTATCTGTCATCACCCACCCAGTTCTGCCGATTTAGTTTTCGATGTTTTAAACAAAAAAACTCATTTCAGAAGTGGTCAATTTGCTAAGCACATTTCCATTTTGTAACAATATAATATAAAGTAATCTCAGATCCTAAGGTTCAATACAGGGAAAAAAGTATTCGAAAATGTTCAAACATATTCGAAAATGCTGGAAAATAAAATATATGTTATTGTGTCATACGAAAAAGAAAATATGTTTCCTCCAATTTGGAATTAAATACTTGAATATTACATAAGTGGTGAAAACGCGATAATATCTAGTGTGTTTTCAAAATATTTAGGGGGTGCTTAAGCACCCTAGCACCCCCCCTAAATACGTCCTTGGTCACGATTAATATCAACACGACTCCTATAGTTCAGTAAGGGTGATTTTGTCATTTACACAGACGTAAAATAGTGGCAAAAACATATTATGAGTTTGTTCAGTACGTAGAATAAGTACTTCTCTAAAACGTAAGTTAAGGTATCTGCCATCTGTCGGCACATTATAAATTGTAAATTAGCCGTTGGCTTTCATTCCTTCACGCGTTCAATCTATTTCAAGTTTCAGTTGCATTATTGCTTTTGCTGCCAGCAGACCTACCTATATACTTTCAGTCTTGCCTGCAGACACACTCTCGACCACACTATTGGTCATTTTCATTTTGTGCTGTTTTTCTCTTAATAAAATTAGTCTATAATTAAGAATTCAGTGCATTTCAATCGTTTCTATTTATTGGTTGTACACTGCTAATATTTAAAGCATTTATTAGTCATTTTTCGGGAACAGTCATTCCTGGAAGAACCGATTCAGCATCATCAATTTTGCCCGATAGTGAGTTACCAACGTTCATTTTGTTTTTCAACTACTCACCACGCAGCCTTACAAACTGCAGTGGATTTTAATTATTTGTGGACACACACATTCATCACATTTCTCACCATCCAACCATTCAATCAGTGCGACGAACAGAGTTCCAAATGCTACATTTTATAACCATTTTGGCACCCACTTTACCCACTTTTTACAAGTGTGTTTTATATTTTCCAATCCAACCGTTTTATATATCATATCATAGATGTACATTGTACACCTTTTGCCGTTCTATTTTCATAAAATAAATAATAACACATTTCTTTGCTCTTGTTATCACTTTAGTCAATGTGATATACATGGACTATAGCACACAACTTATTATATATAACATAATTCTAATATATAACCACAGACTGAGTTAAGTCAATACATTTACCTATCTACATTTTATATCTATGTCTGGTAGGAGAGCCTAGTGAACTAGCATAAATATTACGTAAAACCCCCATTCTTGTGTAACGGAAGTGCTGACTTCAACACTTTTGGGTACCTCTTCCTCCCAACAACTGCACACGTAATATTTGCACGTTATTCCGTTCCTTAAAAACAAAAATGCGAAAGCCCACTTTCTCTAAACCACACATGATTTGTTTCACAATCATGACTATAATATAAACGTAATCGGTATGTTTGTATGTACGGATGTTTGTATGTACGGATGTTTGTATGTACGGATGTTTGTATGTATGGATGATTGTATGTACGGATGTTTGTGTGTACGGTTGTTTGTATAAACAGATGTTTGTGTGTACGGATGTTTGTATGTATGGATGTTTGTGTGTACGGATGTTTGTATGTACGGATGTTAACAAAACGTAACCTAACTATGTAGTGACAGCGGTGCGTTGTAGTAAAGTCCAGTATATATCCACTCAGAGAAAGACAGTGCTTAGTCTTAGTCTCACTTAAATATAAATAAATATCCATTTTACCTGTATTGGGTCTATTAGTAGCTTGTGATTGGAAATGATTGGGTTGACATTGCACCATGAAAATTGTTGTAAATGGGCGCGGGCGGTTGTCCTCAAACAGAATATGAGTGATGATATATAACTGGTTATTAACAGTATATCCCTATGATTACAATATTATTTGCTAACATTATCAATTCAATTATTAAATGAATAAAGCAACGATGTAATTACCACATTTCCTCGAGAGGATTTGTTAGATTTTTTAGAAATTGTTTCAGTACGGCGAGAAGACGCTTTTCTTTTTCCAACTGGAAGATCTTCTTACTGTACCATTTGGGCAAGTTTTAGATATTCCACCAATCGAGTTTTTTTGTGGAATATTCTTGACGTATATGGAACATTTGAGGTTTCTCAACGACATTTCCTGAACTGTCTCGGCCATGGATTTTTCTTAAATGATATCTGAGGGCAACTTTTTCAGCAATCTTTTTGGCAGTATTCACAAGTGAAAGTTTTCGGTTCTCCTGAAGAAATGTTACCAATTTTTGTAGACGGTATTTTCTATTAGATTTTTCTGTATGTAACTTGGTGTGTCGGTTTAAATGTATTTTCCTAATAAATCTGTTGAGGTCACAGTCTTCCTCTACCCGACAGAAGTGGACCTCAGAAAAATGTGTACCGTTGTGAGGATGCAGTCAAATTAATTAATGTGTGGAAAAACTAAAATGTTATGTAAGATGAGGAAATAAGCAGGTCCCAACACTTTGGGTTTAAATGACTTAAATGTACTTATTATTTAATTCCTCAAATTAGTCATTTGCCTTCAATCAAATAAAATATTAGTTCGGACACCTAAAATCTATGTCTTGTCTGTTCGGTGTCGGCTGAAGGACTTGTTGTTTCTCCTATGCTTAAAAGGTGACAACAACTTTTACAATAATGGGAGGGAACATTTCCCACCACACATACACAACACAAAAATTAAACATCATAATGACACAGCAATAATTTCAACACGTCGAATAAGCTATAATGTTTTGTCACTAGAGGGCCTGTCATGCACTTATTCTAACATTAAAATACTCTTAGCTATAAACATTAAGTCAAACTCAACAAATTCATAACAATAATATATAAAATTTCACAACATAAATATTTCATAATTTCAACTATGCCATTTTAACAAAATCCTTTGCCACAGTATTGACATTTGAAAGGTTTTTCATCGTCTGGCTTGTGAGACCATGAATGTCTGACCAAATCGCCTTTGCTATTGAAGGACTTGTCACAGTCTTCATAGGTAAAGCTTTTGGCTCCTGTAGGGTAACTTTCATGTACTGTAAGGAATCTGAGTAAGGCATAAATTTAAGCTTTAAGGCTATAAGAAGGTAATATAAGGCTGAGTTACAGCCAAAGGAATATTAGGTTAAGTGCAATCGTGCAATTGCAATTGATTTGTAAGCTCTGAGGATGAGCTTACCTGAAATAAACATAGTTTTAAGTTATTAAGTTAAGTAAAGTATATTTGCAATGACATTTTGTTCATTATGAATGCAAAATCAGAAAGAGCTTTAAGGCCTGATTCTGATGATATATCTGAAGTTGATCCTTGGTCAAGGATCAACGGAGCTAATTACCGTAATAGTTGAAGGTCGTTGGTGAATGAACGGCTGCAACGGTGTAGTTGCAACTAAAATAGGTGAAGTGTAATTCTAGTCGCGATTGTAAATTCCGATCTGGGACCTTGGACTTGTTTGGTTCCTGGGATCTGTTGCTGTGACTTCCGTCTAGTGTTCCTTCTGGCATGGCGGTCAGCTGATGTTGCTTAGACTGCTGGTTGCAAGTGTTGAGTAAATCTAGTGGCTTTTCCTTGGCTTCCGAATTCGGTTCCTAGGAATTAATAGTTGGGCGCTGAGTTCAGTGCTCTGTTGAACACGTGGCTTCTGAATTCGGTTCCAAGTGTTGGGTCCTGCTCGGCTTCTGAATTCGGTTCCTTGCAGAGTATACGAAGCGGCTGAATTCGGTCTTTCGCATTTGTCCTCGTCGCACTCTTTGTCTTTCCTGGGTTCAGTATTTGGGAAGTTTCTAACCTTTTTGCTTATTTTATCGTGGGATATTGTATTGTATGGTTATAAATCCTAAAGGTTATCTGGCAGTTTATCGTATTGTGGATTTGCTTAATGCAAGGTATTTGGATATTGGTCAAAGTTCTTAGATATATTTGTATTGTTTTGATTTGACAGAAATTATTTGATATAGGAAAATAAAAAACCCGAGGTGTTCAAAAAACATTGACAAGTACTTTTTTATGTCCGCTTTAGGGAAGTGAACTAACATATTTAGTCAAAAAAATTAATTTTTCTGTACTTCAGGGTCTATGTAGAAAAACACCTCCAAATCGGAATATGAAATAGCACCGAAACTACTGAACCGATTTGGATGAAACTTGGATCACATGTCGACTATTAGCACATCCCCAGCTATTTTTTGAATTTGTGAAAAATTTGCATTTCTTCCCTTTCAAAATTACGAAATAAATTTTGAAATAGGCAGTTTTTCACACAAGGAATTTTTTTATCAAAATTCTAATGGATTGAAATTAAAGCCCTTTATAAATTATGGTGAATGGGCAAAAATGGATTTTCGAAATTGTTGACCTCTACGAGATGTCAGAGGTCAAATTTCATTTCGCGTCGAAAAATGCTTTTGTAAGATTTTTGGCATAGCTTGTGCGTCAGATGTTCCAATTTTGACAAACTTGACCTTTGACGTTTTATGAAGTACTCGGCTGCCAAAATATGTTATTATTTGGCCTTTACCATATCTTTAGCTTGCGAACGACATCTTACAAAAGCATTTTTCGACGAAAAATGAAATTTGACCTTTGACATCTCGTAGAGGTCAACAATTTCGAAAATCCATTTTTGCCCATTAACCATAATTTATAAAGGGCTTTAATTTCAATCCATTAGCATTTTGATAAGAAAATTCCTTGTGTGAAAAACTGCCTATTTCAAAATTTATTTCGTAATTTTGAAAGGGAAGAAATGCAAATTTTTCACAAATTCAAAAAAAACTGGAGATATGCTAATGGTCGACATGTGATCCAAGTTTCATCCAAATCGGTTCAGTAGTTTTGGTGCTATTTCATATTCCGATTTGGAGGTGTTTTTCTACATAGCCCCTAATTTTTGTCAAGTGTTGTTTGTCTATTTATTACACGAAGTTATTTGGCATTTATTCTTTATTGTAAAAAGTACTCGTGTGAGGGTTGGTGATAACCCAATAGTGACGCTCTCCGTGTTGAGTTGCCTTTAACCACTTAGCATTTAGCGCAGTAGCCAGGGTAAGAGCATTTGTGCGAAAATTAGCCTTAAACCTTACATCAGTCTGTACAGTACTTTGCAATCATACTCCAGTGGAAATTTCTTGCCGCAAACGTTACATTTTATAATTATTCTGTTCTGAATGATGTTCCCTTTGCATATGATTTTTCAAAGTATACGGATTTTTAAAGATGGCACCGCAAGTATCACACATATTTGATTCTGCCAATAGGATTTTTTTCATATTTTCATTATGAACTTCAACTCTGTGTCGAAGACATTCTATTTTCTTAGGAAATCCTTCTTGACAAAATGGACAGACATAAGGAAGAAGTCCATCGTGTTTTCTTTTGTGAATAATTAAACTTTTTTCGTATTTAAAGACAGCCTCGCAGCCAGGGATCGGACACGAAAATCTAGCATGACTAACTCGACTATTTGGTCTAGTATAGTTGTCAATAGGTTTTAAATCTTGGCCATGTACTTGAATTCGATGTAGAACGCACTTGGATTTATTTTAGCTATATTTACACACCGGGATCTGAGTAAATAGTGTAGGTGATATATAGGTTTCAACATCAACCCATTTTTAAATCCTTCAATCTGTCAATAAATGTATCACGAAATTGTTGCTTTTTATTTAATCTGTACAAAAATTGTTTACATGAATCAGTAATAACCTGTTAATCCTTAGTCCTTATGTTAATTAATATGTATTGAAGGTATTTATATAATTAATAATTACCACAATTAAAATATTTTTATCTTGTACCCACTCCGTTTTGGTTCATCAATTTATGGTAGAAACTGTTCATGATATCTCCACTATCTTTACTCTACATAAACATAAAGTGTGGCATGCGCATGGGATTCACTATTCTTGAATAAGTGTTTGTATATATGCCCGTAATATTTTGTAATTAATTAACAAGGACTAGACTTAGACTATCAGTACTGAGTCCAATCAACGGTCTATGAAATTCGGGCCAATGCGCAGTCGCTTCGCTAGAAATTTACTGATTTCAACATTTTCTAGCACACTTCATGTGCTAGGATTCAATTAGTTAAATATAACAATAAACAACAATATAACAATAAATATTACTTAGTAATTAGAAGTCGATATTTCATGCATTACGGAAATCTTTATTTTGGCATTTATCCTAAATGATGATGTTCATGAAATAAACAGTGGCATTGTGCAAGAATGTTTTTTAATTCCAATCTCATCCAGTCCCAAGTTATCAAGATGATATTTGGCGTCAGAATAACAATTAATAATGTAATGTGACTCATATATATAGAAACTATAATACTATAAGGATATTTCTATATGACGCATTGTCTATACCTTCAATGTTAAAAAATTTTCATTCTTGTGATTGGAGGGAGTCATTGAGCGAGGGCTCTCAGCAATCTTTTAAAATGAAGTGCAATTTATTTACATACATTGAATAAAACCGGTGACTAAAACCCCATCTTCATATGGAAGCATTTAATTTTTTTGCGGTTTGGGACTAGCCATGTCATATGAATTTTATTGTAGTTTTCTCAATGTTTAATATAGTATTATAGTTTCTATATATATGATGTGACTATATATATAATATCTTTAATCTTTACTCTACATAAACATAAAGTGGGGCATGCGCATGGGATTCTTTCACTATTCTTGAATAAATGTTTGTATCTATGTCCGTAATATTTTGTAATTAATGAGTAAGGGTAATATTTTGTAATTAATGAGCAAAAGTACTAAGCTATCAGTACTGAGTCCAATCAACGGTCTATGAAATTCGGGCCAATGCGCAGAGTCGCAAGAAATTTACTGATTTCAACATTTTCTAGCACACTTTATGTGCTAGGATTCAACTAGTATTATAATAAAAATGATACTATTTTCCATTACAGAGAGTTGACTTAATTAGGCCAGTATAAATTAGATTTACATTTAATATACTTTCTCAATGCGCCACGGAGGCACTAAAATTTTAGACGTGATGCAATGGGGTGGTACTAATTATTATAATGTGAGTCTAAAATCAAGCCTTGTTTTAAAAGATCACCTTTTTTCTAAATTCAAAAAATCATTAAAAAGCTATAATGTGATGTACACTTATTACTAGTTTTGCCAAAAATCATCAAACATGACGTTTTAGGACTTTATAGGTTAATATAAATTATATTATTATATCTACTAAGTTTTCAACGAGTGTGCAACAGTGGAATATCAAAAAGTTCCCCAGGGGAACTCCCATTTGGAGACCATTTTTTGGTCAAAAATATTCTTATAGTTCCCCACATGGGGAATTATTATGATATGGGGAACTATATTTCGAATGGCAAATTAAAAAATTTCAATGTCAAATTTTTGTATTATTTCAAAGCAAAATTAAATTGTAAATATAGTGAATGATGATATTTGGTAGGAATTTAGATTTCAACGTCGTTGTCAGAGGATAGAGATATACGTCATAGGTTCGGTTAGATCAATATCCATTTTCCATCTTCATCATCATTCTGCTTTACAAACTTTATCACTTTTTAGCCTTTTTTACCATTATTGGTAAAAATGAATACTTAGCAGGGATACCCAAACGACACATTAAAATAAGTTTTCATGTTATATTTTCTCTAAAATATTTCTAATTAAAATTTATATTTGAATTTTCACTGAAGTAGTGAAACAGTCATTTAAACGAAATTATGCGCTTGGTATACAACCCCTTTCATTTAATTAGAAAAAGTACTCATTTAATTAAAATTAATTATTCAATAAGTTAGTAAGGATGATTTTGTCCCAATTAGTTGACCCTTCCTTGGATTACATAACACACATTAAGTTGGGCAGTCAATTTAGGACAACAATCGTCAGTTGCAACGGTATTTTATGTATTAGTGTCGAATTTTATTCAAAACTCTGTACGTAATTTAAATAAAACTATTTTTTACCATTTTTTATCAATTACATCATTTACAACTAATGTTTAGGTGGTGGTAATAACATTAAATACCATTAAAAACCATTTACCAATCATAAGTAGTAAATAATATTTTGTACACTGGACTGGCTGAGTACAGATTCACTGATTTGATTTGTATAATAATATGGCTCTTATGCCTTTAATTTAGGATTTTAGGGTGGGGAATTATGTCGATATGGGGAACTAAACATTTGGAGAGCCATATTTTCCCAAATTTATTCATTTAGTTCCTCAACTGGGGAATTATTGCGATATGGGGAACTAAATCGATTAATACGGTATGTTATTAAATGTTTTGCAGCTTTTAATGTTCATTGTTAATGAGAACGATCAAAATTTAAGTATTTAAGTAATCCGCCTTAATCCGCCGTTATCATTTTGTATGTCACGATAAAAGATGGTAAACAACATAATCTTCTTCATTTTGGGTCGATCCGCTTGAGGCGTTTCTTGTACAGTAGTTTCCATAACCCAAACCTTCGTAATATTTTATTTATTCTGTGAATAGGTAGATACATTCCTGTTTGACTTTGTCATGGGATTCCATTGATAGTTATCTCATTCTGATTTAATCCGTCACTTTTACATAACTGAAAACTTCACTCCTGGAGTGGAATTATTTGGAAAATGTATGTCTTCCAAATAATAATATTGTATTTATATTTAAAGACATTAGAGGGATTAGTAGAAAACCCGAGTGATGCCTACCCGAAAATTAGTTTGAAAAACTCTCATATTTTTCCAAACAGGTAAGTAAATTGTTATTTTATTTAAAAATGAAAAGTGTAATAATTTGGAAACCATTATATAGTGAATGGACATGTTAACAAGTAATAATTCTTTTTTGCTCATTCAGTAAACTAAACCAAACTAATGGTCAGGAAATGTATAACCTAGCCATTAGAAAATGCTGCCCACTCGGTGAATCGTTTGATTTCGGTTTGGGAGAATGTAGTGGAACGTCAAAATTGTTGAACTTACCTGAAGTTTTAAACTCCACTAACTGTGCATCCATTAATCACACAATCTCACGGTTGGTTCAAGAACAATTGAAATGCTCAGTAATCAAATGGTATTCTGCCAACTTTACCGTTGACGACACACAAGAGGAATTTAATGGGAAAAAGTAAAATTTTAATTTCTACAAGATATAATTAATTACGAGAAAGTTATCGGTGAATGTCGTAACCAAGTACGCATCAAAAATAAAATCCCTAGACTAGTGTCTGGGGGTTCTCTCCAAAATCCTGAGAAAAGTAAAACAGTAGTAGTAGTCAGGGCTGCAGCCAGGGGGCTCTGGGCCCCCCCTCCCCCGAAATGGTAGTAGTGTAGTTACAATGAGCCAAGCTAAATGTAATTGACATTTGTTTTGTTTTGTACGGGACGTGTTAAATTCTGAATTTGTGAATCTTAAGACTATTGTACATTTCTGCTACAGGAATTTAATTGATTTACAGTATTCATCCGCACCCGTTAGATTACTTCAGAATATAATAATTTCATAATTTCATTGAAATTCCAGAAAGTTAGTCAAAAGGGCGATACAAATAATTATGCCAAAAATTATGAACCAGCTTTAGGGGCGCTGCTACCCTCGCCCCCGACTGGTTACGTGCCCTGCCCCTGTCATGTAATAAAGTTAAAGTAAAGGAAGAATATATTGCCTCAATTTTATTAAAGTATTCCTATAAGTTTGGACAATAAGATTGAAGAACAATAAAACCGATAAGAAAATATAATAGACGAGTTCGCGCTTCAGTGAGCACGCGAACAAAGGTGCTCAATGAAGCGCGAACTCGAATATTGTTCATGCTCACTTAAGCGCGAACTAGCCTATTATATTTTCTTGTCGGTTTTATTGTTCATCAATCTTATTGTCCAAACGTATATGAATACTCTAGTAATGCGGCGGCTTAAGATTTCTCCAATCTTAATATCTTAAACCTCTCCCTCCTCCTTTAAAAGTCTTCATTGTTGGACTTTTAAGGCAGAGCTTTCTACGTATGTTTAGTTTATATCGTCTGCTTAATATTACAAGGTAACAAGCCATTTTATCATGGCAGCGACAAGGTAACAAACCACATCTCTTGATACAGTGGTTTGTTACCTTGTCGCAGCCATGATAAAATGGCTTGTTACTTTATCACAGCCATAATAAAATGGTTTGTTACTTTGTAGCAGCCATGATAAAATGGCTTGTTACCTTGTAATGTTAAGCAGACGATATGTGAAAAAAGTTCAAAAAAAATTTTCAATAAGATCCCATGCGCGAGATGTTTCGTTTAGAAATTGAAGTAATGATCTCCAAGGAACAAAGAAAGAGACCACCAAAAATAAGACAAGAATTTTCTGAGGCATAAAATTATTTCTTAACTTTCGATCGATTCTATACAGAAAATGCTAATCCTTGGTTTGCATAACCTATGTTTACACAAACTAATCGTAACATACCATGCTATGCAAATTAGGGGATTAGCGATTACTAATGTAAATGTATACTCCAAGCGCAGTGGCAAATCCACCCATTCTCATCGAAAATATATAATGTACTTTTAGGAAATTCAGGGGGTTCTTAAGCCCCATAACATCCGCTAAATACGTCCTTGATGATCTCTCAATAGCATTTAAGTGCCATGAGTTAAAAGCATAAAGTACTTTAACCATGCATGCATTGCAGCCTTACAAGTTGTGTTAATGGATTATTAGCATTCCAAAGTGAGACAAAGTGGAGCACGACATTAAGATCAGACAATTGCATAGACTATATGGAAAACATAGTCGAAAATCAAATGCAGCTCGACGATGGTGGACAGATTCTTATGTTTTGCTCAACTCCTCCCAAGGTATAAGCAACAATGCGTAATTAAGTTTTATTAAATTTATACTAACACAAATGTAGTAGAAACTTAGAAACCTAACCTGACAGAAATACACTACACCTACTCTAACGTAATTATACCTAATGACTATCCTTAAACAATGACATAAGAGGAATTTGAATTAAAGTAAATAATCTTAGCTCTGCAAATTAGCTTTCTAAATTTTTATTAAATTATAGCATAAGTAATTAATACTTGAAAATCTATAAAATTTAATTTCAGTGTTACTGGGCATTATCTTGCAAGATAGCTTTTATCAACTCGTCCCTTTTCCTCCTCATTACTCTGGTTGTGAACGGTTTACTTTGGGACAAACAAACCGCCAGTATTCATGCAAAGATTACATTTGTCTTGTTTCTTGCAATGTTTTTCATGTTTTTCAGTTCCGCACTAATCAGAATTGTTGGAAAACAGTATGTTTACTCTGCTAGAGATAATGATACACCACCATCCTTGAAAAACATACTTTGCATCGGCCTCGGTAATGGCAATTAAGTGTTTTGTCATTTACAAGTTTAACATCTGTTTATAAATCCTTTAACAGATAATTAATTAATAGTAATAAAATAATAATGTTAATGTTCTATTAATTATTTTAAATATTTAAATGAAATTTCATTTTTAGGAATGTTCTCTCATTTTGCGTGGCTTGCAACTTTTAGTTGGCTAACAGCATTTAATTACGACTTATGGAAAACGCTCAGGTAAAATTTTTATATATTATGATTATGACATGGCTATTATAGTGTTTTAACTTTTCTATATTTTTCGCCACTGTGTAAAATTCTGTTTTACGTAATCTATAAAAGTTGATCACGTTCTCGTGTATAGATCGCTGAAAAATGTCGATCATTCAAAAAATTTGAAAACATTTCGTGTTTTGTCAGCATTATGTTGGGGTTTCCCATTATTGGTTGTCGCTTTCAGCATTACAATGGATATAAAGTTTGCGTAAGCCCTTTTATATCATATGAAATATGTTAATTTTGTGATTTTATGAACTTATATAGATAAACATTGCATTTTTATAGCGATTTCAATATGTTCGTTCCTTGCAACTCAAAACATATCAGTCGGACCCCACTCTACGGGTATACAAATTGTTTCATCGAAGTAAGCGCCCAAGGACCGTACTTGCATTTTATAATCATGGGTCTTATTGTAGTAAATATTCCTTTCATTGTTTCTACATTTGTTCACATATGTCGCCATAAATCAAATTCTGAACTCATAAGGTCAACAAGAAACGAAATTCAGGGGATCAAGTATTACCATTTCAATTGCTAATTAAATTTTAATAAATTTTATTTAATAATCGGAAAACTTTATATTATAATATGAGTTTGCCATTTTAGATTTTATTGGCTACTGATAAAACTATACGTGGTGATGGGAGTTTCGTGGTGTTTTGAGTCAATATCCTGGCTGGTGGTACCTAAATGTGAAGAGGCGACTGTTTTTTGGTTTGTAGTTGACATGTTCAACTATAACAATGGGCTATTAATTTTTATCATCTTTATCTGGAAGAGAAATATTGCAAAACAATTAGCCACAAAATACAGTTTCTTCAAAAGTGTCTATTCTATGTTCTTTGTAAAAATCTATAATACGAAATTATAGCATAATATATAAGCCTTTACAATTTATCTACCTCGATTTATTTAAAGCAGTTTGCCTAATTGGTAAAGTGAATTGTTATTCGGTTTTTACTCGGCTTCCGCGCCTAACAGAACGTTGTTGGATTTCTTATGTCAAAAAATATCATGTACTTCACAATTTAAAATTATGTAAATTAAAATATTTATTTATCAGAAAGTTTTAAGATTTTTGAAAATGTATATTGAATTTTGCATTGAATTCAGATCGTCGTCAATTGCTCAGATATGCTTCAGACTACCTTTTAGTTATGTTATAGGTAACTTATGTATGATATGGATGATGTATCATCCCAATGTTAATGCACTTGAACTTATGATGGGATGATGGTGATCTACTAGATTTAATCAAAAATTCCAAACCAAAGCATGATTATTGGAGATTATGGGGATCACAATAATCACAAATGACCTTGCTTAGCTAAATCCTCCAAGTTGCTTCAGTTAACTTATGCTCACAATATAATGAGTGCCAGGCACGTATCCAGAAATTTGGTCAATGGAGGGCGGAACCAAAAATAATGTCAAAAAGATGACAAATTCGCGCGAAGCGCGAATAATTTTTGCAATTTTGGGCCATTTTTGGAAAAAATCTTCTCTTTTTCTCAGATTTAGGGGGGGCGCGGCGCCCCCCCTGCCCCCTACTGGATACGTGCTTGATGAGTGCTCCGGTGATGGAATATTTGTATGTAAATCCGGCACGCATAGACACAGTAAAATATATTGGTAAAATGACTTGATGAGTTCGCAAAAATTTTGTGTTATTTTCTTTATGTACAGTAGTAAAAGAAATGAATACAAGATGTAATGCAAATGCGCACATTTGTAACGTGTCTGTATAGTAATGCAAATCTAATTTCGATTTATTTTGGGTAAGAACAAAATAATGAATTGCAAACCAAAGTTATTCATCAGCAGGTACACAAGCTACGTTTCCATCAATAACTCTGCAAACGGTGTTCCATCCACATCTGACACCAGCACAGGGATTCCACTCGGGTGGTTGGACACAGACAGGAAGAGGTGGACAAGGAGCGCGAATGCATTGGACTTGTTCCAGAACACAGATTTGGCCATGCCCGCATCTGACGTTGTCGCATGATGGTGGAATGAATTCTATTGAAAAACAGTAAAGAATCAAGATTAACATTTTTAATCTGAGGAAAACCCGTTGATTTTATAGATTTTTGCTCTCTTACTCTACTCTTTTATTAATACCAGGTAATAGTAGCGAACGAATAAGTAATAATCTAAATAAACTTACCATCGTCAGCAGATACGAAGGTTATTACGACAAAAAAGGCAGCTAGTGCCAACAAAATTTTGGAAACGAGCTTCATTTTGGTAAATTATTAACTGGGCAAGTAATTGTGTCTTGCTTGTGTAAATACTATACCAAAGAGCTAATTGACATCGGCTTCATGTGAACGAATAAGAGAGAAAACGTAGGTTTTATACGTACCGCAATTACAGCATTAACTTATATTATGATGCTGTTAATTTCATAAACTGTATTACGATTAAATGTTTATGAACCTGATAAACGTTTTATGACAGAAAAATATAGGATTTGCAAAACAAACTCATAAAATTGTGACGCGAATTAGCAAAATATACGTCATGATAAATATCACTTCACCCCTAATATCTGTAACGTTGATTTAAGTTTTGTGATTACTCATTTCATTACTATTACTTGTTTATATGTAATAACCAGTAGATTATTGAACAGGAATTTATACATACTAATGCATAGTGGCCCCCAGTGCTGTTAGACCACAAGTAATTGGTATTGAGTTTTTTAAAAACTTCTATGACATGCAAACTATTTTTGTTTAGTTCCAAGATTTGACATTATACTATACAGATTATGGTTCTTAGTACATACATCTCCTTGTACACGTTTCCAATATCTTACGTTTTTAACAACACATTTTTTATATAGGAATACCTGTGCAGGTATTTCTTTTCAACTACATTTACTATGAACTACAAATAGAATAGCTAGAAAAGCATAAATATTTTAGCATAGATCATCCAATGCAAACTTTTGGGATTTTGGCATTAAATGCTTTAACCTTTAAGTTTTTGGCACTTTTGAAATTGACACTTATGGAAATTGAGAGTGCCAATTGGCACTTATGTCCGGACACTGTAGCAAAGCACTTTTAACACGGTCGAGAGTCAATAATCTCTTGGCTGCCTATCACTCGTATAGATACCAAAGTAGGTAATTTTATTGCTTTATCAAACCTGTGATTATAATATTATGGATATATCCTATCTAGCAGGCATCGAAAAAATTAAAATTTCCACAGTAACAAGCTCCTCCCACTTTCTAATTTCCACACTTTTGCTCCGCCCCCAAGGCACGCTCCCTTCGGGGGCGTGGATTGGGGGCGGGGCCAACCCAGATTTCCAGTGCAACATAAATTTTTCAATTCCAATTTCCCGAAATTCCAAATTTCCCGAAATTCCAAATTTCCCGGAATTCCAAATTTCCCGAAATTCCAAATTTCCCGAAATTCCAAATTTCCCGAAATTTTCCAGTTTCTTCCCAAAATTCCAGTATTCCCGAAATTTTCCATTTTTTCCCAATTTTCCAGTTTTTAACTAATTTATTATTTTCATCAAAATTTTCCAGTTTTTTTCCAAATTTCCAGTCTGTCCCTAAATTCCATTTTTGCCCAATTTTCCAGTGTTACCCTAAACTTCTACTTTCACCCTTAGATTATATAACTAGTACACTGTAGACCTAGATACGACATACGGTCACATGATTGAACTTTGTTTACTTTTGGAATTTGGGTAAACTGAGGCAAATACAAAAATGCCGCTTGCCTAATACAATATGACAATCTCAATATTCTCAATGTTGTCAAAAAAATCAATTGAGCTTTTTAATTGTCCCGCTTTTTACCCAATTCACTCTTAAGTCTGTCCTTCGCAGGTCATAAAAACGCAATACATTAAATGAATGGCGATGTCATATCTATCCAAATCTATGCTTTATAATGCTTTCACCAAGTTTTTCCAGTTTTTTTCCAAAATTCCATTTTTTTCAAATTGCCAGTTTTTTTCCAAATTGCCAGTTATTTTGCAATTTCCAGTTTTTTTCCAAATTGCCAGTTTTCTTTCAAATTTCCAGCTTTTTCCTAAATTTATATTTTCATTCAAGTTTCTAATTTTTTTAAAGCTTTTCAGTTTCTCCGAAATTTTCAGGTTCCTCCGATCTTCCAGCTTTCCCCAAACTTCCAGTTTTTCAGAAATTTTTATTTTTACTTCAAATTTTCATTTTTTCCCAAATTTCTAGTCTTGTCGCATATAAATAGTTTCCTCCTAAATTTCCAATTTTCCCCTAAATTTCGATTTTCACCCATATTTCTAGACTTTTGCCAAATTTCCATTTTCACCCAAATTTCTAGTCTTTTGCCAAATTTTCATTTTTGTCCAAATTTCTAGTCTTTTCACAAATTTCCATTTGTACCCCAAATTTCCATTTTCTCATTAATTTTTAATTTCTATCAATTTTCCAGTTTTTTAATTCTCCAGTTTTTCCCAAATCAGGTTCTTTCAAATTTCCAGTTTTGTCGAATATTTTCAGTTTCCCCTAAATTTCCAGTTTTTCCCAAAATTTCCATTTTTCATCCAAATTTCTAGTCTTTTCCAGGGTTGCGGTATTTGGATAGGGAGGTGTGGACAAATTGGATAAAATGGTTTTTGTCCACTGGAAAAAATGATTTTTTGCGGATAAAATTAATTTCATCCGGACAAAATGGTTATGGCTAGTGGACGAAATGATTTTGTCCAGTGGACCAATTTCATTCCGACAAAACGCAAACCCTGGTTTCCAAATTTCTATTTGTACCCTAAATTTCCAGCTTTTTCCTAAATTTATAATTTCTATCAAATTTTCAGTTTTTTAAAAAATTCTCGTCTTTCCCAAATTATCAAGTTCCTTAAAATTTCCAGTTTTCCTCAAATTTTCATTTTTAATCCAAATTTTCAGTTCCCCCCTAATTTCCAGTTTCGGAAATAAGACGGACAAAAAAATCCCTGACGTTTTCCCTGAGCCCAACTTTCCGATTTCCAGTTTTTAAATTTTAAATTTCCACACTCTACACTCTAATTTCCACACTAAGCCGCTTAGTGGGCGGGGCTTAGTGTGGGAGGAGCAAGGTCTGATTTCCACAGCAACCACGTTGCAAGGTTGCAAGAGATTTTCGATGCCTGCTATCTAGATTATAACTAATTATATAATAAATATATAATTAATACGTATAATAATTATATAGAGAGATATTATCCATCTATCATGTTCCATTTCTGTCAGTGTCAATCTCTATTCCTTTTGCATCTTCATCCTACAAAGTTATATTACAAAGGAGCTTTTTGCAGTGCATTTACAAATATTACCATTATCAACGCCATAAGCATTAACATTCATTTGTGGCGATCATTCAACTATAAAAGTAGATAAACGCTTTTTTGCTTCACAAAATTGATTTAATAACATTTATTTACCTAATCGCATAACGTAACAAACATTATCATTATAACATATACTACTTTAACTATTTATATAGCTACTTAATGCAAGCATATGACGAAGATACAACAGTATCTCACATAAAATGTTGTCGCAGTTTTGTCAAATTTGCATTATTAATGCTTGAAAGCAGTACGAGTACCTACCAATCTAAATCGATTTTGGTGGACAACAACAGTAGAAAATCAGTGTGTTATAAAATAGATAAGTAAGATAAGTATTCAGGATTTACACCCGAATTTTCAACACTATAACCTATTCTAACCGAACTTAACTTTTAACCTAACCTAACCATGTATAGTTCTGTTGACAAAAAGGTTTTGACAAAAAGGTGTTGACAGTTTGGGGTGGACCCGTATTCAGTATCTCTATATATAAACCTGTTTCGATGGTTGGTAATTTATGAGCAGAGCTGTAAGCTAATGTAACCAGAAAAAATATACCTGGGAAGGACAATCGAGAAAACTCAAAAATGATTGATCTTTTGCCTTTTGAGATTCGATTGTCGATTTCGATAGGGGAAGCCAAAAAAGGGGCATCATGCCCCTCTTTTGGCTGAAACTCTGTCGCCGAATCTATTGATCCATTTACCTACGGTGGAATATACCTAACTTCCCAAATTGAGTCATATCCACACTGGCCGACACTGGGGCTTACTACTTCAGCAATAAAAGCATTTTAGTTTTGGTTGCAATAAATTTATTTACCAGTGAGTAAGGGGTCATTGGCCATAAATTAAGTATGTATATAAATGCAATTAGTAAATGCTCAATAATGCTTCATTTATACATTATAAGGTTATAGACCACAAATTACAAAATTGAAACAACTAATGGGAAGTGTTTTGAATACTCAAAATATAGAAATACTTAGTCAAGTGTAATACGTCAAAAGACGTTTTAAGTTTAACATTCCACAATAACAATCACGACCATTCACCTTCGCGCTTCGGCTATCAAAATTGAGGTCAAATCTCTAGTCTTCAGCATAAAGAAATAAAACTTACATACTGAAGAAAATCCACAACAAGTTATCGAATCCACTCCAATGACATTTTTAATAGAGTGGAACAGTATTCGAAAATGTCGAAATACCTTTAGGTATAGGTACTCACTTAACTATATTACTTTGAATTCATGTACAAGACACAAATAACTTACTGGATTAAAAAGGCATATTCTTAGCATTACTACAATTGCCCTGTCCTTGTGCTTAAAATGGGTTGTAATGTTCTAAATAACAAAAGATCTAACTTAAAGATTTGCAATTTTAAATTCCTCTTTCGCAAATAAACGACATTCAGAGGCAAAAATGGTAAATGGGAAATTAAAGTGTAGACAATTTTCCTGTAACTAATATGCTGATTCACTATTATCTCATTTGAATTTCACCTTAGGAGAAATATCATCCAGTTTTCTTGTTTGTGATTGAATGTTGATTAAAACTAGCAATAAGTAACTTTGTACTATAAAAACTTGTTTCTTCTAGTTGGAGAATATAATAGTTTAGATATTGCAACATCTTATGAAAATTGAAAACTATTCTTTGCTTGTGTGTAAATAATTTTGAATTAGAAAACTTTTAGTTTTAGTACGAAAGCCAACCATGACTATTATATTATGTCGACTCACTCACATTTACGTTTACAAAGCATTATATACAAAAACTATACTATATAAATAATATTATTAGATTACTAGTGAACCCAGCTAAGGGGCAAATCTAGCACTCAAGAGAAATTCAGCAGGCCACCCATCACAGTAATAAAAACAATTTCGAAAACACCCCATTAGGTTATTATGTTACCTTTGTAAATACAAAGTATATTTAAATTAATATACTTTTATAGTGAACCCAGCTAAGCGGGGCAAACCTAGCACTCAAGAGAATTTCAGTAGGCCACCCATCACAACAATAAAAATAATTCCAAAAAAATAATCGGTATTTCCCTTAAGTTATTATGTTAATCAAAACTGTTATTCAATTCTACATAAAATGTGTTCAAACTGGTAGAAAGAAATCTTGGGGACAGTAAAAGTAACAGCAGGTCTAGTAAAAAATGCTAAATAAGTTTGTCGATATATTGTAGCAGTCAAGTCGTCTGGTGAGTTCGACCATCAAATTAGCCCTTAACTTTTTTTGGCAAACTTAAAACTTCTTCGAGAATACTGGTCTTAGGATGACAAAATTGGACTCCCAAATCGCAGAAAAACCTGGTTGAGGTGTGGTATTCTGCGTTTATTCATATTCATCTCCAATTTCGAGATATTAAGGTTTTAATTTCAAATTCACAATACCTCGAAATTAGTAAATAGTAGTCATAGATACTTCCCAATCACCTGTACTTGAGCTTTATTTATGGAATTCCCTGAATTTTGAAAAACCCATGTTTACAAAATGTCCCCTTTGCTAATCAATTCCACTCAATCACCAATAATTAACTTGAGTAAATTTCTACTTCCTAGTATTGTTATTTTCATGTTATAATGATTTATGAAACAACTCATTACGTTGGTTTAGAGGAAATGCATGAGTATGCGCATTTTGCTTTTAAGGAACCTGCATATATTACTTGTGCAGTTGTTGGGGAAGTAGGTATCCAAAAGTGTTACAGTCAGCACTTGCGATTTCCGTTAAACATTGGCGAGGGGGTTTTGCGTTACGTAATATATGCACGTTCCCTAGGATCTCCTACCACCCATACATAGAGACATAGATAAGTTGGTACATGCCCCTATGCATTGTTCGGTGGTTTAGAGAAACTGAGCATGCGCATTTTGATTTTCGGAACACCCTACCAACCGTACATACATAGATAGATAGACACGTAAATTTTATCGATTCTGCGATTATAATATAGAGATTTATATAGTTTATTTATATGTATGGTATGTTACAAAGCTACAGAGGATGTATAACTTCTCATGAAATATTTCTTCATTGGAAATACGTGTAAAAGGCTTTCTTATTCTTTAAGTTTTGCAAATATCGATATAGTGTTCCATGAATGAGCAACTGTACTCCAATAAAATAGCATTGCTAGGTATTTACAGTTTAGTCAGGCTTGGATGAATATGGTGTAAAAATCCAGAATGTGTTCTATATTTATTTCTATACTTATACCTTAGTTGTTTATTACAAAAAGGTAATAAATTATTGCGCCCACTGCTTTACTAGTAAGAATAATTTTGCTAGTCTAGGCATATTAATATAAGAGGTCTTATTCTCATGAAATATTTCTTAACTTGCACTTGGTAAGTATATGGAGAGTGATCAGTCTTCGTTGTTTACTGTACAAGCACAAAAACCAAGTCAATTTTCTTGGAAATTTGCTCCTATATAAAGTGGCAATACATCGCCGAATTTACTTTCTGCTCAGACTAGACGGTTCGTCCTGCATGCTATAATATGTGCATATATATTAGCAATATTAGACGGAAATATATGAGCAAAATATCAGATTATATCAAGTAACAAACAAAACAGTAACTTTTGATTTACTATGAAAGTTACTTAGTTTATTGCTTAGACGAAGTCTGCAGGCTTTTCTTTAAAAAATTATCATGTCAAATAGGTCAATTCTAGTTGACTTGGCTCCATACGTATATGTCGTAGACTGGGAGGGAAAGGTGACTGGGAGGGATATAATATCCCTCTCCGTCTAGACTGGGTGGGATAGCTCTGTACCGCTAGCGGTACCGAACCATGAGGTTTCCGACTGGGAGGGATAGGTTGTAAAGGATTGATATGAATGATTCTATGTGTATAAGTGCCACAACTATCGCAGATTTTAGGTTAGTCTTATATTTTTTATTCATTGTAGTCATTATTTTCTATAATATTTATAAATATTCAGTATATTGCCCTTTTTGTATCAGTGATAATTAAATCATAAATTATTAAGTCAAGATTGACAGTCAAATGATTAAGTAGATTACGCTGCTATTGCGGAAATTCCATTTTGTCTTATTAAAAAAAGTAAATTTAAATGAAACTCACTTCCCTAACTTCCCACAAAACAGCAACCTCTATGTAATTCAGCTTATAGCTCTTCATAGTAAATGTAAACCTTGCTGAAAGTGATACTTCCACACGCTCTTAGACTTACTTTACTGCCAACAAACGTATACATAGCGGTGTAACATACTTAACCATTTGAATTCCAATCTTGACTTAATTAAATTATGATTTAATTATGACTGATACAAAAAATGCAATATTATAACTAATATTTATGAATATTATTGAAAATAAGGATTACAATAAATAAAAAATGTAAGAGTAACCTAAAATCTACGATAATAATAAATTATGATTTAATTATGACATACAAAGAGTGCAATATACTTAACATTTATGAATATTATAGAAAATAATGATTACAGTGACTAAAACATGTAAGAGTAATCTAAAATCTGCGATAGCTGTGGCACTTATACACGTAGAATCATTCATATCAATCCTTTACAACCTATCCCTCCCAGTCGGAAACCTCATGGTTCGGTACCGCTAGCGGTACAGAGCTATCCCACCCAGTCTAGACGGAGAGGGACATTATATCCCTCCCAGTCACCTTTCCCTCCCAGTCTACGACATATATAAAGCATTGACCATCAGAATCCATTTCGTCTTTGACTACCTTCCTTCGAGACTCCTGTTTTTATTCTTTAGATACCGTCCTAAAAAACGAAGCATGGTAAAAACCATTAGCATAGATTTATTTTCATGGTATGTGAAATGGGGAAACTTGTGGGGAGGTGCACCAATAGATTGGGTCCCTGGCTGTCCAGGGAAATACATTAAATGGTCCACCAATAAATGGGTCTTGTTGAAATGGTGGCTATTTGTGCTATACATGCACATTTTTTTGATGTTTCATTTTGTGAAAGCAGTACATGAAACACTGTATGGTGACACGATTATTGCCTGTTTGATGTACCTTTACGTGCTGGGATTAGCCGTACCGACAACATGCATCTACGTAACAATATTGAAAAGAGAGGAAGCGGAAATTGTTATCAACACCACAATGGAGAGTTTTTTCCGATGGCGAAGTACGTTCTAAACAAGAATGTTATTATTTATTTTATATGTAATATATTTTAGTTTATATTCACATTAACTAATATTTTGTTTTAGAACAATTCTTTCTGAAAAAATATAAAACCAGAATTGAACCAGTTGATGTCATTCTCTTCCTGGGGCGTCTGGCTACAGTCACATACCCATTAGCATTGGGGGGTGGCATATTCATACTACCATTCGAATCCTTTTTCATGACATCCTTACTGGATCCTGAAAACTTCAGCTACATAGTGTTCATGGCACTGGCATCACTTCATATTTGGTGGGTGTTCTGCACGTTTTCGTTGTCGATGCTCCATGTTGCCACAGCATTGTTATTTGCTACGACGGTAAAAGTTTTCGTCGACGAATTGAGGTAACTTACTTTCATTATTCATATATCTTCTTTTCTCTTCATATATTTGAAATCCATAATTTAATATTATGAACTAAATTTACAGCTATGGAAGAAAAATATATCGAACGATAAATGAGTATCGACATATCATCACACTATCTCGAATCTACAGATTGGTACAATTGACTGTGGGGAAATCAAATAGTATCTACAGCACTGGACTCTTCGCATTCAACTTCCTATTCAAAAGGCAGATATACTTGGCCAACTTCTTGCTCATTGTCCACCATTCTCGGTTTCCCACTTCGCTGAATGTGATGATTTCACTATGGGCTGTCCTAATGTCCACTGTTTGGTTGACGGTGCTCTACACATCCTCCATGATATTTGAATCAACCTCCTCCTGCCTCGAATCTTGGAAACGTGGGTCAAATCCATATAATTCCAAAATGGATGAAGCGTTATTGCGGAAATTCCGTAAATCCTGCCCAACATGTCAAATGTGTATTGGCAGATATTCAATAATAACGAGAAGCAAGATAATGAAATATGTATATTCACTCAGTTTAGGAACATCAGAATGTATTTTAACATTTGGCTAAGGTAACTGTTGCTATCTACCCAATTTTGTGTTCAGTATAATGTTCGTGGTAAATAATAATGCTTAGTAGTTATAATAATATAGTAAAAATTAACCCGTAGTAATCTTCTACTGCTATTGCCAGAGAAACAATATGAATGAATGGTAAATTGTCACAAAGCTTTGACTGCTTTGTAAACAAATACACATAATGCACACAGGAAAAAGTACGATTCCGTAAGTCCAGAATATTGTACATGGATGTTGTACTTTTCTTAGCTTAAAGCTTCCATCAGGCTTAGAAAATATTTATGCTTGCTTTGATCACCCTCCACAACAAGGCTATGCTTGAGATTACGTGCAACAACTAAAATCAAACCTACTAGAGCTGCCATGAAAATATACTCATAAAAATGTGTAACTGTGCATATACCATTTCGTTTTTGAATATCTAGGATAAATATCCATTGTCAATTTCAAAATTAAATATAATATCATAATATGATATCTCATATATGTACAATGTACAAGAATTGCTCTCATTAAAATGTTGAAAGTATTTCGCAGACGGAGAGGAGACCTGATTTTGTTTGTAAGTGGAGATATGTAAATCAATAAATAAATAAATAATGATTGCTCCAAATCCATGAAAATCCATTTGAGCGCTATGAATCAAAATGATATAATTTCCCGTTGCCCAAAGAGCCATCACGTCATAACGATGCGCGATGTCTGAAAGGATGTATGAAAACTACAAAGGTTTCGTGATAGCTTAGAATTTTATTACTATTAGCAATGGACTATTTTTCCTGTAACTTATCAAACAAAGTCAACGCTATTTAAGTCTTTTGTTGGTAAGTCGGAATTTCCAGTGGGAATAAAATCATTACAATATGTATGAAGACATTATATAGTAAACAAATACAAATTACGTTAAATGAGATTGCAATAAATAAAATGTTTTTTTTTGTTTCTCAAAACACTTTATTATTTATAGATCACTTTCATCATCATCTACACAAGTAAACATTAACAAGAAATAGATTATGTGAATTTTAGATGTATAGAAATCATTGACAGAAATGACAATACTGAATTGAGAGAATACTATACCATTGAATAAACCAATTTTAGTCTTCTACCGCAATTACTTTAATATTTGTAGTATTTTTGTAGATAAAAGTTATGTAGTAAAGAATTACGCGAAATTGAAGTCAGGATGAGTTGACTTGAAATGAGTAGCCAAATTACTCTGGTGGTTGAACATGTATCCACAAACTGTGCATCGAAAAGGTCTGTTAGGGTCATGCAGTTTCATGTGTTTTAGCAGTAGCCTTTTATTTGTAAATTTCTGTCCACAAATTTCACAGGCCCGGCATTTAGCATGACTTTCTTGGTGCAGTCGCAGGTCCCTTTTTCTATAAAATCTTTTCCCACACTCAGGGCACAGGAACTTTGTTTCCCCAAGATGTCGTTGTCTGTGAGCGATTAAGTTCGGTTTTTTCCGAAATGACTTGCCGCACAAATCACAAAGATGGCTTTTTTCTCCAGTATGAAGGGTCATGTGCACTTTTAGACGACTCTCTTGCTCAAAGCTCTTCCCACAGTATTCGCAGTCAAGGGACATAAGATGTCTTTTAGGTCCAAGACGTGGCTTCTTTATAATAGTCGGATCAGCAGTGGGATCATCCTCGCTATGAAATCTAGAGCCGTGTTGGCGAAAATCTTTATATCTGAGGTAAGCATGACCACAAATGTCACAAGTAAAAGGTTTCTGACCCGGGTGCTCCTGCTGACAGTGATCTGTTAGTTGTATTAGCTTCTTAAACGATTTATCACAAAGAGGACATTTTTTCTCATCATTTTTATGAGCAGTCGTGATGTGATTTCGGTAGAGTTCATAAGCTTGAAACTTTTCCTTGCAAATTATGCAGACGAAATCCCCTCCCTTATGAAATGTTACTTGGTGATGACGTAGATTTTTGAACGTGAAGTAAGATTTTCCGCAAAGATTGCAGGGAAAGGCCCTTTGACCAGCATGCTTAGTTTTGCAGTGTTGAAGCAGAATTTTTAAGTTTGGAAATCTGACATCACAAATAGAGCATCTTTGTTTTAAGTCCAAATTATCTACAACAGTGGCATCTGAAATTGGAGCAACTGGCTCTTTGATATCTTCATTTTTCTGATTTGTCTCCACAGATAATTCACTGTCTTTGATTCTCCGAATTGCTATTAAGTGCCGTACGGAACGACAATGTTTTTCGTACAATTCTTTTGTATGGAACTCCAATGAGCATAATTTACAGCTGTATATTGTCAATCGTTCCAGTTGCAGGGACAAACAGCGGGGCCCGATAAACTTTTTCACCAGAGATTTTTCCACTTCGCTCAATTTCAATTTTGGATTGTTGTCTTGTGAATAATAAATTATTTCTGCTGCCTCTATTTTGACGCATGAAGTTGCTACAAATATATTAGATCAAAAGTATTATAGAATTTTAAAATAAACTTAATAAAACATAAGTATACTAATGTATTTAATACAATCTGTACTACAATTAAATGATAAATACAATCTATGCTTTACAATTAAATGAGACAAAGTGAATTTTATTCAAAAAATATTTACCGATATTTGTTATATCTTCAAAAGTCGAGTGTGGAGAAGCATCGTCAAAATAGTCGTCGAAATCCATCTCTGGCTCATACATTGACTCCCATTTATTGACAGGTATCCTGATAAGTTCACTTTGTGTCTGTCCCAAGACTGTGGAATTGTTCTCAGAAATATTTACTGGTTCGCCAGAAATATTTGAGGTAGAATTCAAGGCCGTAGTTAAATGACTAACTTGACCTTGGCCATTACTGTGCCCTTCAGATGCACTGACAGTAGCATCATAGCTAGGAAATACTGTATTTTCAGAGCAGAAACGTTGTGGCGGCTGAAATCCAACTGATGACGTTTCAAGAAAATGTGCTGCATGATTTACCACATAATCTATAAAATTCATATTAAATTATTAGCGAAAGAATAATAACTGCTACTTAAATGGCATGGGATGCACATTATTTACTTTTTCAAAACATGCATAACAGCAAATCTTTATAAATAATTGTCATCTGTTTGCCATAATATAATAACAACTCAGTAAAACTAATCAAAATTAACAAACATCTTCTATTTACCTGCATTGGGTCTATTAGTAGCTTCAAAAGGCGATGGAAACGATTGGGTTGACATTGTACCATGAAAATCGTTATAAATGGGCGGTTGTCCCCAAACAGGATATGGATGATGATATAACTGGTTATTAACAGTGCTTCCCTATGATTACAATATTATTTATTAACACTATCAATTCAATATTTAAACGAATAAAGCAACAATGTAATTACCTCATTTCCTCGAGATGATCTGTTAGATTTTTTAGGAATAGTTTCAGTACGGCGAGAAGACGCTTTTCTTTTTTCAACTGGAAGATCTTCGTACCGCACCATATGGGCAAGTTTGAGATGCTCCACCAATCGAGTTTTTTTGTGGAATACTTTTGACGTAAGGCACATTTGACAAGTGTACAATCTTGGTTTGGGTTTCTCAACGACATTTCCTGAACTGTCTCGGCCATGGATTCTTCTTAAATGAGATCTGAGAGCGTCTCTAGTGCAGCAATCTTTTTGGCAGTATTCACAAGTTAAAGTTTCCGGTTCTCCGGAGGAAATGTTACCAATTTTTGCAGACGGTATTTTTCTATTAGATTTTTCTGTATGTAACTTGGTATGTCGGTTTAAATGTATTTCCCTAATAAATCCTTTGTTACAGTATTGACATTTGAAAGGTTTTTCATCGTCTGGCTTGTGAGACCATGAATGTCTGACCAAATCGCCTTTGCTATTGAAGGACTTGCCACATTCTTCACAGGTAAAGCTTTTGGCTCCTGCATGGTAACTTTTATGTACTTTACAATCATACTCCAGTGCAAATTTCTTGCCGCAAATGTCACACTCGTAATTCTTCTGATCTGAATGTTCCCTTTGCATATGATTTTTCAGAGTATACGGATTTTTAAAGATGGCACCGCAAGTGTCACACATGTTTGATTCTGCCAACAGGATTTTTCTCATATTTTCATTATGAACTTCAACTCTGTGTCGTAGACATTCTATTTTCTTAGGAAATCCTTGTTGACAAAATGGACAGACATAAGGAAGAAGTCCATCGTGTTTTCTTTTGTGAATAATTAAACTTTTTTCGTATTTAAAGACAGCCTCGCAGCCAGGGATCGGACACGGAAATCTAGCATGACTCACTCGACTTTTTGGTCTAGCATAGTTGACAATAGGTTTTAAATCTTGACCATGTACTTGAATTCGGTGGAGAACGCATTTGGGTTTCGACGGAAAACCCTTTCCACATAAATGACAAATGTGTGGAAGAATCCCTTCGTGTTTTCTCTTGTGGACCTCCAAACCTTCTTTTGTTCGAAATGGAGCATTGCAACCTTCGTGAGAACATTTGTACGCTGGTTGTTTATGGACACCGTGATGGCGAAGTAATCTTGCACCGCTCGGAAATGTTTTCCCGCATTGGGAACACTTTGGTTCTTTGAGATGTGCGCTTACCAGATGAATATCAAGTTTCATCGCCCCAGGAAATTCTTTAGGACATTCTGGACACTTTTGTAAAGGCTCCTGCTCCCCTGTATCTTCAATTACAGTCTCATTAGCTGATTCTTCAACCTTTGGAATTAAATTTGGTTCAGATTTGCAATTAGCAAGTCGAATGTGAACTTTAAGGCCATGTTCAGTATAGAATTCTCTTTTACAACAAGTGCATTTGTGGGTTTCTGCTTCTGACTGCTTATCTTCATGACTCCGCAAATGTTTCTGTAAGATAATTATATTTCCAAATTTCTTATCACATTTCTCACATTCGTGCCATCTCTTTCGTTTTGCATTTCTCTTCAACTGATCCAATGGCGAGCTGTACGATCGCCCTACTTCATCATTTTCTTCTTTGTGGTGTTCCAATTGATGCATATTCATAGCTTCTAATGAATCAAATTCTTCCGCACAGGAATAACATTTTACTGAGCCTTCGGAATCAGTTGAGTGAAAATTGAGATGATTTTTTAAACCGATCTGGCTACCAAACTCTCTGTGGCATTCTACATATGGACAAATATGCTTTCTCTTCTCCCGGGCATCTTTTGATTCATGGCTTAAAACGTGCTCGTTAAATGAGCGGATGTGATGAAATATTTTAGAACACTTTAAACATGGATATCGAACTCTTAAGCGGCTTCTTGGTTTCGAATCTTTTTCTGCTGCCGTTTCTTTATTTATTTTTACCCTTCTCCGAGTTTTCGTTTTCTTGCCTAAGTGTACACAATGTTTGTTTATTGTTAATAAATGCATAATTCTATCTAAGAGCTATTTTTAATTTACAGTAAGTTCTTACCTTTCCGCAACCGTTTATCATTGTGTTCTAGCTCCTCCCTCTCTTCACTCTCTTCAGCTTCAAATTTATTAATCGTCAGCAGATCAGACGAATCTTTATTAAGCAGAAAACAACATAATATTTTATTCTACACTACATTCAATTCATGCTAAATTAACTTTTCAATGATTATAATTATGAACAATGAGTATTCCACAAAAGCAATCAAAACAAAATTTTTTTTGCATATTTTGTACAACTCAGATAATTTGGAGCTCATCTCCCTTAAATTACTGCTTTTTGCAAGTACAATACAATGAATTAGTTTTTATGATAACTAAACTCCAAACATTTCTTATTTGGTGAGTCAAAATTAAACAAATTGTGATGTCCCAATAAAAAATGACTTCCTCTAAACAAAACAGACACAAACCTATCTAAATTGTAAAAATTATGCCTTTTCAATTTTTAATGGTTTTTTCAAAACTTAGAATAATTTTATACTGTCCCAGAAAAGGGTACCGATTTTTTATTACGAAAACAAATCCTCTTAGTACGACATATGACTTGAAGGATAGAGGAGTATAACTTACCACGTTCGTGTTTTAAAAATGGATCTTCTTCTTCGAAAAAATCATCGTTTTCATTCTCAATTTTCGTAATTTCCATTTTACCGTCAACTGTTCAGGCAATGCAATCAGAGAATCAGACCTGAAGTTATTTTAAATCTTCATCGTTTTCTTGGCTGATTTCTGCCTATACAAAACGCAAAAATAAAAATTGTTATAAAACGTTGTTACATTTTTTTATTTACAAAACTGAAAACATACCCCTATTCACTATTTAATATATAAATGATAAAGACATCGAACATCCAATCACTGATGAATGAAGCTGTTGGCAATAGTTAATATTTATAGTTAGTGCTTAAACTAGCTTGTGATCAGCTGTTGGCTGTTAGTGTTATTTCATATTTATTTCCTTTAAAAAAAATTGATTGTCGATTGTAAGATTTGACAAGTTTTAGCCTGAGCCTGACCCCTGAGAAAAGGTTGAAGGTAGTAAAAGATATTAATTTAAATTAATTTGTGTACTTACGTGAAGACTTTGTACGCCAAGGCCAATTTTGTATCGGTAATCAGTGATCGGTGATCGGAGACGTTACATGTGACTTGACTTTACTCATCTGATGTCTGACACCTAAAACCCAACAAATATCTTTTCGGTTAACGTTAACAATATTAAGATGTATGTTAATTAAATCAGGTAAATTTCATAATTCTAAATACTGGAAATTGCAGTTTGATGTTCAATGTTTGATGTTGGATGGAATGCAAAATAGTTTTTATTTTTCTTCTCTGTCCGCCAAGCCGCCAATCAATCCAGTCAGTTTCTTGTTTTCTCTTCCGTCTCCGTCATTCTGCTCCTAACGAAGCTCAAAAAACACCGCCTTGCAAGGAAAAATGCTTTCTTCGGTTTGTCTGCGCTGATGATAGTACACCTTAACTTCAATGTTTACGCCGCAGCGTAGCACTATGTTCCAGTGGCCGTGAGTTTTTGGTACTCAGTAATTTTAGAGTAAAAACATCATAAAACCAGGGCATGAAAAAGGCTACCTTTTTGCCTTTTTGATTGCCTTTTTGCCTAGCAAAAATGTAACCTTTTTCCTTTTTGGTTATTTTAAAATAAACGAAATGAATTGCAATTCCTATGTTATACGGTATAAATCAAATTTCATAGAATAGGCAATATTATTTTATGTGAAAACAGCCTCAAATTTATTTATTAATCAGCTTCACATGTATAGAAAATGCCATAGGAAAAAGACACAAATAGGCAAAAAGGTACAAAAAGGCAACCATTTTCATGCCCTGCATAAAATATGGAACGAATTTTAAACATTTTGAAATTGGAAGCTGCTGTAGACATTGCGTGCAAAATGTTTTGAGCATAAAAAAATTTGTGACCGTTATATATATCTGCCTGTAGTATTTTCTGATTATTATGCACTCTTATTGAAATTGTATAAGTTACTATAACTAATGTCTCATTACTTCTCACCATTCATTTAGCCTCAAAAATTTTCTTATTTTATGAAGAATTTTTTGGAATCATTTCTGGCTGCACATAGCTACTCCAATTTAAGATACGACTTACCCGAAAAAGCAAGCGTTTATAAAACTGCTCAGTCTGTCTTATACCGATAGCCGTCGAACTTGTTGACGGATTTTGAATAAAATTTACAAAGACGGTGTTTATATACTACTGACGAATCTCAGTGATTCTGGATTACATCGGTTAGCCGATTAGAGTTTATGCGGCCCCTTTACTTGGGCGAGCTTCTGTGATTGAGGGGTGAGGTTTTAGAAAATTGTGCAAATAACATTTTTAAAATTCAAGCACACTAGTTTGGAAAAGTACTTTGTTAATAAAACCCTTTTTAAAATGAATAAAAGCTTATTTGGTATTAGTCCAAAAACTCAAGGCCAGTAGTCCACTGGAACTGGAACATAGTGCGTAGTACAGAAAGAAAGTAATGTATTGAGGTAATCTATATATTGTGAAAGGTAAATGTTCATCCATTTTGATTGGGAGGGATAATGTAAATGCTGAAAATTTTCTTCTACAAAAAATTGTCATAGTTGATACGATAGTGATTACAGTCTTTATTATTAGACATTTGACATTTTAATTAAATATAGTTTAAGCTTTTAGACATTAGACAAGCAATAACATGAAAACATAGCGGGGAACGAGCATGTTCAATGTTCATGATTATATTACACTTGCACTACAGAGGAAGTTTATATGGAAAGTTTATATGGAATCACCAAAATATAAAATTTCGACGTTCAACGTCATTGGATATCATAATTCATTTACTCGTTGAACTTAATTTTAAAATAAATTATACGATGACAAGAACAACAGCTGAAGGGCATTGTCTACTGTGCTATAAGTTGACTAAAACAGCAAAAGTAAAGCACAAACTGAAACGGAAAATTCAAAAAAAAAATAAAAATTATCTAGACCAGACTGTTACGTTATTACCAACTTGTGAAACTAATGTCGATTAAATAAGAAAAATGCTCTGCGAAGTTAGAGATACCAAAAAGAATTGATCGAAAGTGATGTCGGTCGTTAGAACTAAATTACAAGAAAGTCTACAAAATAGCACTCCCAATTCTTTGATATTGGACAAGGAATTCTATTTGGTAAGCCATTAAGTAGATAAATATTTGTTATTTGGTTTAATAGCTAAATTATACAATTAATTTTGAATTGATTTTACAGTTTTAAGCAACATTTTGGGATATGCTGGTTGCCATTACATAAGTTCCATTAATAAAAAAACAAGAACCTTTAGATATCTTTTCTGATTGTGAAAGCAATATGACTGCTACAACAATTGTGATGAAAATAAACACCTGAAAATAAAATTGCTGACATTGAAAACTATATAAATCAACAGAAACATCTTTGGATATGGCAAATACTCAAGTAAAACGAAGAGATAGTTTGGCAGCCAAGAAGGTGTGTATTGGAAGTTTACAAACTTGTTTATCTAAATATTTATAAATAATTAGATTATGATCGCAAATATTCCCTTCCCCCATAAATATGGTATGCAATTACTACGCCATAAATGGTATTTTTTAACTAATATTTTAAATAAGAGAATAATAATAAATAAATATAAATTTATAAGGGAATAAATAATAAATTTAACTTTAAGAAATGTATC
Organism: Tomocerus qinae; assembly: GCA_020055645.1. Taxonomy (NCBI): domain Eukaryota; kingdom Metazoa; phylum Arthropoda; class Collembola; order Entomobryomorpha; family Tomoceridae; genus Tomocerus; species Tomocerus qinae. Next base: position 47,697,748 of record CM034546.1, on the reverse strand, counting down.
ATAATTAAAATTTACTTACCTCATAGGTTAGGTACTATAATATTAAATACAACTAACGCCAAATTCGGTTTAATATTTTATAGCAATTATCTGTAACAAAAATCAGAGCAGCAGTAAACTGTGATAAAGAATACGATTGCGTTGACGAAAGGAAACCTTCTTCTGTGAATGACAGTTCTGATCCAGACTTTTCTGGATGTATATCGTCAGATAACAGCGGGTAAATCCAGCTAGCCGAATCCGAAGGTCCAGCTAGCCGAAGCCGAAGGTCCAGCTAGCCGAAGCCGAAGGTTGACACCCGAAGCCGAAGGTCCAGGTAGCCGAAGCCGAAGGTCCAGGTAGCCGAATCCGAAGGTCCAGGTAGCCGAAGCCGAAGGTACCAGCTAGCCGAAGCCGAAGAATGTACCAGGTAGCCGAAGTTCCGAAGGTCCAGCTACCCGAAATCAGAAGGTCCAGCTAGCCGAAGCCGAAGTACCAGCTAGCCGACTCGAAGGTCCAGCTACCAGAAATCAGAAGGTCCAGCTAGCCGAAGCCGAAGGTCCCGCTACCCGAAGCCGAAGGATGACACCCAAAGCCAAAAGTCCAGCTACCGTAAGCCGAAGGTCCAGGTAGCCTAATCCGAAGGTCCAGGTAGCCGAATCCGAAGGTCCAGCTACCCGAAACCGAAGGTCCAGTTACCCGAAGCCGAAGTACCAGCTACCCGAAGCCGAAGGTCCAGCTACCCGAAGCCGAAGGTCCAGCTACCCGAAGCCGAAGGTCCAGCTACCCGAAGCCGAAGGTCCAGCTACCCGAAGCCGAAGTACCAGCTACCCGAAGCCGAAATACCAGCTACTCAAAGGATACATAAAACTAAACTGCATCAAGTACTTAAATCTATTACGTACCAAAAACTACTATGTATTCATATTTAGATCGGCTGAGTAAGGCGACTAGGCTTTATTTGATTCGCCCTTTCAATAGTCATAAAACAAACTGCAGTAACATAATTTCTACCTTTACAACGAAAATCTGTACATTATTTAAAATATTTAAATATTTAAACAATTAGATAAGACCCTTTTATTGGGGTTTAAAGTTACCATTTTTGCAGTCATTAAATCCCCAAAACTAGATTGGAAATTGTGCAACGTAATTATTGACTGTTCCAGATTATTGAATTTCAAATTTTCAAAAGGTGGAAATTTTAAAAATCAGTTTTCCATTTAAAAATCAATGCAAATTGGGCCACAAGTTTCAGTTATCTGAGATTATTGCCTACAACTTTATAGTTTAAAGTTTTTGTGGTATACTCTGCGTTGACTAACAATAGTGATTTAAACATTTCCACAAAAACTTCTTTTTAAATCAATTATTGCCCAGGGCTGGAATTTTTACCAAGATTCATATGCTCTAATAGGGATTCAACATATTCTAAAAAGCAATGGACAAAGATACAAACAGATTGACTAGCTTGACCTTCTGATTTCTGTTAGCTTGACATTCTGATATCGGCTAGCTTGACCTTCTGATTTCAGGTAGCTTGACCTTCTGATTTCGGCTAGCTTGACCTTCTGATTTCAGGTAGCTTTACCTTCTGATTTCGGCTAGCTTGACCTTCTGATTTCGGCTAGATGGTACCTTCGGCTTCGGGTAGCTGGACCTTCGGCTTCGGGTAGGTGGTACTTCGGCTTCGGGTAGGTGGTACTTCGGCTTCGGGTAGCTGGACCTTCGGCTTCGGGTAGCTGGACCTTCGGCTTCGGGTAGCTGGACCTTCGGCTTCGGGTAGCTGGTACTTCGGCTTCGGGTAGCTGGTACTTCGGCTTCGGGTAGATTCACTTATCCCTTCGGCTTCGGGTAGCGGGACCTTCGGCTTCGGGTAGATTCACTTATCCCTTCGGCTTCGGGTAGCTGGTACTTCGGCTTCGGCTAGCTGGACCTTCGGCTTCGGGTCGCTGGACCTTCGGCTTCGGGTAGCTGGACCTTCGGCTTCGGGTAGCTGGACCTTCGGCTTCGGGTAGCTGGACCTTCGGCTTCGGGTAGCTGGACCTTCGGCTTCGGGTAGCTGGTACTTCGGCTTCGGGTAGCTGGACCTTCGGCTTCGGGTAGCTGGACCTTCGGCTTCGGGTAGCTGGACCTTCGGCTTCGGGTAGCTGGACCTTCGGCTTCGGGTAGCTGGACCTTCGGCTTCGGGTAGCTGTTACTTCGGCTTCGGGTAGATTCACTTATCCCTTCGGCTTCGGGTAGCGGGACCTTCGGCTTCGGGTAGATTCACTTATCCCTTCGGCTTCGGGTAGCGGGACCTTCGGCTTCGGGTAGATTCACTTATCCCTTCGGCTTCGGGTAGCGGGACCTTCGAGTCGGCTAGCTGGTACTTCGGCTTCGGCTAGCTGGACCTTCTGATTTCGGGTAGCTGGACCTTCGGAACTTCGGCTACCTGGTACATTCTTCGGCTTCGGCTAGCTGGTACCTTCGGCTTCGGCTACCTGGACCTTCGGATTCGGCTACCTGGACCTTCGGCTTCGGCTACCTGGACCTTCGGCTTCGGGTGTCAACCTTCGGCTTCGGCTAGCTGGACCTTCGGCTTCGGCTAGCTGGACCTTCGGATTCGGCTAGCTGGATTTACCCAGATAACAGCGATGATGAAGACTGGGAAAGGGAGAAATACTCGGAAGCGTGAAGCGGAAAGTATATACTAAAAATTCACCGTCCAAAAGGTATTTGAGTATATGGGGAAATATGAATCTTTATGGCTAACAAATGAACTTTGTATGGCTCTAAGTTAAAATGAACTGGCTTAAAAGTATTACCTTACTGACATGCAGTCAGATTTTGTATGGGAATCTAAGCAAATTCAGGTATCTTCAAAAGTTATGGTGATGGAATTTTGAGTGCGAAAACCATTGTAAATGAGGGTAGGGAAAGAGAGTACAAGAGAGTAGGGTTTTAGTCACAAACAAAATCCATATTTGAAAATAAGAATGTTAATTACTTGTGAGAACACAAACATCTCCATTAGGGATATAGACTCAGAGATAGGAATGATTAGGAATAATTTAGAATAGATTGGTAAGTAAGGTAGTCAAATCAGGACAAAGAGGACTAAAAAGTTATCACACACGGCTAGTATCGAAGCTAGCACCTCTCGCAATCCGGGCAAGTATTCTAACCATTAAACTACATGTGCGTATAGGAAATAAGGGAAGAATTAGGAAGAGTCATTCTAATGTGAATACAGGTGTTCACATTATCTTTCTCACACTATTCAATTTTGGAGTGAGATGAGAAGTTTGCCTTTGAAAGATAAGAACGATATTACTACTAAAGTTTTTGTTTGTTCACAAACAATGGAAAATCACTGAATTTGTGCAGGTAAAAGAAATAGTTATTTGTGCACATAATCAATTTTCCATGTCTTAGCCAATTTTCTAAAAATAATTTCTTTATTATAAGAAATCTGATCTTATCAAATGGAAAATAGCAGATGAAAGACAAGTGCAACAGAAAAGTGGCGCGTTCAGTTGTTTCATTTAAAAACTTTTTCATTTATTTTCCACAATTAACATGTGTTTATTACTAAATAATAATAAATATCTGATGAAATTCTTGTACTAAATATGTATCAAAGCTTTAACATTCCCTTTTTTGCTATTTTTCATATCAAATTACTCAGATTTATAATATTTATTTGCGTTATTTCAATTCGTGTAATTGATAGGCCCAAAAGGTTGGATAGGCCTATGTTGTCACTAGAATAAAGCTGAACAATGAAATATTGATCAGTGTTTTATCCTTAGGGCTAGGGCAGAAATCCTTGATATAAACCTTACAAAATTTTTGCACTGTTTACTATATTTTATTTTGTAGGATATGAATAGCGGCCTTTTAAATATTATCATTATCAGATTATCACTAAAGTAAAATTACTTTACGAATTTACTTATGTTGACTATCACATTTAGTTTAGATCTGCTGCGAATAATTTCTCACATGATTTGTCTTTGTTTAAATATCAAATTAATATGATTTTAATATTTCAGGTACCATAGAAAAATCAGAGCATACAGTTGGAAATGAAAATATTTTGGAAAAATTTTCGTATTTGAAAAGTAAAGAAATTATTGGTGTAAATGGTGTTATTGACAATATGTTCAAAAACTTTTAAAACTGCTGACACAAGATATCATCATCTGAAAATGTCACATGGAGGTACAAATGAAAATGAAAAACTGACAGAAATTTGTGAAATATGAGGGTACGCGTACGTCATTATGGTCTTAAGCGAAATAAAGTTGAAGTTCATGTGGAAAACGGGCCTTCAAATTATAACTGCAATGTTTGTGGCAAGATATTCAAATCCGACAGTGGATTAAGAGTGCACATCGTCAATCACTCGGCAAATTTTAATGCTTACGTCAGTAGTCCCTGCGGGGAGATTTTTAAATCCCAGACTTCATTGTCTCTCCATGAAAGAAAACATGTGGAAGGTAAAACATTATCATGCAAAATTTTCGGAAAAAGTGGTACACTAAACAAGACCTGAATGACCACAAGGACAGCGACGCCTCTGAAAAGAAATACGCTTGTGGCACTTGTGGAAAGAAATTCAAATACGATTCCCATCAGAGAAGCCACGCAAGACTACACAGACTTCTTGCAGAATTTGGCGAGCTCAAATGCAATCACTTTGAAAAGGTTTTCAAACAACCTGAAACTCTCAGCGGACATAAAGCCGCATTTCACTCCCCCAAACGGAAGAAAATAAACCAGTGTACGATATGCGGGAAATTATTGTCACAGACGGACCACTTGTAAACGCATATGAAAACTCGTCAAAAAATGCCAGTGTGCCACAAACTTAAAATATTTTAACAACGCTTTAGTTGTAGTCCACAGTGATTTTTCAATAGTATTTATAAGTTAACCCAGGTGTCGTTAATTCTTAACCGAATACAGAATAAAATTGAAGGTAAGGTATCTTTACATGAAACTTATATTAAATGTCGTTATTGTCAAACGAGGCTCAATGTTCAATGTCTGAATTCTCCCGTGTTTGATGTTTGTCTATGTGTAGCTTGGTACGTCTGTCTGTTTTTATTTTTTTAATCGTAATATTTAAGTTATTATCCATACTCCATAACTATATATTTTTTATTCAGATTAAATTATTTTTCTATCGAATCTACTCTGTCTGTATTTATTTCAGTGGCTTTCCTGTTCAGTGTTTACTACAGCATGCCAACACCTTCTACATCATTCTTGATGCTGAAACACTGATTTTATTTTGGCGTGGATCAAATAACGTCATGGCTGTGTCAATAATCGTTTAATTATATCTAAAGATTCTTATAAGATTCTTATAATATAAGCTATTAAATTGTAATGATTTTCCAGAACTATTTACGTTTCCAGTTATGAACTGCTTTCAATATTAATTTTTATCTCTGTGAAATATCTTTGCCCTTTAATGTGATTATGATTCGATGTTGCTTAGAGCGCTGCTAGGAATGAGGCGAAAGAGGGAGGCGGAAGTAAAAAACGGAGAATTTTTCTCTCCTTACTCATTTCTTCACTTTTCACTCACTTCTCAACTAAAAGGTAAGCATACAATAACACTAGTTTGTATTATTATGTAGACCGTACATAAAATATTTTGCAAAATGCCTAGGATATCTGAAAATACATATATCCTAGGCATTTTACATATATGTCCGGTCCGGTCTCGGTCTGTACAAAATGCATAATAATCCTAGTAGTGTATTGTATGCTTACCTTATTGATGAGTGAGTGAAAAGTGGAGAAGTAAGTGAGGAGAGAAAAATTCCCCATTTTAACCTCTACCCCACTACTCCACTTCTGACTTCCTCCACCTCACTCTCTCTCTCCCTGCTCCACCCCTCTCGTTTCACTCCACCTCACTCCTCTCACTCTACCCCCTCCTCCACCCCACTCCTCTCACCCTACCTCCTCCTCCACCCCACTCCTCTCACTCTACCTCCTCCTCCACCTCACTCTATCTCCCTGCTCCACCCCTCTCGTTTCACTCCACCACACTCCTCTCACTCTACCCCCTCCTCCACCCCACTCCTCTCACTCTAACTCCTTCCTCCACCCCACTCTTCTCACTCTACCTCCCTGCCCCACGCCACACTTCTGACTCCTCTCACTCTACCTCCCTCCTCCACCCCACTCTTCTCACTCACTCTCCCAGCTCCACCCCTCTCTTCTCACTCCTCCCACTACACCTCCCTCCTCCACCCCACTCTTCTCACTCTAACTCCTTCCTCCGGCCCCACTCTTCTCCCTCTAACTCACTCCTCCCACTACACCTCCCTCCTCCACCCCACTCTTCTCACTCCCTCTCCCAGCTCCACCCCTCTCTTCTTAATCCACCTCCCTCCTCCCACTTCACCTCACTCTTCTATCCCACTCCTCTCACTATGTCTCCCTCCTTTACCCCACTCCTCTCATTCTGCCTCCCTCCTTTACCTTACCCTTCTCATTCCTCTCACTCCAACTCCCTCCATCTTCTTCCTCCACGTCATTACTGTCACTCCACCTCCTTCCTCCACCTCACTCCCATCACATAGTATATATCTCTTAATATCGATAAGTAAAAATGTTTTAAGTACATACCTGGGCAAGGAACGTGTAGTAGACTGTTGTCTTGGTTTTATAGCACGTACATCTAGCATCTTTGGCAAACACCATCCAAAACCCAGAGTGGGGAAATGCCTGTAAATCAATTTCATTTTTATAGTAATTAATTAATGTATCGTAGTTTATAATCGAATGTCAACTCTGAACAGAACCAGGATCACATATTATATTGATAGAAATGAGATTTGTCTTGAATCTTGAATGAAATTTTGCTTTCTGAGAAATCGTAGACATCTGCTGTCTGCGGTGTAGAGGATGGGGCTTCTGGCGGCCTACAACTTTTACACTGTAGCTGGAAGCCAAAAGAAACCCCAGTCTCCACTCCCCTCTCCGTATTTTCTTCACTCTCCTTTCATGGAACAGTCAAATCTTGTCACTTGAATTGGGTGTCTCTTAAAAAACTAAAGACAATCAACTTTTAAAATACGCTGATACTTCAAATTTGGTATCAGATCCTCACTTTTTATGCAAACAGGTTCTTGTGATCTATGCATCCTCATGCATGGGAATAATTAGTAAAAATCATTTCTGTCACGTCCAAATGTAATGATTAATTATTGAAAATATTATAATGATATTATAATTAATCTAAGCGAAGAAGTTTATCTGAATCTGTGTAGTAGGTAAAAGTAATAATATTAGTAGGTTGAAATGTCTACAGGAGATAGAAACTACAAAGTTACTATTATATGACATGTAGATATAGTTTTGTAATGGGACATTGAGGTAAACTTTTGGATGTGTATACCTGAGTGGTCTTGAAAGATGTGTGAACAAAAATAATAAGAAAGACTCATCTAAATTAAAACAAGTAGGACAGGACACACTATTTTTGGAGACGGATATTGCCTATATTGCGTGTATTACCCTTTTCAGCGATCCTGTTCAGCTTATTTTTAATCCTATGTATTAATTGGTCTTAACCATAGATTTATTTTTCTGTTTGCAGATAATTTTATGCCCTTATACAATTGTGGAACACAAATTCCACAGTATGATATGTTATTAGTATGTGTAGTATAAACACACGTATTTAAATTTTCACTACTCTTAAAAACGTATAATAATTTTTATCCTGTCTGTTAATTTCTTATGGAAAGCAAACAAAAGGTAACTAAATTATTGACAAAAATATAAAACTCAAGGTTACAGGGCCAAAATATCACATTTTGTTATTATTTCAATTTCATGTCTCATTTAGATCTCAAAAACCCAACTTAGAATTAATGATTAAAAATGAGCTAAACAAAATCGCTGAAAAGGGTAATATCATTGGAGGGGGAGAGGTACCCAAAGTGTTATTTAACACATCCTACGTGGGAAGATGTAGTCTTTTGTTTTACGTCAAAGATCGTGTAGATGATATTTTCATCCGTATTCTATGCACACATGCAACTCCATGATCGGTGATCCGGAAAGGTTCGATGTTTTTGCGAATTAATCCGAACTCGATCCGATCGCTAGAATTTATCTGGCTCGGTTCCGTTCGCTTAAGTTTGTTAATGACAGTGACTCGGTTCGAATCGGTAAAAATTTTTTGATGGTCCCGGATCGGATCGGTTTGGTTCGCTAAAATTGTTTTGGAGAATCGATTCGGATCGATTACATTTTGTATTAGCTCTGGATTGAATCGCTTAAATTTTTGAATTACAGCGACTCGGATCGGATGGCTGAAATGTTTGAATGACAGCGACTCTGTTCGGATCGGGTCGCTCAGTCGAAGTTTGCATGTGTAATTCTATGTAGTTTCCTCTCGTGTGTTCTGAGCCTTAAATGCTAAAATCATTCTGTTGTAATGAAATGTAGCACAGAAGCCCATAACGTGTGTCCTCTCCATGAAGTAGGGAACGAAAGTTTCATAAAAATAACAACAAATAAAGAAAGAAAACAATGAAATTTATTAACATGGTCTATGTGAATTGTTAATTGTATTGCATGCTTTTATATCACGTAGTCGCGTTATATAAAAGTTACCTACAGCTACCTTATTACTAAGGAATCCGAAATCCTAACTAACATTAGATTAGAGAATTAGATCTGTTGATGCATATTAATTTGATGAGGAACAATAAGTAAGCTTATGGAATTTTTTTTTGTTCTTGAACCACTAAATTGCATAATGTAAGTTTGGTTCATCATAAGTCATAGTCATGAGTCATAAGGGAATAGATATTTGAAAAATAGACTAATTTCTTCTCATTATATGCGATGCACACACACTTAATCATAGTCGTTTTTGACATCTGTCCTAACCTTTAATCCTAAATACACATGCTGCTTATTTAAAACCTTTATTTTGATTGAATACATAATAATTTTATATACAGGATGCCGAGTCCAGTTGAATTTTGGCATTCGTCCACGACGACAATTAGATTTGACACATTGTATTTATTTATTATATGATCCGTATGTTAGATTTTTCAGAGAGTCGCTTCGCTTAGCTAATAATATTAGAGTATTTAATGTGTCGGTTAGATCTCCTATTTCAATTTACAGAAATGATGGGATCCAAATGAAAAGCATGGTTTGTTGTGATTGGGCATGTAATTACAATTAAGTAGTTCTCATTGATATGTTGGAGTTTTACCATGCATCTTTTATAACCACTACAAAATAAGAAAGTCAAGATTAATCACATCGTACCCATGGAAAAGGTAATGCATTTTTATACAGTGTAGAAGGCTTTAACAGTAGAAATTTTGTGTAGTAGTAAAAGTTGTCAATAATCCGTGCTTATATAGACTCTAAGAAGTACCCTATTCGGTTCGGTGGAAGTACGGATAAATGAATTACTTGCGACTTCCTGCTGGGAGAACAGAATTGTAAGTTACAACTGAAACCGATTAAGGACTACTTCCCACTTTATAACATAGATAGGAACATGCTCAAAAATGTATTTGAGTATTGAGTAGGGTAGGAAATCCCCCTGCGATGAGGTTGAAGACATTTTGGATAAGAGTACAGGTGTGCAAATTAAGCATCTCATTCAAAAGCCCTTAGAAGACACTAGGGGATTTGAAGGTCCCCTTTTCCAATTTAAAATTAGAAATAGGGAAAAAGCACCATATTTCACAAGTCAATGTGAATTTCCACTTAATTTTGTTTTTATTTTCAGAAATAATTTCGCGCACTTAAACCATTTCTGTCCTGGACAGAAATTTCAATTTTCAGAATATAAATGTCTCAAAGCTGTAAGTTTTAGTTGACTCTGATAGTCTTTTTCTTATCGCAGAAGTGTGAAGTCACCCTTAAATATAAACCAATGACTTACTATATAGACGATGGTCATTTATAAATACCCAATGACGCACAGGATCTGACGTCACTGAATCCTAATCCTAAATGGTATTAAAGGTAGATCTAAAACTGCAATTTTATGTAATACAACGAAAGTATAATACTATCGGAGAATATAGACTATTACCTAATATTCATCATTAGAAAGGAGTATTGTTTGTTCGTATCGTAGGTACTCTAACAAGGACGAGGGTTAATCCATCGTAATCCCTTAACGTGGTTAAGCTAACCTAAACCTAATAACCTAAACTAAACTAAATAATCCTACCCATGTTAATGTATATCTACTTCCAGCGGCAAATCCTCCCTACCACAGTACCACCTAACAAATCTCTTCTAAAACGCATGCAATTACAAAACAAAGAACTCCACTTTGGTTCAGTATCATTCGAAATTAGCTTAGCTAAACTTGCGGTGCTACGGTAGCTAAGTTATTATAACAACAAAACAACTGCGCAAATGAAATGAATAATTTTCTGTGACGATTTGCGAGAACATTGTTTAAGGGTGGCTAATAGCGGGGTAACTTTTGCATACTCCTGTGTTAAAGTATGACATTTCAAAAATCGCGCCATGAAATGCACAATTTGCATCAGCACCCGCTATCTATAGTCCTAACCAAGTCTAATTGAAACATTAACAAGGCATGATAGGTATTTGAGTATTTGTGCAACTTCTGCGCTACTTCAACCTACTCACGGGCATGTACGAGAGGGCCTTGCATTGAAATACACTAAAATCTGGTATTTTGACTTTGCGCTGCCTTTTCGGCGGTACAGGCGCAAACGGTAAATTTTTGATTACTTTTAGTATTTTGTCTGACAAAAGCATTGAAGCACCCGAGAATCTCTCAAATCTGACTAATTTAACATTTGCGCTTCACTGTGCGCGGCGCGGGAAGAGTAATTTAAAAAAGGTTTTCCTATTTTGTCTGACCGCACCGAATGACCGTAGAGCGATTCAAATATGACGATGGTGACACATTGTGCTGTCTTTGAGCATTTTTGTGCAGTCTTTGGTGCAGTCTGCAGTGAGGCGCAAGAACGGTAATTATCTTTAATTTTAGTATTTTATGTGAAATTAGAGCATTTACATACCCGAAAATCTCTCAAATTAGATGAATTTGACATTTACACTGTCTTTGCCGTGCGCGGCGCGCGGGAAGTGTTTTTTTTAATATTGATATTATGTATGAGCACACTGAATGACCCTAGAAAGCTTCAAATATGGCGATTTTGACATTATTGAGCTGTCTTTGCGGCGGCGAGGGGCGCGATTGGTGATTTTGTCTGAAATTAGAGCATTGAAACACCAAAGAATCTTTCAAATCTGACGAATTTGACATTTTCGCTGTCTTTGTTGCGACGGGCGCGCGAAAAGTGCTTTTAAAAAAATGATATTGTCCGAGCTCACTGAAATATTATAAAAAGCTTTAAATATGACTATTTTGACATCGCGACTATCATATTACACATTTTGCGCTATCTTTGCTGTTGCGCTACGGGCGAAAAGTAATACAATGCTATCTATAATTTGAGTATCTTTGCTTTGCCTGAAATAAGACCATTCTGAGCATTGAATGTTGAAATACCTCAGAAACCCTTCATAAATCTAATTAATTTAACGTCTTTGCAGCGACGATCGGCGCCCAAACAGTAATTTCTTAGAAAGTAGAGCATTGAAATACTCCCACCCCCCAACACTTCAAATCTTACTAATTTGGCATGTGCGCTATAGCTTTGAAGCGGTGCTACGCACAAACAGTAATTGTCTTTTAACTTTTAGCATTGTGTCTGAGACATTGAAACACCTCAAGCCTCAGACCCATTCAAATCTGACGATTTTGACATTTGCGCTGTATTTGCAGCGCGCGAACAGGTTTTATAATTTTAGCATTTTGCCTTACAGCAAAAAATTACACTAACGCTTGGAAAATTATGATGATTTTGACATTTGCTTTGTTATTGTGGCGCTCAACCAGTAGTTTTTTCTTTAATTTTAGTATTTTACCTGAAATTAGAGCATTGAAATACCTCAGAATGCATTAAATCTGACGAATTTGGCATTTGCGCTGCCATCGCGCTGCTATACATAGTGCCCGAATATTAAAGTTAACTCGAATTTGATTATCTGCAATCACCAATTTGAATACTCTTAACCCAGTTATGTCACGCTTCGGGTCGCGAATGATAATGTTAAATTGAATTTCAAATTTTCATTTTATCAATGTATCTGCTTGAAATAGAACCTTCGGCAGAATAGAAGCAATGAAGCAAAACTATATAGGAATATTCCATCAAGCTGTAAAGGTGAGCTTTAGTAGAGTAGATTTATTGAGAGTGTCGCAGCAGTCGTAGTAGTACATAGTCCAGAGTGTGGTGGTAGTAGTGTAGTCATACATAGTAGTAACTAGTAGTAGTAACAGTAATAAGTAGGCAGTAGGCTAGTGTGTAGGTAGTAGTAGACAGTAGGTGAGGCCAACAGCATTATAATTAACTGCACATAATACGAACTGATTAAAAATTGAGACTGCTATTGTAGTGTTCACTGCACACAATGGGATAGTGCAAGTTGCAATGTATTGATCCTTGGTTACCGCGCGAGTTTAGGTTGTGAAGTGGCGACGAAAACTAGAGAGGTGTGATAAATGAGGTCAAAATGTAAACATTGAGAAGAAAATAAATAAATTTGCAAACGTTAAAGAATCTAATCACGGCAAGTCAAAATTTTATTGTTCCTGTGTTTGTGAATGTGTGACCTCCTCTTGGTAAGGATATGTACTGATTGTGATTGAGTTTTGTTTTTCGTCTCCAAAGGTTATTCTAGATCATAGATTGTAGATGGATGGGACTGTCTTGCATTGCAGGTACTGTAGTCATTTCAATACCTATTCATGTTAATTTAGTGACCGGTCACCAACTGTGGGAAACTCTATTGACATCACAGTTTCCGTTCCGGGAATTTTCATAAAAATGGACAGAAGAAATTGTAACCCAAATAATATGTATCCTCCGCGGCTACGAAACTATAATCGTCGACACAGTCAACGTCAACCACCTCCATTCCGTCCGATTCGACCGGCCCAAGCAAATTTTCATTATCATTACTTTCCTAATAATGTTGGTGGTCAATTTAATTCTACGCGTAAGTAAATTTAACTAGTTCACTTATTAATTTAATTAAGCTTCATACTGCTTCTTAAGACATAGAAGAGTTATTGCGATGTTGTCAATATTAAAGTTATCTTCCTATTCTATTTTCAGCTTGGCAACAAAATTGGATCTGGCCATCGCAAGACCACAACCAATTCAACAATACCATATCTACACCGCCAGTATTTCCAACTGTTACAAGAGAAAATATATTTGGGAACACACCACCGCCCAATCCCAATGAAGTACAAATATTGAATCCAGGTGTAGCAAACTTACGTGAACCAGCTGCGCAAATCAGTTCTGGACATGCTCCTGATCCTAGGAAATGTCGATGGGATCGTTCTACTGCTAACCAAAAGGATGCTCCCACTCCTGGTTAGTTTTCATCAATATAAAGCAAAATTACTAATAAACAAGTCAAATTAGAAATTAAAATCAACAATCTCCTTGTGGGTACCCTGGTCCTGTTTGTTAGAACTACTTCTTTGATTTTGCGATCCTTTTTGACCCATTGTTCGCATGAAACTTAGGATTTTACGTGAGCTTATAGGTTAATTTTCTATCCTATTTTACATGTACAATGTTAGATATTTTATATTAAATATTTTATGCTGACAGCTGACTTTTTAAAAATTTAGTTTCCATCATCCTAAAGTTATTAGAAGGTGAAGATAAATTAGAAACTGACTTAGATCTGTTGGGAACCTTGTCTGGAACTATTGGTAGGTACTTTGTACTTTGGTTTTATTTAATTTCCGTTATTTAGTGATTCTTTATGGTAAAAAATCTTGATTTAAAAATTATCTATCATTGAATTGAAGTAATGTTGCTTACCTTTTAGATAATGTACTGAAATTCAATTGGGAAATAACATTTCCTTTAAAGGAGGAAATAAGACTTGGATTTGCTGAAAAATATTCAGTTCCCAAACCATCAAGAAAAGATGCAGTATATCTATACAACAAAAACTTAGAATTCAACTGCAAACACCTGATGGATACTGTGTCCAGTTTATTAGTTACTGATGACCTTCCAAAATTCATTGATGCAGCAAATGAAGCTTTTTTTGTTGAAAATGTATTTGGACACTACGGTGTTTTGGAAGTAACTAAAATTCTCCTGAACTTACTGGTATTTACTAATTATTCATATTACAATTGATTATTAGAAACAATATTTTTAGGAGCTAGAATATACAATCAACATAAATAATAATAATAATAATATGGTCTTAATTACAATTAAAGATAATATTATTTCCATTTAATATTTGTATAGGAAGGGTTGCATAATATGATTGGACAACCACATTTTTCAATTAAGTCCCGTCTAGTCGTTCTGGTATTGATTCATATAATTTTGACTACTGAAGCTCTTCAGTCGCTACAAGTTTATAAGCCAAAGATGTCCAGGCCATACAGTAAAGCTTTCTCTGCCAATGCCTTTGTCGAAAGATTTAGGAAACTGGTGATGTGCTTCCGAAATGTAAATTGATTCAATTATTTAATTTTTCAAAACATTGATGGGTTTCGTCTCTTTTATAAGTGAATACAATAGTTGTATCGCTCAGCATGTAATCTTGTACGCAATATTTAGAAGGGAAATAAACGAAAGCTATACTGGATGAGATTGGTCTGGGATTCATGTCTTCTTGACGAGTGCGTCTCTAAAATTGACAAACACGATTTCTGGTCTGCCAGGGGGATTCAAACAATGCGTTAGTGCACTATGCTGATTTCCCCATTAATTAAATATAAATTGCCCTTTAAGACAATATTTTATGATTCTTAGTTTATGCATTATTATTATTATCCAATTCAGCTCTTCCTGCAAAATTTCATCTGAAAAAGAAAGTAGAAGTAGAAATCGCCGATGACGATGATGAAGAGGTTGCCATTATAGCACAAATTGACAAGTGTCAGAAACGTGAAGAAATCGCTACTGTTGTTCTCCTATCAAGCGAAGATGAGGAGGAGACTGTAGAAGAAGAGCCTAAATTGACAGTTGTAGTTCCTCAAACTGAAAAGACATCCGCCACAGTAGAGCATCCGGAAATACAGAAAGACCTGCAACCTGAGATACACATTGAAGAAATACGTTCTCCTGAAAGTGGTACAATTACTATTAACGATTAAAATAATACGAAAGTGGTGATTACATTAGAAATGTTTGAGACTGAAATGCCCTTGAAAATTACAATCATTCAAGTGTAATCAAGCCTTGATACCTATTTTTGTTCAAATATTATGTCTTTGATTGATTATTATTAACTGTGGCTTTCAATAAGCCTTCTGATGCCAAATCATTTTACTTTTCCAGTGTGGCAAGAGAATTACTTTCCAGCCATGGAATGTGCTACAGTAGCTCAGCCAGCATCAGTACCTGAGATACACACTGAAGAAATTCGTTCGCCTGAAAGTGGTACGTGATTAACATATATGAATCTAAAGTGGTGATGACACTGGAAATGTCTCGGACTGAAATGTCCTGCATAGTTGCAAATTACAATTATAGGTCTGCAAACATTTCAGGTGTAATAATAAACGCTTGAAATATTGCAGAGCGTCTGTAACCGTTTCAGGTGTAATAATAAACGCTTGAAATATTGCAGAGCGTCTGTAACCGTTTCAGGTGTAATAATAAACGCTTGAAATATTGCAGAGCGTCTGTAACCGTTTCAGGCTAATTTCAGAAAATGGCAGACATTTAAAATAGAAACGATTCCGGCCGTTTGTCAATATTTCATTTCACATTTCAATATTTTAATCGTATTCCAAAACTGAATAATTTCAAGCATTTCATTAGTCTTTAGTAGTTTGAAAACTTATTTTTTATGTCAATGTCATCATCATGACACCTTTATTTTTGAAGTTATTGTTGCCTGCAACGGGTAAAATATTACAGTATGTGTAATGTGTAATTACTAACTTTTTAGAAACAAATAATTTCAGAACAGTTGTAACTATTTTATGAAATTCGATTACATTCGATCACTGTTACAAAATTTTGAAATTAATTTCCGTCGATTGCAGACTTTTAATCACTGCAATCACGCCTTGATACTTATATTTGTTTTTGAGAGCCTTCTGATACCAACAAATCATTTTACTTTTCCAGTATGGCAAGAGGATTACTTTCCAGCCTTGGAATCTACTACAGTAGCTCAGCCAGTAACAGTACCTGAGATACACACTGAAGAAAATCGTTCACCTGAAAGTGGTATATTAATTTAATTGAGAACATGATTTAAAAGAACCTGGTATATCTAAACTCAAATTTTGACATTAAAGTGCGTAGTATTGGTAACCAAATTTTCTGGGATAAAATGTAAATAATTTAAGCACAGGGTAGTTGATTTAGTATCATACCCATTAAATGCACTTTATTCTTGGAATTTAGTATAATATCGGCACATAAACATTTGAAACTTTACAATTTTCTCTAAAAAGCTACTTTTATGAAAATCTTAAACTCAATAGTACTTAGCAATACAAAATGACGACATAAAACGAAACCTAAAATTAATTTCCTGAATATTATAATATGAAACTCAATCATCAGTTGTGCAGTGTGCTAATCCTCTTCATTAGCATTACCTAATTCTGGATACCCTTCCAAAAACTGCCAATTGTGACGATGCTCTTGAGGAACCCACCGTAGTAGCGTTCTTAAGTCTTTTAATAAAGCCGCGGATAAAGGAATTGGATTAGGGTAGAGATTATTTAATATCAACCCAGCCATAGGTCTCTGAGAAGTGACCAGATGAGTCTGCCACACGACTGAGTCTATCTCGTACTTTGAAAAGATCACATTCGGTGCCTCCCTTTCCAGTTTAATTAATTTTACTTCGGTTACTTTCAAAGTTCTGGGCTTTGAGAAATACGGCGTCAGAATAGTGAAGTTTTTGAAGTCTTCTCTTGCCATTCTCTGTATGCGGTTAGGTTTTTCTTTATTTGCACTTATAATAATTTCTATGTAATCGTCTGGGGCAAATATCAAAGACTTTTTCGGGTTTTCTCAATTAAAGCAAATGCTCTATCTGCGGGCAAGAAAGTGTGTCCGGTTGTCAGAAATTTCTGTATCACCTTTACATTTAAAATATTAAAAATGAATACTTGATTGACAACAAGTTATTTGGAAAACTAAATATCAAATACCAAATTTAGTTTTACCGTAGTGAAGTAATTTTCTTCAATCAAATATTTGAATAGAATAGGGACATATTGATTATTGTTTTGACCGGTTGAACGGTCACTCCAAATCACCAGTGCCCTTTTTTCTTCCGGTAGTAGAGGTTGAAAGGTTTCTAGTATATATTTCAATAAACAGCTTGAAACTTCCGAACTGCCTTTTTTCCCTTCCGTTGAATGCCACACGCACATTGTCGAAAATCCGAATGCGTTGACGATAGCCAGATTGTGAGTACCCAACTTTCTCATGTAGTAGTATTCCGGATTAGTTAAAACCGGGCTAAAAAGAACCTATATAAAAAGGTAGGATTAATTTTTTGTTAAAAAAATAGGAACATTAATATTATCGGAATATTTTTTCACCCCTTGCATGTCAACAGATATTGACACATAAAACTCATCGCGCATTCCCTGTTCCATATCCCTCTTTAAATCGTCGTACCCATTCTTAGCATTTGCATGGTGTTCTGTTCGTTCCAGATACAGTTGCTCAAGCTCCTCTTGATTGCCTTGCCGTAACAACGAATCAATGTTAATTTTCAACTCGTCGCATTTTGAGCACGTGTCAGTTTTCGGGCTACCTATCTGCAGTCCTTTCTCACGAATAATTTGCTTGTAGGCCCAAAACCACGGTTCAGCTTCTACTCCATAGCCAGCCATATACAGCTCAAACATTTTTGCTAGGGTCAGATCACGGCTCAAATATTTTCTTACGGGATCGCCATGCTGTATTAAGAAGGGAAAATGGAATTACATTTTAATTTTACTTTTAATAAACCCGAAAGATTATGCTTACCTGTCTTTGGTAGTGACTTAAATAAGTTGGAAACATATCAATATGAGACGCCATTGAGTCTTTAATGTTTGCTGATAATCTTAAGGGCCTGTTATCGTGCCTACCACGGTCGTCAAAAAACATCAACCCCCCGACGATATTTTTGATTGTAGCAGTTCTAAACGGCTTCTGTTAATCGCAAACACTCGTAAAAATGTACGTTGGCAAACTTGTAACTCGATGCCTTCCTCAGTGGGTAAATAGTACTTGTACGATGAACATCTTCTGCTTTGACTTGCGTCAACCTTTCTTTGAGATACCATAACTTTCTTGACTAACCGGGTTAAAATAGACGTTTGAATATCATAGGAGCCATAAGACCAGAACTCGTTAAAAATGGTGAAAAATCTGTCAACCAGTTGCCCACATCCAGGTTTCCTGCAAGTTAGATTGCACAGCCTATTCTGAAATAAATCAAGAAAAATATTAGCTATAACTTCTATAATAAAATTTTAATTTTTACAAAGGAGTGAAATTTTTGGTTTATAAAGTTAAACTTACTTCTACCGGTGGTTCAATGGCAGGTTTAAGTTGACTGTTTGTGGCAACGTACTGAAGGCCATGATTTCTGCGTACTTTTGCCCTAATGTTTTTCCAACTTACGATATTTAATTTGCGCTTACTCTGACAATTACGATTAATCAGGACGCTGGAACACAATAGAGAACTCATTGCACTTTTGTCTTTAAATTTTTCAGAAAATAAATGTAAGATTTTTTATCAATATGTAGTATAAGTTTTTTAGATTTAAACTAATCCGCAAAAGGTATCGTTCGTAAAAGCCATAGACAATTTGCTGCATTCATTGTTTGGTAGCGCACAATTTAAAATGAACAATGTATTTATTGGAGTTACAATTGATGAGGATAAACATTTAGCAGTTGTTTTTTGAAAAACAACTAGTGATTATTCGCTGATATGTGAGTACTGGTATGTTTCATTTTAGACACCCTGCATATATTTTTAAAATTGTGGCTATAGTAAATAATTTATTTTTTATTTGTTATTTGAGGTCATTATGATATACCAGGTTCTTTTATACGGCTCCTCAATTATGATTATTGTTCTGATTGATAATATTGTTTAGCTTTCATTTAGCATACTACTGTCAATAAATCGTTTTTTCCAGTACGGCCAAAAAGTTACTTTCCAGCTAGCCTTGATGATTGGATTTGGCAAGATTGCCCATTAACAGAATCAGTAGATCCAAGTGACAACCAATTTGAGAATGTACCAGAAGCCGGAGTCAATGAAGCGGGACAGTTGAGTCCGGAATTAGCAAACTTAAGTGGACCTATTCAACATTCTTTTCCAGAGTTTGATCCAAATGCAACCATTAATTTAGAAGATTATGAAAGTAATCCTAACACTAGTGAGGAAACTGTTCAAATTTTACCAGAAGATGTCCAACTAGATTCTCAATTGATCGATCAAAATGAAATTTCCGAAAGTAAATTATTTATTGAAAATTCTATATACTCACTTTTGTGCTATTTTCTAAGTTGTGTGCATTTTAAGTATTTTGTAGGCATATGCAGAGATGGAGTTCCTTAAAACCTACCATCTGATAATTCTGAGCACTAGAGCAATTAAAATTATTTTTTAGAATTAATTAAATTACATTTATGTTTTAGCACCGCAAGCTAAGGAGAACTATTTAGCTAAATTTTACCAACACCGATGTAAATGGTGGCCAGATTGGTTTAACATGGATCAAAAATGCATTAGAAAGCTTCGATGGAAATATTTCGGGACGGATGATTCTGATACTAATCTTGCTATTGCAAAACACATGGACTTATTCAAAAATACAGTTTTCAGTCTGTTTTTAAAAGCTGATAAGGATACATTTGTCAATGCTGTGAAAGAAGCATTTTTTATGTACGAAAAGTTTGGTTGCCAAATCGTCGAAAAAATTGCTGACTTTCTAGTTGAAGCAATGCTAGTAAGTATGCTTTATTGTTACAATTTTCATTCATGTACATAGTTTTTAGAAAATATTTATACTTTTCAGATAGGATTTCACTTTTGTGAGTCCCCAGAATGGAAACTGTCATCTCGGCTGATAGCTTTTGTTGTTATTCATATAATTACGGCTGTTGAGAGCATCCAACCAGCAATTATCCCTTGGGAAACGAATGATTCTTATTTTAAGGCATTCGTGGATATAAAGGCCATTTTAGTGGTAGCTGACATTATGGAAGAAATTGACAACGTAATTCATTTAATATTATATATTTTAATCAATTAAAATCTGTTATTTTGCTTTTATTATTAATTTATTGTCAAGTATTTCAGATTGAAATATTTTAACGGTTATACATCCACTATTCACTGCCTTGTAGTTAATATAAATATTTGATTTCAATCAATTAAATTCATCTTAATTAGCTAATTTGGTAAACAAACTCCTATGCCTTTTAGTTGGTATAAATCCACCATTTGTCCTTACCTTTATAATTTTTTAAAGTGTTTGGATTTTCTTTTTAGGATCAATTTCAAAAGGAAATTGCATTTTTAACCCGTACATGGGTTAATGGTACTGGCGATGAAGATAGCATTTCCCTTTCCCCAGATGTTATTGCATTATATGAAAACAACTGTTATAAGGAAGCCGATCTCATTATAAGTGTAATTAAGGTTAGATATTTTCTCGTTTTGCTGGTGTATTATTTCTGATATCAATTTAACTATTTCTCCCAATTAAATTCCATTATTTTTTTTGGTTGATGATATTATATTAACTACTTTTTGTACTTTTTAGTTTATCAAACAAAAATGTGGCCAAAACACTGAATCGTTCGACGAAGAAAAGAAGTCAACCCGCAAGTATGTTTTTATATGCAACATACCATGCTCATTATTTTTGTCTTATTCAAGGTGATTTAAATGTTTCCATGGCTACGCCTTCAAGGGTAAGGGGACGACATACTCCAGAAAACTGATTTCCCCAACCAGTTTTCCGAATTGAAATATGGGAGGAAAATGGTTGGAAAAACTGGTCGGCGGAAACCAGTTTTCTGGAGCACGTCGTTACTTTAACCCCTGAGGGCGTAGCCATGGAAACATTCAATCCACCTTGGTCTTAGTCCCAATATGCTAAAATTGTTTTGAAAAAACAGAAAATCCCAAAAACGAAAAATAGAAGAGACGCAAGTCAACCACAGCGATGATGATTGTGTCATTTTGGAAACTGATGATGTCAGCACAACTGTTGGTGATGCTAAACAAAGTGATTTAGTCTCGTGCAAAGATGCAAAATATAAATCGAAGTTTGTTCCGCATAAGAAAAACAGCAGACTCAGTTGGACATCTTTAACAAAAAAAGTAAAGGAATTGGAGACTTCTGCCGTTTCTAAGACAAATACCAAGGTCAGAAAATATTGCGCTCATAGAAAATCACTTAGAAAGACAAAGGCATTAAAGAAGAAAAGCTACTGTCCAAGGGAAAATATTAGATCCCTCCGAGATTTGTAATGTAAACTAACGAAATTTTTTTAGTAACTGTAGGAGTAGAGGCTCACTGATGAGGCTCTATTAATTTTACCTTCTATAGTTAGTAAAAAATTATTACCAGGGTATATTTTAAACGGTGCTTTAAAATCTTAAGGAAAATGTTTTCTTAATTTATTGCAGAAGCCACGTTCTGAAAATGTGATAAATGATTCAACGGCTTCCGAAAATGGGAAAGAATCTCGAGATAGAATTGAAATGAATTTGAAAGAAAGCGACATTCCTTTAGGCAAGACACATGTACCATTGGAAAAAGAAGATCAGTTTGCACAACAAAATAATATCTACGAAACATCGGAATTAGAAGAAGGAGAAATTCATTCTGAAGAAGAGGAAGACGGTCAGAATGCAGAATAAACTGAGGAGGAAACAGCGAAATCGACAAACTCTAAGAAAGTAATGGAATCTCCAGATATCATGGAAATGGATAAAGCGAGGGAAACCAAGGAAACGGATAAATCTTCCCCTACTCATGCCCTTGAAATACCAGATGCCGTCAGCGAAGACTTTGTGGATAAATTGCTAACTGGTAATTTAAAAATTGTGTTCACTGACAAGGGGGCTCTATTTTAAAGCTTCTTTAATATTCCCGTCGTCGCAGATTTGTAAATTTACATTTAGTTGACCGTTTATTTCGTTAACGTTTGCAGTAATTATTATGTTCCTATTATTTTAGTTTATGTCGTATACTTATCAAATAGACGCAGTAATACCAAGTAATTTATGTTGATTTTTATTAATTTAATTATGATTACCCAAAACGTTATAATGCAAAAATAGCAAAATATGTTAATTTATAAATATCACTAAATTAAAAAGTTGTTCCATTGTATTACGAATTTTCAAAAATTTATTAGCACAAAATAAATTGAGGTTTTTGTTAATTCTGATAATTTTTTGTTAACTAACAAGTTCTTTTTTAATTCCTAACGAACAATTTTGTTGTTTAACGAGGAAAATATTTGCGTAAATTATTTCTTATTTCAAAAGTAAGTGCCTCTAACTCTGGTTGGTATGGATAGATTATTTTTAGTTTCGCTTCCGGCTCTATGCAAATATTTATCACTTTGTGACAGGATCGGGAATGTATAAGTACTTACGTCAAAATCTCATTAAAACATTTTGCATTATTACTGTCTAGCTTTATAAAAATCCGAATGGTGACCTGTAGTAATCCCATTTAGCTCCGCACATAACAAATATATTTTCATCAATATTTGTTTTATTTCGGTTTAATAAATAATGTTGTTGTGGTTACAGTCAAATGTGACGCTGAAGGATGTATGTTTCCTGTTATTTGGTGTGAAGTATAGTACTCAAAAAATATTTGTTAACGATGGGGTTACTAGAGGTCATCATTCGGATTTATATAAAGCTAGACAGTACATATATTAGTTATATGAGGCATTAGAAAAATAAGGAAATGCTTATATATCGTGACCAAATTTTATATCAGCTTCTTAACCAACTGCAAAAACTGCGAAAAGTATCTTATTTGGTTTAAATACGTTTGCCTGTAATTTCATTCTCCACCATTCCATATTAACACTTAGTTTACAGATGATTGACACACTGTTAAACTGAAAGCAGAGTAGTGACCCCTCATCTCTTTCTGTAACAACCAAACGTGATATTGAATAATTTTTTGATGAATTATTATCTAATGAACTTCATGTGTTTGTAAGCTTACGTCGGGAATAAAGGTAATCTTATTGTCCAGAAACATTGTGCCTACCTACCTATGCAAAAAACCTACATTTATTATGCATGTTGTTTAGATGCGTGTGGTAAACAAATAGTGCTATGCTATTTTAAAAACATTTTCGTGGTTCTATAATAATTATTTGTTGCGCTTTCGTCTTTATCCAATTCCTGGAATCGTTCCTGTAAGCATACATTCTGTAATAATATTTTTAAACGGAATTATATCAAATGAGTCTACAACCAACTGTCTCTTATTCAAATCAATTTTTATGTATTGATACACTAATTTATGTTAGAGCACATTTAATTATCCTTATTTCCCTGCACCTAAAATGTCCCACCAGGAAAACCATACTCATAGAATAGAACCAACAAAATCGCAAACTGAATATAAGCCTTTATAACAGGAAGCACCATGTAATAAATGTATAATTAAATGCCTCCTGATGATCGACTAGTAAGAGTAATATAAATTTACTATGGGAAAGTAGACATTAAATTACTTATTCTATGCATTAAAAATTATTTTTAATGTATACTTTGTACTGACATAATTAGGTTTTGTTTGTTATTGTCCAACCAATCAGAATCCCCTCAAATTGATATTATATCATGTGTACTTATTATTTTCTTATATTATTCACTACAATTTTGTTGCAGTTGCTACTTGGGTTAGATCGAATTAATAATCTTTTTCTATGAAAAAGAAATTATTAATAGATGAAGACGCTATATAAAAGTAAAGTGTGGTCTTGTGGTGGGCATTATTATAATAGAAAGATGCTGCACTTTCTTCCAATTCAAAATGTTGAAATTGATTTTGTTGTTTTTTGTGATTATTATCACGACAATTGATTTGTGCGTTGGGATTTACTCTGAATGTGATTTCGTGAATAGTTCAGAAAATTGCCGTTGTACTGAATTTATTGGTCATTTTAATTTGCGGAAAATTAATTGTCCTACAACTGATGCTAATATGCTCATTTTCCCATTGCCAAACGAACAGCAACAAGCACATGTAGTTGTAGACTGCTATGGATCAGTAAGATTTAGCTGGAAAATATTTGAAGGTGTTGATCTAAACAAAGATGGTTTTCGCATAACACAATTGAAGTTTGATTCTTGTAATTTGGAAATAATCAGCGACGGTAGCTTTGCGTTCTTCCAGAAGCTAAACGTAGATGAATTAAATTTAAAGACTTTGGGTATTCAAGGCACTAAGTTAATGAAGTTTCCTAATTTTTCCAATTTTGAGAGACTCGAAAGATTATCTCTTTTAGACAATAAACTTGAAAATATTCCAAGTGATGCATTTGCAAATAACCGGAATCTGACCGAAGTATCTATCATGTATAATGGAGTGAGTGCTATTGGAAACGCTCCTTTCCCAGACACTCTAATCAGCCTTAATCTTAAAAATAACAAAATATCGTCGTTGACATTTGAATCGCTTGCTAATCTTAAGAATCTTCAGGTTCTTAATTTAGATAATAACCCTTTGACCAATCTCGAACCAAATGCATTCACAAATCTAATTGAACTGAAGGAACTTTCATTACTGAACGTCGCCATCAAGGAATTTCCTCAATTAGCAAACTTGATTAAAATAAAACAGTTAAAAGTTGTACGCCATTTACGGCATTTCCACTCTAAGCCATTGCCAAATATACTCGATTTGAGAAACATGCCAAATCTGGGGAAACTATACCTCATTAGACTAGACTTGGTAGAATTTCCAAATTTAAAAAATCTTTCAAATCTCACTGAATTGAATTTGTCGGCAAATAAGATTAAAACATTTCCAAAAAATTATTTTGCTGAGTTTCCCAAACTAGAACGGTTAGATCTATCGTATAACAATCTTTCTCTATTTACAAGAATTCAACAATCTCCCTTCAAAAATAACTTACAACTGCAAGAGCTCCTTCTACAATTTAACAAAATTAGTTCAATTTATGATGATTGGCGAATCTCTTTAAAACATTTGACAAACCTTGATTTAAAAGGAAATGAATTCACTCATCTGTCTGCGAAAGACTTTTCATTTACACAAAAACATATTACAGTGAACCTGTTGGAAAATCCTATTAGGAATATTGATATGACTGATGCATTGGTTTATCTCGTTAATGATTCCCAACGTGATGTGAATATACTTTTATTAAACATTCTTCTGAATTGTGATTGCCAATCAATATATCTAAAAAACTTTACTTCTAACACCTACAAAATTGCATTGGGTAATCCTACCTGTGAAAATCCGAGCAATTTAAAAGGATCAATTCTGACCGAAGTTAAAGATAAAGATTTCAGGTGCCAAATACATCCTGAATGTCCTTTCAATTGTGAATGCTGGCAACGTCCGGTGGATTCTACAATTTTGATTGACTGTTCTAACAGAAGTCTCAACATGTCTAAATTTGGACTTCCTCAAATTGATAACATTGACAGTCTACTGGATCATTTAACCCCCACGAGATTGAATCGTAAAGATTGGAAACTGGAACTTGATCTTTCTGGAAATAATATCACAGAATTAACAGATCGCTACGCTTCAACAATTTCTCGGCATTTAAATTTAGTTGATCTTTCAGGCAATCAATTAACATCCTTGTCCTTCCTTCGTGCTTTAAAAAATAACCCTACAACCACTTTTTCCTTAGCAAATAATCCTTTTCCATGCTATGACTGCTTGGGATTTCAAAACCACTGGCGAGAATTTTCTGACCGCTTGGATGTGGACAACATGACTTGTATTTTCAGCAAAGAAAAGGATGTACAACACCAACGGAATAGTTTACATGCACTCGAATTAGGAGTTATATGTCCTGAACTTGCTAGTTCTAACCAAATACACTATTTCGTCATTGTTGCATCACTCTTGTTGATATCCGTGCTCATTATCATTTATTTAACACGGGAAAAGGTAAAACGTAGTATTAAATTTTAATCTTTATTAATTATTTAGTTTTATTCCCGTTTTTATATTAATAATAGGAATACACGACATATTATATGGAAGGTTCTCATTAAAATGTTAATGAATTTTACAAACTTAAGATTTAAATTTATTTTAACTGTTTTAGATGAGAAGACAGCGTGAATTGAGAGAAATTATTAATCTACTAAACGGAAGAAAAATTAACGAAGATGAAGAAACGAAGGATGATCCACTGAATTTTTTGTTCGACCCAAATTATGAAATCAAAAAGAATTCTTTCTTGATTGGTGAGCTAGTTATTTCATGCTTTGTTCATTTGCTTAAAACAAGTTTAAGATATTTGCAATCTATAAATTGCACTTAATTCACCACGAAAATGGAAAATTTTTGTTTCATTCATACTCATTTCATATTAAGTATTTATAAACAGTTTTAGCGGCAAATAAACTAAGTAAATTATTAAATGTTGTCATATTTTTCTAGATAAACAGTCTATACTTGGAAAAGGGGAATTTGGAGAAGTGTTCAAAGGACTGTTACACGGTTTAGATAAAACAGCTGCATTTAAAACCGTCCGAAGTGACCGTGGCACTGGACCCTTGAAAGCCCTCGTCTCTGAAGCAAAAATACTGATGTATATTGGACCACATGAACATTTGGTCACGCTTTTAGGAGTATACCGAGACGAAATAACTTCAGGTACCTATAATAGGACATGTCCATAAAG
Source organism: Tomocerus qinae (assembly GCA_020055645.1). Taxonomy (NCBI): domain Eukaryota; kingdom Metazoa; phylum Arthropoda; class Collembola; order Entomobryomorpha; family Tomoceridae; genus Tomocerus; species Tomocerus qinae. The sequence continues at coordinate 47,670,747 of CM034546.1, read as the reverse complement.
TTATACTATTGTACACGCAATTTTCACTCATTTACTGCCACTGAAATATTTCAGTATAAAATTACTTTATTTCAACTGAAATAAATCTCAAAGAAGTTTCAGAATGCAATTGAACTTCTTTTGTTGAATTCATTGTACCTACACATTTGACACTTTCTAGGAATCCTCTACGTCGCTATAGAATTTTGTGAATTTGGATCTTTGGAATCATTTCTAAGGAAAAACAAGACGTCGTTTTCTAACAATCCAATTTTAAATCCGAAGGTAGAAGATTATGCTGATGCAAGTAAAACAAGAACCCCAATAGTAATTAACTGGTACCGAATTAAATTTTTACAATTCTCATAAACCTTTTGACAAACTTTTATTAAGAATGGCACAATAAATGATATCATTTCCTTTTTGAAACAGGAAGCAAACTGCAGACGAATTTAAGCAGTCGCTGTGCAACATCAAAAGTTTATTGATGTGGTCAGAACAGATTGCCATTGCTATGGAATACCTAGGACAAAAAAATGTTGGATTATTAATTAAACAATAAAAAGCCTATAAATTACATTTGAAATAATATAATATGTAAATAATACTATTATACAGGTTATCCATTCCGATTTGGCTACGAGGAACGTTCTGCTAACGTCAGAAGGCAATGCAAAAGTGTCGGATTTTGGTCTGAGTCGACGTACTTATAATTACACAGAATATATCAAAACGGCAAAAGACCCTTTACCCTGGCGTTGGCTGGCAATTGAAAGTCTTCAGTCAAATACTTTTTCAACCAAGTCGGACGTGTGGGCTTATGGAATCACTTTGTGGGAAATATTTTCTTTGGGCGATATTCCCTACCCTGGAATGGCTCCCACCTTGGAATTTATCCAAGAGCTGGAAAACGGACTCAAAAATTTTAAGCCCAAATTGGCCTCTGACAAAATGTGATTAATTTAGCTATTTAGATATTAATCGAAATCAAAAGACGTATGATCTGATTATACTTGCTTTACATAAATTATTTAAATGTCAATCTATTGTTTTAGATATGATATTATGGTGCGTTGTTGGCATTTGCATCCTGAGATGCGTCCATCATTTTCGTCATTGAAAATTATTTTTCATTATGCATTCTCCAACGGGGCAGAATGTCTTGAGGGCAAGGTTTGTACTTATAATTTCGTTTTTACAAGACTTTAAATGTTTACAAACGCAGAGGTTTTACTAAATCATAAATTTTTGGTGATTCTGTTCTCAGTTGTCACAAGGACTATGTTTGGATGATATTGCCCTGCAAATTGCATTAGATTGTTACACACAAATTTAATCAGTGTTCTTACTTCAATTTCAGATATTGTAATTTAAATATTAGTGAAAAAGATGCTTACACACTTTTAGAAAATACCAGCGTATTAACAAGATCAACCTTCGTTGCAACAATGAGGATCGAGAATGAAGGTTTAGAGATAAGGAATATGCTTTATCGCCTTCATGATTACGTCTTAGAAACGTAGGATATACCTATACTAGAGTATTTTGCATTAGTAGTGTGACTGTAGTACTGTATTTACGTAGAAGATTGGCCCAATTAATTGGGTGGGAAATGAAAATTCAGTTTTTTCATGTGTGGATCCAAATCGTCCAATTTGGATCCATTCTGAAATTTCATTTCCAAATCCTCCGATTGGGCCAACCTCATTGGCATAACAAAATGACTGTATAGTTAATCTTGTGCTTATATCCAGTGTTATAACAATTGTTGGGAGTGGTTTTCCTTATGGATGTATCAAATATCTACTACATATAAGGTAACCATAATTGCGGAGTAGGTTAATCTTTTTAATATATGTTGGATTATCGTTAATAATGTAATAACAATATCGTCCCTTAAGGATGGAAAAAGCCTCTATCCACTTTCAGATTGGTATACCCATTTTTTGAGGAAAAAGCCTAAATCCACTTTGGAACGTTTGGTGCAGGAAATAGCCTTTATCCTCTTGCAGCTTTGCACGGTGTACACTTCCTTTGTTCAATTTGTGACAAAAGTCTCATAAATGGTTCTGTGATTAGATGAGTTGTTTTCTTTTTAAAAGACAAAGAAATGTCTAAAACCCCGGGTTTTAAAATGGTATGCGATTTCAGATACCCCAAGTTGCATAAAACTACCAGTGAATGTAGCCTAAAAACGGTTTATATGGGATTTTCCATAAGAAATTAAAAAGAGCTTTTTATCTTTGTTCTTCAACGTTCGGGAGACTGATTTTTATTTCGCAAGTACATGTGGACCTTAAGATTCTTTCGCTGAAAACAGTTTTGACAGAAATTTATCGGTGGCTGAGATTCGTTACCTTAAAAGTGGTTTTCTCCAAATTTTGACTTCGTCAAACTCAGAGGTGGGACGCTTTAATCAACATTTTATTTTTTGAAAAAATTTTTAAGGCTAAATGCCGTAAGTCATTGGAACATTGTATTTGTCGGCATTAGGGAACCATGTTTAAAAATTACATGAATTTTTTTAGCGGTAAACTTCGTTCAGTCTCACATTACCCTTTTGTCACAAACTGATTATGAAAGTAGACACTACTGTGCTTTGCTTGTAAAGTTATAGGGGCGTATTGATGCATAGTTAATATTGGCGGCGAAAATATTGAAATTTTATTCTTCCTTCCAGCCAGTTCAGTTTTATTTATCCATAATCAAAATTCGAATTCGTGTCATTAAAAGTTTTGTTTTTGGTTTATTATATAATAGTGAACCCAGCTAAGGGGGCAAATCTAGCACTCAAGAGAAATTCAGCAGGCCACCCATCACAGTAATAAAAACAATTTCGAAAACATCCCACTAGGTTGTTAACTTTGTAAATACAAAGTACATTTAAATTAATACACCTTTATTTTCTACAGTGGTTGGAAAAATTAGCTGCAGCCCCAACTTCCTGATAAAAAGGAATTTCCTACACCAAAATAATAACTGTAGATAGTAGCATCAAATACAGGGAACAATGAAAGACTATTTCCGAAAAAACTCCCTTAAAGTTACCAAAACTTTTAAAATCGAAAAAATAAGATTCCCTCTAGGATTTTGGAAAAACGTTCAAATCCCATGAGTACAACTTACGAATAAATATTTTTAAAGAATAGTTAATTACCCAGTGCTGTTATTTAATTCTACAAAAAGATATCCCAAATGGCACAAAAGAATTAAGAGAGTAGTAAAAAGTAAACCTAGCTCTATTAAAAAATGTTGAATAAGTTTTTCGATATTATAGCAGAACCAATTTGGGTTAGAAGTTTTGAAATGCTATTTAATACGCACATTACGATCATTACGAAATGTTCCCTTTCGCTAATCATTTCCATTCGATCCCCACTCACCATTCAACCTTCTTATGTAAACTATTATTATTTAGATGTTATAACAATAATATGAAACGACTCATTTCGTTGGTTTAGATTAATTGGGCTTGCGCATTTTACTTTTTTGCTTTTAAGGAGCCTGCAAATATTCCGTGTGCAGTTGATGGGAGGAGGGGATACCCAAAAGTGTTGCAGTCAGAACTTGCGTTACACATGTGGGAGGGGGTTTTGCTTTACGTAATATATGCAGGTTCCCTAGGTTCTCCCTACCACACGTACATATATATATATATATATATATATATATATAGACAGGTAAATTTATCAAGTCTGCGATTATATATAGAGATTAGATAAAATTTTACAAATCTTGTGTACATTCTAGCATATATTTCGAGTATCAATAAAAATAATAAATACTTCATTTAGTCAACTTGTTTATTCTTACTGTGCCCCGACAACTTTACGTAATGCTGCAAGAGGATAGAGGCTGTTTCCTGCACCAAACGAAAATTGGAGATAGGCTTATTCCTGTACCAAACAAAAAATGGATTTAGGCTTATTCCTGCGCCAAACAAAAAATGGATTTAGGCTTTTTCCTGTACCAATCTGAAAGTGGATACAGGCTTATTCTATCTTTAAGGGACGATATGCCTTACTTGTTAACAGATGTCGCATATTTTTAGCTGTAACAAATGCAATGCAAAAAATAATACGCTTGTTATATTTTATTATATGTAAAATGACCTTTGATTTATTTCTATAAATACTGAGTAATACTAAATACTTTTCATACTGAGTGGGATGCGCACAAAGATTCACTTTTGGCAAATATATATAACCAGAACAACTGAACCGGTAGCCCATTGTTACTGATATTCGAAGAGAGAGAAAATGTTGAGCAGAGTTCACAGACTCCAATCCATATACATTTCATTTTGCATTCTGCACCCCAAACTGCACACCAAACGCAATTCGTGTCAGAGTCCCAGACCACACATACCCCATTGTCTTTTTCATTATTCGACTTAATAATAAGCTAAAGTTGGAGCAATCGTCTTCTTGTTCTACGTCAATTTGTTTTATGTGTGTACTACAATGTGGATTACGGTATCGACAAGTAGAGTGAGATGAACTGACCAGATGGTTAGTCCTATGTACTCACTGGAAATGAAATGTTTCTAGGGAATTTTCTTAGATATGGTCATTTTAAGTAAACTCACTGGAAGTGAATTGTGTTAAGTAGAGCTCTTATGTAACATTACCATTCCATTCCCAGATACTAAAATACTATTTAATGTTTAATGTGAGTATGCAATTTTGAGGATACGTTGTTCATCTGACCCATATACATAGAATAAAGGAATATAAGAGTAGGTACTCGCCGCTGTATGAGAATATTGCTTTGAAGATTTGAGACACTATGTAAACCATACAAATCTACTAACGTTTTATTCATCTATTTTTTCCAGCTCATTTTTAATTCCATTAATTTGTCTTTTGTTCTTGGCTGGCAAAGCAGTGAGCTCTGAAGGAATCGTATAGGCCACCCAGTTAGCTAGGTGGATTATTGATATTATTTTATAAGATATTTCGTGCTATCAAGGAACAATATGGAATATTATGAACTTATAGCAAGGAAATGAATTATAATTCCAAGGTTCTTTTTCACAATGAGAAACTACACTGAAACTCATCAATCGAAATTGGTCAAATAAACATATTAATATTTTCCTATGAACTTAGCTGTGTCACGTATAAATATTAAATAAGATTAATAAGTCAACGAGTTTAATGCTTTATAAACGTATAAGGGTGTGGTTGTACTTATTTTGTATAATCTCGAGCCGTCTATGCTAATGCGCTTAGAGCAGCACCCAGAGCTAGTTCGTTTATGTGTTTACATGCATAAAGTACCGTTAGAATTGTGCATGCACCTACCAAGCTATAGTAAGATTTATATAACTAAAAAATAGTAGCTACCTAATTAATCCCTATTGTCTTTTGTAAATAGTCCCGTTACTCCTAAAAAGTCCTTTCACTTAATTTTCCTAAAATATTATTTAGGAAAATTAAGGGTCAATCAGATACAAGCAGCATTTGGCCATAAGAGCCCATATATAATTTTTGCTGCTTTAATCCCTCAAAATTAAATATTAATGAGGAACTTGCATCTAATTGTTCGGGGTCAAAAGACATAGGATCTCGAAGGTAAGTATAGAAAGCCGTCAAGCTCCTTTAGTCGGGATTCAGTTGCAATCCAGTAAGTTGCTTTCGACAACTCAGAGGATTTTGATGTCGCCTGCAGTATCATTCGATACTTGAACGGCCGTATTTAGAGATTGCTCGTCAATCGGATCGGGTCGCCCCATACTTACCTTTTACGTGTAGTTGAACTGTCCACAAGTCGTAAGTAATTTTGTGTAGTTTATTTTAAGTTAGTCAAGTAATATATTTAGTTATTAGTATTTAGTTAGTTAATTAATTAGTAAGTCGATAGTAATTATGTAGTGTTAATACTGATGTTTATTGGACCACATGAACATTTAGTCACCCTCTTAGGAGTATACCGAGACGAAATAACTACAGGTACCTATAATAAGACATGCCCGTAATGTTATACCATGGTACACTCAATTTTCACTCATTTCCTATGCCATTAAACCATTTTTTTTAATTTGAAAATTTATAGAAATCCTCTATGTGGCTATAGAATTTTGTGAATTTGGGTCCTTGGAATCATTTCTAAGGAAAAACAGAGACTAGATAGAATAGAGACTTCATTTTCAGACAATCCAATCTTAAATCCGAAGGTAGAAGATTGTGCAGATGCTAGTAAAACAAGAACCGGTACCAAATTAAATTAAACTCTAATAAGGCTTTTAACAAACTTTTATTACAATGAATGAATGAATATTGATTTTATTCTCGACGAGCCTTGGCCCATAGAATATAAAGAAAAATTACAATTTATAATTATAAAGATATTGTAGAAATAAGTACACTAACTATATGCCGACCAACTGATCCCTTCAAGGGAACCTATCCCTCTACTACCCGAATACCTCCGCCACTTGGCGTCCGGTGAATCAGAACTTAACCAACCTTTTGGTTAAGCTATTACACTCCGCACATACAGCCTTAAGCACCCATCCCCCTACACAATATCTTATGCATCACAAATTGTTACTGCATTAATTAATTTAAACAAATATTTGGAGCTTGTCAAAATTAATTACGTTTCATTTTGGTCTAAGATATTAATAAAATTTATCCTATTGAGAGCAGTCTTAACATAAGCCAATAACATTTTTATATTTTCTATCTTACTACTATCAAATAGTTAATACATACAATGAACATCTTTAGGTATCAGACTCTGAATTTCCTTTCTATTGTGTGCACAACACTCAGTCAGCAAATGGAAGAAGGTATTTGGTCGCTGTAAATTACATAAGTCACAAACTAAACAATCTTTAAACATAAATATTTTACTCTTATATGACAACATGTCACAATTCAGCCTCAACTGACTCAATAGCCTGCCATCCCAAAAGGACAGTTTATGGGATTCCGGGCTATTAAGTCTCACAATATCATAATGTTCAAAATATTTGTAATTGTCATAACCTGCTAATGATATTAGATCCTCCTCCTTACTTTTATTTACTAGTGTACTACATATTTCCACATAATCATTAGCTATAAGTTTACCCGTGTCATCCTCCCAAATATCTCCTAGGCCGATTTTCTCAGTGAACGTTTTACATTGGCTTACCCAGTTGTAATTATCACCAGCATCAGTATTCGCCAATTTATTAAGTACCACGAAGCATTTTTTAGCGTACCTATTATCATCCATTGTAAATAATTTTTGTAGGAAGCAAAGCAATCGCTTTGCGATCAACACCCATAGCTTAGTTCTGCTTGTTTCTAATCTTACCACGCATTTAGGCACAGTGACTTTTACTCCCAATACCTTACGTATAAATTTTGTCTGACATGTTTCTATTTTCTCCACATATTCCAAACCCCAAATGTGACAGCAATACAGCAATGTAGAGAGAGCAACTGAGTCGAAAAGCCGAACTTTGGAGTCTAACGATGCAAGCCTTCCCTTAGCAAAGACGGAGCACACCCCATTTTGAGCAATAGCAGCTTTCTTTTTGAAGTAAGCAACTGCCTTGGCAAATTTCCCTGATGACGAGAAGGGCACCCCCAAGTATACATATTCGTTGACTATTTCCAGAGGTTTTCCATTATAGGCAAAATTTAGACGCTTTTCCAAAGGTCCCCCTCTTCTAAATACGACCACTTTAGTTTTGGTGATGTTTACTTTGAGTTCTAATTTACGGAAGTATATTTCAAGTGTCCTAATTTTCCTCTGCAGGCTTAATCTGTTATCGGCCACTACAATTGTGTCGTCGGCATAAAGTAGAATATGCAGCATGAATTTGTCGTTAATCGGCACCCCTCTCCACCCTTTTCTCTGTAGTTCCTCCTCAATGTCGTGAATATACAGGCTGAGGGGCGAGAGGCAGCACCCCTGCATCAGGCCCTCCGTGATGTCTATCGGTGAAGTTACTTTTTCTGGCAATCGGATCTGTGTCGACGCTTGTGAATAAATTTTCTCCAAAATTCTGATGATTTTTCCGGAGATGCCCAGGTGAAAAAGACGAGGCCATAGTATCTTGTGACTAATGCTGGGAAAAGCACGGGCAAAATCTATGAAGAGTGCATAGACCTTTTTCGAATTTCTAGTCTCAATCTGTACTGCACTGTTCAAGGTAAAGATTTGATCTTCGCAACCCCTGGCTTTCCTAAAGCCACCTTGCGCTTCAGGGAGAACACCTGTAATTTCTGACCATTTCTGTAATCTGGTACATATTATTTGTGAGAAGAGTTTGGCTATACAGTTCATAAGGGCTATTGGGCGATAATTGGCCGGATCTTCTGGGTCTCCCTTCTTGAACAGCATAACGGTGATTGACTCCGCCCAGTCCTTAGGAGGATCTTCCGAGTCTAGAATATTAGTAAAAATATCCAAAATTTTCACCACACAATCCTCTGGTAAGCACTTGATGAATTCATATGCTATTTGGTCTGGTCCCGCCGCTTTTTTGGTTGGGAGATTTCTTATGGCCACTGTTAACTCTTCCAGCCTGAATTCTGAGGTTTGAATTTCATGTCTTGCATCATAGAATAGTGTACTTTCCGTTGACCTACTCGGCAGCACATTTTTATAATAATCGATCCATTTCTCTTCCTTAATGTTATTCTGAATTGTTGACACTTTTCTGAACATGTTCACGGCTTTCCAGAACTGTGGCTTCTTAGCATTTTTCAATTCTTTCCTTTTCTTATCCCAGAAGTCTTTTTGTTTTAACTTTCGTGTTTTAGTGTATTCGGCCTTTGCATTATAATAATTCACTCTCGCTTCTGGAGCCCAACTCCGCTTTTTTGCAATTATATTCAATGCACGACATTTCCAGAGTAATTTTCTGCATTCCACGTCAAACCATGGTGCATCAGGTACTAATTTTCTTCTTTTTCACCATTTTTGATTTTTTTGCAGCGTCCTGAATTGCGTTTTTTAATTCTTGGTAATTCGATATATCTTTTTCCATCACAATATTTCGATACTGATCAGCTGATTCCGGTTTCCAACTCAGAGTGCTCTCCCCCCAAATGCATGAATTTTGTATGTCCCCTAGCTGGAGTTTTATAGGAAAATGACATGACTCAATGAAATTTAATACCTTAAAATCTACAAACGATTCACACGCTTTATAATTTAATAACATATATTCAATGACACTTTTGCCATTTTTATTAATAAAAGTGAACTCCCCTTTTGAATCACTTTTTGATCTCCCATTGGCAATTACCAAGCTGTGGTCCTCAATGAACTGAATAAGGTTGCTCCCATAAAAATTTACCATCCGATCACAGGATAATCTAGTATGATTACCAACTTTGCAATGTAACTCGTCCACTGAGATGTCATACAAACCGACACGGCCGTTAAAGTCTCCACCGATGATTACTGGAAGAGAATGACACAAATAGACATTCTCTATTAAATTACTTAATTTAATTAAATTATTATTGTGACAATCATCTTGATGTAAGTATACAATTCCCAATAATAAAATTTTTTTTGAGGCTAAACACTCCACTTTACATAAGATTCAAGATTGATCAATGTCAATTATTTCTATTAATTTAGTCAAATTTTTATTTAGTAATAGCGAGATACCTCCTATAGCTCTACCTTTGTTATGTTCTCTTGTTGCCGGCTGACTAATACAATTAAAATGACTTAAATAGCTAGGTAATTTAGAGGGGACTACGTCCCAAGTTCCACATAATCCTATCGCAGATGTTTGCATTAGCTCCCATTTTTCATCACTATTTAAAGAGTTTAATTTTTTCATACCTTCCATATTCCACGTAATAAAGTTAAATTTAATTATTACAAGATTTGAACGTGTTTGACTATTCCTGGGCCCGAATCCTCACGAAGTTCGCGGTCGCTTTTTAGAGATGGAACCATCCTCCTTCGTTTCAAAGACATCTGTGACCACCCCGTTTTCCCTGATTACTAGTGTTGAACCCGAGATTCTAAATGCGATGCCTGGACGTATTTTTTTGATATCCGCAGCCTTTTTCCGGAGTTCCCCTTGCTGTTTTCTTTCTTCTACTGAAAGGTCATCATTGATGAAAATGCCCCGATCCCTTAACTTTCCTCTGTTCCACATCATTCTTTGCTTGTCGATAAAACGCACTAGTTTCACCAGAATGGGCCTATTGATCCCTGGGCGCGGCTTCCCCATACGAAAAATCTTGTCCACCAAAATACCTTTGATCTCCAACGTATTGGCCACGTCGTCGAATATTGAACACAATTTTTCCAATGTCTCCTTCTCCTCTTCTGGGGCCCCCTGGATAACGACATTGTTTTCTTTTAGGGTCTGTTGAACTTTGGTTAGTGCTCTTTTACTTTCCGAGATTGTTTGTTGTAAGTTGGTTGCGAAAGTGGTTTCTAGATTGTCAATCTTCGAAGTGAGCCGGCCTTCCATAGCCATCAAAAGTGTTTTTATTTCGGAGTCTCCTCCTTCCTTAGATGAGCCTGACATACTAGCACTTTTTATTTTTTTCAACGGAGGGTTCTCAAATGTAGCTGCGACACTAGTTAAACTGTGCATTGAGTGAGGGTAGATAGATAAAATTAGCTTAAAATTTTGTAAAATTCAGGATCCAAACTCAACATGTGTTTACGTTCAAACCTCCCGCGCGCTCTAACTTTTATTACAAATGGTACCCTAAAAGGACCTACCCCCAATTTGTCAACACTAAAATGTCAACAGGGCAAAAAAAAACCGAAAACACCTTTTGTCAACACCGTTTTATTTTTTGTCAACAGCAATTATCTTTTTTGTCAACACAACTGTTATTGATGCTATACCTTAAAAATTAATTCTGACTTTAATGGTAAAAATAAATAATGGCTATTAGTACTTGTACTAGATTAAATCAAACAATTAAATAAGCCAAATAATCAGTACTAAGAAAAGTATCCCGAATATTCTAAGATTTTATAGTTTGTTAGCATTGATATAAATCCACTCAGAGTCATTTTGGTTAACTTTCGAATATTTTTTTAAGTTTTACAATAACCTGAGGATCTTTTTTGTGCTTAAGTTTGCTTCACAATTATCCCTTCGTGGACAAATAATTATAAATCATGTTTTGCATAGACATATCGTCCCTTAAGGATAGAATAAGCCTGTAACCACTTTCAGATTGGTACAGGAAAAAGCCTAAATCCATTTTTTGTTTGGCACAGGAAAAAGCTAAAATCCATTTTTTGTTTGGTACAGGAATAAGCCTATCTCCAATTTTCGTTTGGTGCAGGAAATAGCCTATCCTCTTGCAGCATATATATTATTTGCTTTTTGAAATAGGAAGCAAACTGCAGACGAATTTATGCAGTCTCTGTGCAACACCGAAAGTTTGTTAATGTGGTCAGAACAGATTGCCAATGCAATGGAATACCTTGGACAAAAAAATGTTGGATTATTAATTAAAAAATAAAAAATAATATACCAAAACTGCAAAAGACACTTTGCCCTGGCGTTGGCTGGCAATTGAAAGTTTACAGACAAATACATTTTCAACCAAGTCGGACGTTTGGGCTTATGGAATCAATTTGTGGGAAATATTTTCTTTGGGCGATTGGCATCCTGAGATGCGTCCATCATTTTCCTCGATAAAAATTATTTTTAATTATTCATTCTCCAACGGGGCAGAATGTCTTGAGGGCAAGGTTTGTACTTATAATTTCGTTTTTACAAGAATTTAAATGTTTACAAACGCAGAGGTTTTACTAAATCATAAATTTTTGGTGATTCTGTTCTCAGTTGTCACAAGGACTATCTTTGGATGATATTGCCCTGCAAATTGCATTAGATTGTTACACACAAATTTAATCAGTGTTCTTACTTCAATTTCAGATGTAGTAATTTATATATTAGTGAAAAAGGTGCTTATGCACTTTTACAAAGATACCAGTGCATTAATAAGATCAACCTTCTTTGGAACAAGGAAGATGGAGAATGAAGGTGTAGAGATAAGGAATATAATTTATCGCCTTCATGGTCACGTCGAAGGATATACCTTTACTAGGAAGATTATTTTAGCAATTACTGTGACTGTAGTACTGTAGTTACATAGAAGGTTGGCTCAATTGGGTGTTTGGGAAATGAAAATTCAGTTTTTTCATGTGTGGATCCAAATCGTCCAATTTGGATCCAAAAATGAAAAACCTGAAATTTCATTTCCAAATCCTCCGATTGGGCCAACCTCATAGGCACATCACTATGACTGTACAGTCAATATTGTTCCTATACTTATTGTTATAAAAACTGTTGGGAGTGGTTTTCCTTGGATGTATCAATTATCGATTACATATAAGGTACCCAAAATTGCGGAGTAGGTTATCTTCTTAATATATGTTGAATTATCGTAAATATTGTAATAGGCCTTAAATAATTTGTTAACAAATGTCGTATATATTTAGCTGTAACAAATGCAATGCAAAAAATATATTTATTAAATCCCAATTTGCAATTTTGTTATATTATATACAAGGAAATAGTTAATAAAATTATTCCTTATTTCAAAAGTAGGTTGAAGGCTCTAACTCTGATTTGTATATGGACCAATTAGTTTTAGTTTCGCTTTTAGATAGATCCTCTATGCAAGTATCACTTTAGGACGTTAACAGGAATGCATAAGTACTTAAGTCAAAGTCTCAAGAAAATAATTTTGCATTATATTGGGAAAAATACATTACAATATTATTAGTTATCCATGGCATTAAATAAATAATGAAATGCTTATATCGTGACCTAATTTTATTTCAGCTTCTTAACCAACTTCAAGCAGACTGTGAAAAGTGTCATTCAACCTTTATATGCAATATATGTGGTTCAAATACGTCTGCCTATGTAATTTCATTCCCCCCATTTCATATTAACGCTTATTTAACAGATAATTGAAACAATGTTAAACTAAGAGAATCTCAGTGATCTCCTTCTGTGACAGCCCAACGTGATATTGAATAATTTTGTGAAGCATTATTATCTATTCAATCTATTCATTTGCGTGTTAGTAGGTGACAGTGTTTTTACTTTGATTATTTTTGTAATTATCCTATACCATTTCAAATAATATTGTTGCACACATTTCATTTGTAAGGTTTTTGGGTACTAAGGTAAAAATTTCATCAATCAAATATCTCTCAATAATGCAAATGAAAATTAATTTTATTTTAAAACACTTTTTTTTGGACAACCGACCTAGTGCTTTCAGTTGTCCGAAAAGGTGCTGCCGGTTGTCCGAGAGTTAAAATTAATGGCCAACAAACAATAAAACCAAACCAAACTTTAACTTAACTTACTCCTGGGTTTGTGCTTAAGATCATAGATATAAAATTTCATGGATTTCACAACTTTCTTACGGTTTAAAAAAAGATAAAAAAGATTGTACCTTCTAAATCATAGAAGAAAACATAAAATAAGATGCTGTTAGAAATGCAACTGAAAATACCTTGCGAAATGGCTGCAATTAAAATAAAGTAAACAAATTATCTGTAACCAAACCATAATTAACTAATATTAACTAATAATTTGGTTTTAATGCTTTTTAACCATAAGCTGCAACGCGGTCAACCGGCAGCATGTACTAGTCGGACAACCGAAAGCACTTGCACGTTTTATTAATGATCAAATTTCCTTGGAAGGAGTAAAAGCAAAAATTTAAAACTAGTTTCAAATGTCAATCCTGGATGTTAGTACTTTTCGTCAAAAAATTATTGCTTTTCAATTTTAGTCACAGAGGCTTTAAATAAAAATTTCGCTGAGTATGAAAAATGTACTTTGAAGATTGAAAACTATTTTTTGAAGCCCCATTTTCCAACGTATTTTAAAAATTTCTCATGACAGTTTCTCTTTGAGAAGCTTGTATCTCTATAAAAAATCTCAGTTCATATAATCAAGGATTACTTCAGATAATGGCAGTGGGACAATCGAATGCACTCTCCCCTACGCTTAAGTTGGGCATCGGGAACAAAAATAAACTTTTGGTGTCCCACAAACACAATACCTACCAAACTATGCAAAAAACTTCCGTTTATTATGTAAGTTATTAAAATGCGTGTAGTAAACAAATAATGCCATGCTATTTTAATAAAATTTCCTTGATTCTGTATTAATTATTTGTTACGCCTTCCTCTTTACCCAATTCCTATGGAATCGTTCCTGTAGGCATACATTCTGTACTACTGTTTTAAATGTAATTATATACAACTAGGCGGTCACAGGGCCCAGGCCCTGTTAGAAATAAAGCTAGTGTGTATTCCGGATTAACAAACAGTTTACTTCAAGTACAGGTAAACAGTGTGCAGTTTTCCATTACATTATTGGAATCTTACAGTCTCATCATTCCCATGTCCGATTCACCTCCACGCTCCACGTCTCAAATTACTAAGTTTTATAGTTTCGATTTTCGTTCTGCCGTTTCTCCTTATTTCTCATACCGGGAGATTTTCTAATAGGGAGATTGTCTAACGGGGAGATTTTCTAATAGGGAGATTGTTTAACGGGGAGATTTTTTAATAGGGGAGATTTTTTAATAGGGGAGATTTTTTAATAGGGGAGATTTTTTAATAGGGGAGATTTTCCAATAGGGAGATTGTTTAACGGGGAGATTTTCTAATAGAAAGAATGTCTAAAGGGGAGATTTTTAATAGGGGAGATTTTCTAGTACGGGAGATTTTTTAACGTATTCCGATTTAAGTAGAATGTAATTCAGATGCAAAGATGTTTTATATTAATTCCAATTGACCTTATCGCGGTTTCTACTTTAGTGGGCCAGTGTTTAACATTGAAAGAGAGTCAAAAATAATTCTAAAACTTCTTACTAAGACCGAATCAACGTTTTGGGTTGAAGTAAGAGTGATTGTGATAGGTACTTGGACGGACAACCACTGTCTTACTTCAACCAACTTTTGTTATTAAATTGAAATGTGGACATTGGAAACTTACTTCGGTCACCCACCATGATCACTTGGCTAAGGATCTACGGTACTCTGAACAAACGACAAAGGACCAGGAAGTGGTCAAGTCTGCCTTGAGTCACAAAGGATCAGCTGATTGTCAAGTCGGGGATTTCGTCAATAGAGAAGCTAATGGCCAAGTGGCCCCTATGGGCAATGAACCACAGTAAAAGGTTAAGTCTGCCTTATTGGCAATGGACCAGTAAAAGGTCAAGTTTGCCTTATTGACAATGGACCCGTAAAAGGTGAAGTCTGTCTTATTGGCAATGAACCAACAAATGGTCAAGTCTGCCTTATTAGCAGTGGACCAACAAATGGTCAAGTCTGCCTTATTAGCAGTGGACCAACAAATGGTCAAGTCTGCCGTATTAGCAATGAACCAACAGGTAGTCAAGTCTGCTTTATTGGCAATGGACCAGCAAATGGGCAAGTCTGCCTTATCGACAATGGACCAACAAATGGTAAAGTCTGCCTCATCGGCAATGGACAAACAAATGGTCAAGTCTGCCTTATTTGGCAAAGAGCCGTTAAAACGGTCAAATAAATGTTTTATTGTAGTATTAATGTGAAGAATGTTTAGTTAGCTTTCAAAAATGCTGTTCTTGGAATAATAAAATAAAATAATTGTTAAATGTATCAACAAATTCTATCATATTATATATAGAATCCCAAAAGTCAATGAGTCCAAAACTTTCTTGTCACAATAGGGACCTTGCATTCTCAGTATTTTGTATTGTACTCATTCAAAATACTCAACGTTTCACCCGACGGCCGGAATCCAGAATACAAAAGTCGAATGCTTTTGTACTCATGGGGACCTAGTTGAGTGCATTGGATTGTACTGAGTGAGGCGAGAGAGCTCCAACGGTTCCTATGACTACTTGCCCAATTAATCGAAAGGCATAGGCCAGAGTTTGGTTTTCTGAGGCTGAAGTATGGTTTCTATGACTACAATTAATGATTAACTACCTTCTTTTAACCTTGGATCAGTATAGTTTGTAGAGCTGCGTTTTCAACCTCATTTTTGGAGAATTCAGTAGATTGTATTCTCACGTGGTTTTCAGTACATATTTTTGGAATCTGTACGCAATTTGCAAGGTCCCTAATAGCACAACAAAACTTCAAGATGCGAGTGAAAATTAATAAGTACAACAAACGGTATACTTAATTGAAATAAGAAATTTCTACTACCACGTCACACAACGGTGTATTTAAATTTAATAATTTTATCATACTTTGCCTTTAAAACGCGCAAGCGTGTATGCATAAATTAAGCAAGAGACCATTCTGTTTTGAAACGTTACATGGCTTGCCCTATTCTCATAAATACATATAGACACATACAAACATACGTACATACAAATGTTTTTAATAATGTGCCCCAAAGCAGTTGACCCGAAGTCCACTGTAATCAAAGTGCCTTTGTCAGATAACTTCGGAAGGCATCAGACAAATGCACGTTGCGTGTGGTGGACATCGGGTAAACTGCTTTGGGGTACATTATTAAAAACATTAATTATTCAATACGCATGCGCCAGTTTATCTTTATACTTTAGTCATGATGAATCTACAACATACAACTAGCTGCCTCTTGTTCAAAACAATTTTTATGTATTGATACACTAATTTATGTTATAGTAGATTTAATTATCTTCATTTCCCTGCACCTAAAGTGTCCCACCAGGAAAACCATACGCATAGAACCAAGAAAATCGTAAATTGACTGTAAGCCTTTATAAAAGGGAGAACCAAAAAAATCTATAAATAATTGGGTAGCAATTTACGAAGCTGCAAAAAAAATTATTTAGGCGGTAAAAAGAAATTTTTAAGCAGTTTTTTAATCGGCAGTAAACTTTTATTAGAAAAAACATTAAAAACAAATGCAACAGGCTATTGAACCATTTATAAACGGAGTGATAGAAAATTGCTTTTTATGTGCTTTATTGGAATAGATTTCTGAAAAGTTTGGACTGTGATAGGTGTTTATGTCTAGTAAAAGGCTACCTAAGCTTGTCCATGATGCTACCTATAAACTAAACTGCAACGGAGAACCTGCCTTTTTGTTCGCAATAACCGACAGAAAAAATGTTTTCATACGTAATCAGCGCTTACATTAATCCTAATCGCTGTAAAAATGGAAAACTTTTCAAGGTTTTTGTCATCTGAAATCTCCATGTGGCATGTTATATTCACACCTCTGACAATTATAAATATTCACTTTACACATGTCCGTATTTTAAAAAAAGTTATACATGTAAACACATCATTGCCATTGCAAGAATAAACAAGGTATTAGGTATTCATATTTTCTTCCACTCAGTGTTAAGCAGATTTCGATTGCAAGTAAACGAAGACGACCTCCAGGCGTATCTAAAGCACTCGTGAAACCCAAAGTTTTGATCACACTGATACTTTCATTACTTTTCCTTTAATACTGACATTGAATTTACATTGAATTAATCCTTGAAGTGACCTATAATTGAATTAATCCTCCATTTGACTAAATAATATTATTTTGTTACTGCCTTAATTATTGGTTCTACTGCCCCATTTGATTAAAATTACTGTGTTAAAAAACTACCTAATAAAATTTTTTTACCGCCAAAATAATTATTTTTACAGCCCTCTAAAAGTTTGCCCTAAGTAAATGCCTCCTCATCTCGACTAGTAAGAGTTATAAATTTACTACAGGAAAGTAGATATTTAATTACTTCTTCTATGCATTTAAGTACTTATTATAAAAACTATAATAGTGCAAATTATAAATAGTACTTAATAAGTACTATTTATGATATTTATATTTTGTACGGACATAAGTAGATTATGTTTGTTATAGTCCAACCAATCAGAAACCACCTCAAATTGACATTAGTGGGTTTCAAAGCACGGAAAATAAGTACTTCTTCTACTCAAACCAATTAAGTAAAAAGTCAATTTTATTGCTCGTTGGTTGAATGTACCACTTTTTTTTTAAATTTTTGTCAAAAGTCTCACTAAATCGAGATAATCAGTCGCGCGCAAATTTTCAAATAATGGAAATTACATGGGGAAATGGGGCGGAATGAGAATGAGTACAAATAGTGAGTGAAATAAGGATGATTTTTGTTCCTTTTTTATAAGTAATAAGTAAGCCCGCAATTGAGTATTTGCGCATGCGCAATGCAAATGTTTTGTGAGTGAATTGAGCAAAAGAGAAACTTGAGCGGAAAAAGTAACTTATTTTTCGTGCTTTGAAACCCCTTATTATATCACGGTTACTTATTTTCTTACATTTTTCACTACAATTTTGTTGCAGTTTTTACTCGGGTGCTCTTATTATCTTTAGCTCGAATTAATAAATGTATAACTATAAATGTAATTATATCCATTGAATCTACAACCTACAACTGCCTCTTGTACAAATCAATTTTTATGTATTGATACAGTAATATATGTTAGAGCATGTAATTATTAATTATCTTCATTTCCCTGTACCTAAAATGTCCCACCAGGAAAACCATACGCATAGAACCAATAAAATCACTAACTGACTTTAAGCCTTTATAACAGTAAGAACCAAAATAAATGTATAATTAATAATGTATGTATATATATAATGTAAATATATATAATTTAATGCCTCTCTGGTGGAAATTGTGCAGAATCCTGGTATCCTTTTTGTCGAATCAGTGTCCTGGGATGAAAAAAATAGAGAAATGTGAAAGAAGGAGAGGGAAGGGAAGAAAAAGAAGGTAAGGGGAAAAAAGAGAGAAAGGAGAAAAAGCTAGAAAAATTAGAAAAACGAGGAAAAGAAACCTTTCAATGCTAACATTATTTATCTATTTTAATGAAGAGAAAATGAGCGGAGCCAGAAAAAAGAAGAAACAAAAAAATGAGAAATAAACAAGGAAGAAAACAAAGTTAAGTCAAAGATGCAGAGGGAAGAATAGGAAAAAAGGGAGGAGACCATAATATATTATTTAGACTTATTTTCCTTCAAAAAAGACCAAAAATTTTTGCGCTGCGCGCGAATTGATATAGCTTAAAATTTCTATATAAAATGTTAACCCTAACCGAAATGCAATCCTGGGGAGGCTGGGGAAATAGCAATAGCGGCCCTAAAATTTGAGAAAAGAATGAATTATTTTATTGTTCCAAATTAGGCCAAAAATTTTCGCGCGAATACCACTTCATTGGGTAACTATTATTGGTTCCAATACGTATTACAAAACATTTGGGAAGAAGTAACTCAACCGGGAAGGATTTTGGAAACATTTTGGATACTGGGAAGAAAACATAATTTCCACCAGCGAAATGCCTCCTCATCCACTTGTGTGAGTTATAATAGAAATCTACTTTAGGAAAGTAGACATGTAATTACTATGCATTTAAGGGTTTCACGTAAAATGGTCTTTGCAGACTTGTCTTTGAGCATAGGTAAACTGGTCTTCCCGCTAAACCAACTGGTCTTAAGGAAAAAGTAAACTGGTCTTAAAACCAAATGGTCTTATGACTGTATGCAAAATAATTCAAATGTGATATAAACTGTTACATGTTTGTAGTCCTTTTATATGCGTCAAAAACAAAATAGTAATTGACAGTCAAGTAAAATTGAATTAACTGTAAGTGAATTATACCAGACGATTTTTTTCTTTTGGCTCATTTTTCTTTTTTGAAGAGCCAGGTATGTAAATGCATAGCAATAGCGTTTGATAGGTATTGTGTTGTAGGTACCAAGAGTGCTTTTAATTTGGACATTCTTGGCACCTACAACTATTGTATTACTGTACGTCAACCTGCCATGGCAATTTTTCCTGTTTTCACACTTCCGAATACTCCTCCCGTCTTTCGTGTTTGATGTAAATGTATAATATACGAAGCCTTTTTGCACTAGCTTATCTCTATCTTTTTGGGATTTTACGAATGTTACAGCTTTAGTATCCAACACTTAGTTCTGGAGAAGATTGAAGTGATGGCTTCGAAAGTTTTATGTTGTATTCCGTACGAGTAAAGATAATGAGATAAGAAAATGATTGCATAAATTAGTTTGCATTAGGGATAACCAGCTTGTTTTGAGGGAGTACCAGTTTATTTATGCCCAAAAGACCAGTTTACTAAGACTAATTTACATAAGACCGCATTTAAGTACTTATTTATTTTATAATTTATATTTTGTTCAGTCGTAATTATTTTTTGTTTGTTATAATCCAACGAATCAGAAATCACCTCACATTGACATTATTTCACGTCTACTTATTTTCTTACATTTTTCTCATTAAATATTAATATTGTTGCAGTTTTAACTCGAGTGTTCATATTATACTTAGCTCGTATTAATAAGTTACGATATTATTTTTCCATAAAGAAAGGAAATTATGGTAGATGAATTCGTTATAAAAGTAAAGTGAGGTCTTGTAGTGGGCGTTATTACAACAGAAAGGCCGTGCAATTTCTTTCAATTTAAAATGTTGATTTTGTTGTTTTTCGTGATTATTCTCACGACAGTTAATTTGTGCGTTGGGACTAACTTTGACTGTGATGTTCCAAGAAATTGCAGTTGCAGCCCAGGTGAATATAGTTGGGTAATACGATGCCTTAAAAATAATAATAATATTGACATGATAATTGTGCCATGCAACAAACAGCAACAAGCAGAGTTATTTGTAAACTGTTATGGTGAAACAGTAAAATTTTGGTCGGACATAGGTGAGGCTTTTGATCTAAATAAAGATGGTTTTTCCATAACCAGATTGGGGTTTCAAAATTGTGATGTGGAACTACGCAGCGACGATTTATTTGAGTTCTTTCAGAAAGAAGCTTAACATAGATGGATCAAATTTAAAGACTTTGAGTATTGATGGCACTCAGTTATTGGAGTTTCCAAATTTGACCAATTTAAAGAGGCTCGAGTCACTTTTTCTTAACGCAAACGGACTTGAAAATATTCCAAGTGATGCATTTGCAAATAACCGGAATCTGACTGAAATATCTTTCCAGAATAATCCATTCGGTGCTATTGGAAATGCTCTTTTCCCAGACGGGCTAACTAGCCTTAAACTTGGACGTAACAACATATCTTCTTTGAAATTTGAATCGCTTGCTAATCTTAAGAATCTTCAGTTTCTTAATTTAGATCGTAACCCTTTGACCAATCTCGAAACAAATGCATTCACAAATCTAATTGAAATGAAGGAGCTTTCATTAATGGAGGTCGGCATTAAGGAATTTCCTCAATTAGCTAACTTGATTAAATTGGAACAGTTACTAGTTACACGTCCTTGGATGTATTCTAAGCCCAATAGGCCATTGCCTGACATACTCGAACTTAGAAACTTGACAAAGCTCGAGAAACTACAGCTCAATAATTTAGGCTTGGTAGAATTTCCAAAATTAAAAAATCTTTCAAATCTAATTTGTCGGGAAATAAGATTAAAACATTACCAAAAAATTATTCTGCTGAGTTTCCCAAACTTAGAATTCTTGATGTGAGTTACAATGACTTGACTGAATTGGATTATCCTAACTTTGAACAAATTGTGCACCTTAACCTGCGCGGCAACAAAATATCTCATTTTTCTGGAAAGTCAGAACAAGGGATCAAAATTGATCTATCCAGTAATGGAATAAATTCAATCGAAGATAAAGCATTTTCATTTCTCCCAAATCTTACATGGTTAGATCTATCGCATAACAACATTTCTCTAAATACAGGATTCCAACTATCTCCCTTCAACAATAACTTACAACTGCAAGAGCTCCTTCTACAATTTAACAAAATTAGTTCAATTTATGATGATTGGCGAATCTCTTTAAAATATCTGACAAACCTTAATTTAGAAGTAAATCAATTTACTCATCTGTCAGCGAAAGACTTTTCATTTACACAAAAAAATATTACAGTGAACCTAATGAAAAATCCGATTGGACATATTGATATGACTGATGCATTAATTCATCTAGTTAATGGTTCCCAACGGCACGTGCAAATAAATTTAGACAAATGGGGTTACGGATCAATGAATTGTGATTGCCAAACAATATATCTGAAAAACTTTAGCTCTAACACCTACAGAATTAGTGCAAATAAAGTTGCCTTCACCTGTAAAAATCCGAGCAATTTAAAAGGATTACATCTGACCCATGTTGAAGATAAAGATTTCAGATGCCAGATACGTCCTGAATGTCCTGTCGGTTGTGAATGTTGGCAACGTCCAGTGGATTCTACAATATTGATTGACTGTTCTAACAGAAGAAGTCTCAACATTTCTAAATTTGTTCTACCACGAATTAATAAAATCGACAGTCTACTGGATCATTTAACCCCCACGAGGTTGAATCGTAAAGATTGGAAACTGGTCCTTGATCTTTCTGGAAATAATATCACAGAATTGCCAGATCGCTACGCTTCAACCATTTCTCGGCATTTAAATATAGTTGATCTTTCAGGCAATCAATTAACATCTTTGTCCTTCCTTCATGCTTTGAGAAATAACCCTACAACCAACTTTTCCTTAGCAAATAATCCTTTTCCATGCTATGACTGCTTGGGATTTCAAAACCACTGGCGAGAATTTTCTGACCGCTTGGATGTGGACAACATGACTTGTGTTTTCAACAAAGAAAAGGGTGTACAACACCAACGCAATAGTTTACATGCACTCGAATTAAGTGTTATATGTCCTGAACTTTCTAGTTCTAACCAAATACACTATTTCGTCATTGTTGCATCACTCTTGTTGATATCCGTGCTCATTATCATTTATTTAACACGAGAAAAGGTAAAGCGTAGTATTAAATTTTAATCTTTATTATTTATTTAGTTTTACTCCCGTTTTTACATTTATAATACACATACACATATATAGAAGGTTCTCATTATAATGTTTATGAATTTTACAATTTCTTAATACCCCTTACTAAATATTGCTATACTATCTCAATCTGTATTGAACATTTGAACTATAACGTTGATATTAAATTTATTTTATCTGGTTTAGATGAGAAGACAGCGTGAGTTGAGAGAAATTATTAATCTACTAAACGGAAGGAAAATTAACGAAGATGAAGAAACGAAGGATGATCCACTGAATTTTTTGTTCGACCCAAATTATGAAATCAAAAATTATTCTTTCTTGATTGGTGAGCTAGTTATTTCATGCTTTGTTTATTTGCTTAAAAAAGTTGAAGATAATCAATAAAATGCTAAGGAAAACAAGGAAAATGTAAAATATTATTAGTTACATCTAAACTGTTTTGGCGGCAAATAAACTCAGTAAATTATTTAATGTTGTCGTATTTTTCTAGATAAACATTCTATACTTGGAAAAGGGGAATTTGGAGAAGTGTTCAAAGGACTGTTACACGGTGTAGATAAAACAGCTGCATTTAAAACCGTCCGAAGTGACCGTGGCACTGGACCCTTGAAAGCCCTCGTCTCTGAAGCAAAAATACTGATGTATATTGGACCACATGAACATTTGGTCGCGCTCTTAGGAGTATACCGAGACGAAATAACTTCAGGTACCTATAATAGGACATGCCCGTAAAGTTATACTATGGTACACTCAATTTTCAGTCATTTACTGCCATTAATATGTTTTAGTTGAAAATTACTAAGTATATAAATCTCAAAGAAGTTTCACAACGCAATTAAACTTCTTTTGTAGATTGTTGTTGTTGAATTGATTGTATCCAAAATTTGACAATTTGTAGGAATCCTCTACGTGGCTATAGAATTTTGTGAATTTAGGTCTTTGGAATCATTTCTTAGGAAAAACAAGACTTCGTTTTCAGACAATCCAAACTTAAATCCGAAGGTAGAAGATTGTGCTGATGCAAGTAAAACAAGAACCCCAATAATAACTAACTGGTATCGAATTAAATTTTTACAATTCTCATAACGTTTTTAACAAAGTTTTATTACGAATGGCACTATAAATGATATAATTTCCTTTTTGAAATAGGAAGCAAACTACAGATGAATTTAAGCAGTCGCTGTGCAACATCAAAAGGTTAATAGGCTTAATATTAATAGGTTAATATTAAGGCTTTAGGTTCTAGAGTTTGGTTTTTCATTTTTTTGTTTTCAAAAATTTAGTAAATTATTAGAAAACTTTACGTGCATAAAGTACCTAAGAACAGAGTGCCTCATTTGCAATGCCTATGCCTATGCCGCCGGGCTCGGACTTTAGTGCTCCGTTCATAGGGTTCCGAGAAATGATCAGTAGTTTCAGTAAACATGAACTGAAAAACAAATAGATTTTTTATTTCTGTCAAATCATTCATGACTTGACATGACTAAAATAAAAAAAATTGGTTCAAATACAAATTACACATAGGTGGTAATTAAAATGACGTCGTTAATTAAAGTAATGGGGTAGACAGAAGATATATAGAAATAACATGGACGATCAAAAATAGTGATAGGTAATTAGAATAACAAGGCTAATTAAAGTAGTAATTTGGACTAAAATAACGATTATGATTAAATGTTGGCTAAATTGAAACAACATGATGGATAAACCGAAGTTAAAATAACAGGGTTAATTAATGTAACAAGGTTATTTAAAATGAGGTTGTTTAAAATGACGATGTAATGTACAATGACCGGGCTATTAATATGATAATGTGAAAATGACGGAGATATTTAAAATAAAGAGATTGTTTAAAATGATGGGATTATTTCAAATGACAGTTATTTAAAATGACGTCTATTTAAAATGATGGGGTAGTAATGTAAAATCACGGACCACGGAGTAGCGTAAAATTACCGTATAATGTAAATGACGGGGTAATTTAAAATTACGGGGTGCTTTAAAATGACGGGGTTATTTATAATTATGTCATGTAGATATAAAATTTGTGATATTATTATAAAGATAAGACGCTGATGAAAGGAATTCAAACATATTCTGTGGAAAAATGTCACTGTGTTGTTCAGATGTTGGATTTGATACCAATTGTTAATTCGATAAGTATTGTATTTTATTCCCCGTCCGTAGGACGGGCTTAATTCTAGTGTAGTAATTTATGTTGAAGCATACATTTAATTATCTTATTTCCCTGCACCTAAAATGTCCCACCACCACCAGGAAAACAATACATTACCACCAAGAAAATCGCAAATAAGCCGTTATAGCAGGAACAGGCACGTATCCAAAAATGATGTTAAAATGACAAGTGACATATTATTCGGGCGAAGCGGGAAAAGTTTTTGAAATTTTTGGCCAATTTTGGAAAAAAATCTTTTCTTTTTCTTAGATTTAGGGGGGGAGGCCGCTTTGCCCCCCTTACTGGATCCTTGCTTGAACAGCAAGCACCATGTAATAATAAATGTATAATTAAATACATCCTCATCGGCTAGTATGCGTTAATACTATCAACTATTACCATACACATCTACAATATGGAAGTAGACATTAAATTATTTTGTTCTATGCATTTAAGTATGTATTATTTATAGTTTATATTTTGTACGGACGTAAATAGGTTTTGTCATCATTCAACTTATCTGAAACCACTTCAAATTGACATTATATCACGACTATTTATTTTCTTAGATTAATCATTTATGTTGCAGTTGTTACTCGGATTTTCATATTATATTAGCTCGAATCAATAACGTTTAACGTACGATAAAGGATATTAGTTTTCCATAAAGACAGAAATTATTAATAGATGAAGACGCTATATAAAAGTCAAGTGTTGTCTTGTGGTGGGCATTATTATTACGGGAAAGACTGTGCAATTTCTTTCAATTTAAAATGTTGAAACTGATATTGTTGTTGTTGGCGATTATTATCACAACAGTTAATTTGTGCGTTGGGATTAACTTTGACTGTGATTTCGTGAATGATTCGGGAAATTGCCGTTGCAATGGAAATGGAGTTGAATATGGGTGGAAAATTCAATGCCCTAATAATGTTAAACTGCACATTCGGCCATTGCAACAAGAACAGCAACAAGCAGAGTTATTTGTACACTGTCACAATGAAGCAGTAAAATTTAGCTGGGACATAGTTGAAGGTGTTGATCTAAACGGTTTTCGTATAACAGTATTGTGGTTTCAATATTGTAATCTGGAACTAATCAGCGACAGTTTCCTTGCGTTTTTCCAGAAGCTAAACATAGATGGATCAAATTTAAAGAAATTGGGTATTCATGGTACCAAGTTATTGAAGTTTCCAAATTTGACAAATTTAAAGAGACTCGAATCACTTTTTCTTAACTACAATGGGCTTGAAACTATTCCAAGAGATGTATTTGCAAATAATCAAAATCTGACGGAAATATCTTTCCAGAATAATAAAGTGAGTGCGATTGGAAACGCTCTTTTCCCAGACACGCTAACTAGCCTTAATCTAGGAGATAACATCATATCTTCTTTGAAATTTGAATCGCTTGCTAATCTTAAGAATCTTCAGGTTCTCAATTTAGATAGTAACCCTTTGACCAATCTCGATCCAAATGCATTCACAAATCTAATTGAACTGAAGGAACTTTCATTAAACAACGTAGACATTAATGAATTTCCTCAATTAGCAAACTTGATTAAATTGGAACAGTTAATAGTTGACCATCAAGAGGATTCTTTCACAGACACATCGTTCACAATAGAACTGACAAATTTGCCAAATCTCTGGAAAGTACACCTCAAAAATTTAGACTTGGCAGAATATCCAAAATTAAAAAATCTTTCAAATCTCACTGAATTGAATTTGTCAAGGAATAAAATTAAAATTTTTCCAAAAACTTTCGCTGAGTTTCCCAAGCTTAGAATTCTTGATGTGAGTGAAAATGAAATAGCTGAATTGGATTCCCCTAGCCTTGAAAATATTGTAGACCTTAACTTGAGTGGCAACAGAATAACTCATTTTTCCGGAAAGTCGGAAGAACTGGTCAAAATTGATCTATCAACTAATCGAATAAATTCAATCGAAGATAAAACATTTGTATTACTCCCAAATCTTACATGGCTAGATCTTTCGAATAACAAAATTTCTTTAAATAAAGGATTCCAACAGTCTAACGTTCCAAACATTGGCACTAACCAATCCCCTTTCAAAAATAACTTAAAACTGCAGAATCTCTTCCTAAAAAATAACGAAATTAGTTCAATTTATGACGACTGGCGAATCTCTTTAAAATATTTGACTGATCTTTATTTAGAATACAATAGATTGACTCATCTTTCAGCGAAAGACTTTTCGTTTACACAAAAAAATATTACAGTGATCCTGTCAGGAAATTCTATTAGGCATATTGATATGACTGATGCATTGGTTCATCTCGTTAATGATTCCCAACGTAATGTGAAAATACATCTATTACACGTTCGCCTGAATTGTGATTGCCAAACAATATATCTGAAAAATTTTCGTTCTAACACCTACAAAATTATACGAAATGATCTCATCTGTGCAAAACCGAGGAATTCATTTCAGAGTTCATTTCTGACTGCAATTAAAGATACAGATTTCCGGTGCCAGATACATCTTCAATGTCCTTTCGGTTGTGAATGTTGGCAACGTCCAGCAGATTCTACAATTTTGATTGACTGTTCCAACAGAAGTCTCAATATGTCTAAATTTGGACTTCCTCAAATTAATAACATTGACAGTCTACTGGATCATTTAACCCCAACGAGATTGAATCGTAAAGATTGGAAACTGGTCCTTGATCTTTCTGCAAATAATATCACAGAATTGACCGATCGCTACGCTTCAACAATTTCTCGGCATTTAAATATAGTTGATCTTTCAGGCAATCAATTAACATCCTTGTCCTTCCTTCGTGCTTTAAAAAATAACCCTACAACCAACTTTTCCTTAGCAAATAATCCTTTTCCATGCTATGACTGTTTGGGATTTCAAAAGCACTGGCGAGATTTTTCTGACCGCTTGGATGTGGACAACATGACTTGTATTTTCAGCAATGAAAGCGATGTAAAACACAAACAGAATAGTTTACATGCACTCGAATTAGGAGTTATATGTCCTAAACTTGCTATTTCTAACCAAATACACTATTTCGTCATTGTTGTGTCACTCCTGCTGATATCCGTGCTCATTATCATTTATTTAACACGAGAAAGGGTAAAACACAATATTAAATCTTAATCTTCCTTATTTTAGTTTTATTCCCGTTTTTATATTTAAAATAGGCATACACATATAATATGGAAGGTTCTCATTAAAATGTTAATGAATTTTATAAACTTAAGATTTAAATTTATTTTATCTGTTTTAGATGAGAAGACAACGTGAATTGAAGGAAATTATTAATCTACTAAACGGAAGGAAAATTAACAAAGATGAAGAAACGAAGGATGATCCATTGAATTTTTTGTTCGACCCAAACTATGAAATCAAAAAGAATTCTTTCTTGATTGGTGAGCTGGTTATTTCATGCTTTGTTCATTTGCTTAAAACAAGTTTAAGATATTTGTAATCAGTAAAATGCACTTAGTGCACAAGGAAAATGCAAAATATTATTTGTAACTATGAACGCCACTTTTCTTTTCTGAATAGACCTCGCAAGCAAAAAGATTGAAAGATAAAAAGACAATGAAAGCCCTCGCTCGACTGGGCTCACCGAGGTATATGCGTACCTATTGAAAGAGTGCACAGTGGGTCTACTCTATAAAAAAGTGGACACAACGGCGCAGTGTAATGAGCAATGAGTAGGGACTAGGAGACGGTTGAACGTTGAAGTGCATGAATTAAACAATATAAAGTGGCACACAAATAAATAAAGCACAAAACACTCAAAAATTAACCAACTATTTTTAAATCAATATTTTAAAAAAATTATAAAGCGAAATTCGTACAAAAAATGATAATTTCGCAAAAATACGAATTGTTTCGGCAAACTCCTACAAAAAATAAATTATGGGTAACTTAAAATTGTGCGAATTGGTCTAAACAATTCCCATTGATACGAAAACATCATTTTATGTGTGAATTGGTCCAAACAATTCGCATTTATACGACATCATTTGACTTTTTTGCGAAAATGTTTTTGTGTGAGTTTTCGTTTTTAGAAAAAATTCTCTTTATAATTTTTAAAAATATTGATTTAAAAATAAATTTAATTGTTTAAATTTTGAGTGTTTTGTGCTTTATTTTTTTGTGTGCCACTCTACAATGCATGCCAATCTACAATTCATGCTCTTCAACCATCGCATAGTCCCTACTCATCTACTCATTACTTATTACTCTGCGCCGTTGTTATGTCCACTTTTTTATAGAGTAGACCCACTGTGCACTCTTTCAATAGGTACGCATATACCTCGGTGAGCCCAGTCGAGCGAGGGCTTTCATTGTCTTCTTATCTTTCAATCTTTTTATTTTGGGGATATAATATTCAGAAAAGAAAAGTGGCGTTCTGGCGTTCATAGTACATACACTTCCTTTTATATTAAGGCTACCTCGATGATACGGTTGCTTAGCGACGAGCAGAAATGTGTAATTTTACTACAGGGTGTTTGGTAATAAACAAACCCAAGCGGTAGAATGTGGCCTAATTTTAGATTGGCGCCTTACTCCTCGTAGTAAAAAATGGCACAATCTAGTGGTACCGTGAGGACGGGTGTAGGAAAAACGGAAAATCAAAATTTGGGGCAACGGATTTCAAAATGTAGTACCTCAAAAAATAAAGCATAAAATTCTGGAGGGCTTATTGTGGCCCTATTTCTTTTAATGTTTCATACAACAGAGAACGAGACGGGTTTATCAAATTCACATGTGTTTCTCCCACTCCAAAAACTATTTAGTTTTGAAAAACTGGGGGACTTTTTGGAAAAAAATGCCACAATAAGCTCTCAAAAAATATGTGGTACATATTTTTAAAAAATATTAAAACTTTTTATTCCATACGGGGAAAGTGGTATCGCTGTTCTGCGCATCGTCGAGATAGCCTTAAGTATTTATGAACAGTTTTACCAGCAAATAAACTAAGTAAATTATTAAATGTTGTCATATTTATTCAGATAAACATTCTATACTTGGAAAAGGAGAATTTGGAGAAGTGTTCAAAGGACTGTTACACGGTGTAGATAAAACAGTTGCATTTAAAACCGTCCGAAGTGACCGTGGCACAGGACCGTTGAAAGCTCTCGTCTCTGAAGTAAAAATACTGATGTATATTGGACCACATGAACATTTGGTCACGCTTTTAGGGGTATACCGAGACGAAATAGCTTCAGGTACCTATAATAAGAAATTCCCATAAAGTTATACCATGGTACACTCTATTTTCACTCATTTACTGCCACCAAAATATTTTATTTGAAAATTAATTTATTTCAACTGAAAAAAATCTCAACGAAGTTTCAGGATGGAAAAAATTGAACTTATTTTGTTGAATTTATTGTGCACATTTGACAATTTATAGGAATCCTCTACGTGGCTATAGAATTTTGTGAATTTGGATCTTTGGAATCATTTCTAAGGAAAAACAAGACGTCGTTTTCAAACAATCCTATCTTAAATCCAAAGGTAGAAGATTATGCTGATGCAAGTAAACCAAGCACACCAATAGTAATTACCTGGTACAGAATGAAAATTTTACAATTACCATAAATCTTTAAACAAACTTTTTTTACGAATGGTACCCTGAAAGATATTATTTGCTTTTTGAAATAGGAAGCAAACTGCAGACGAATTTAAGCAGTCGCTGTGCAGCATCAAAAGTTTATTGATGTGGTCAGAACAGATTGCCATTGCTATGGAATACCTTGGACAAAAAAATGTTGGATTATTAATTATAAAATAAAACAAACCGTATAAATTATATATCTGCATGAAATAATATGTAAGTTATACTATTATGCAGGTTATCCATTCCGATTTGGCTACGAGGAACGTTCTGCTAACATCAGAGGGAAATGCCAAAGTGACGGATTTTGGTCTGAGTCGACGTACTTATAATTACACAGAATATATCAAAACTGCAAAAGACCCTTTGCCCTGGCGTTGGCTGGCAATTGAAAGTCTACAGACAAATACTTTTTCAACCAAGTCAGACATGTGGGCTTATGGAATCACTTTGTGGGAAATATTTTCTTTGGGCGATATTCCCTACCCCGGAATGGCTCACACTATGGAATTTGCCCAAGAGTTGGAAAACGGACTCAGAAATTTTAAGCCCAAATTGGCCTCTGAGGAAATGTGATTGATTTAGTTATTTAAATATTAAAATAAATAAATATTAAAATTAAAAGTGTCTGATTATACCCGCTTGTCATAAGTTATTTAAATGTTAAATGACAATCTATTATTTTAGATATGATATTATGGTGCGTTGTTGGCATTTGCATCCTGAGATGCGTCCATCATTTTCCTCGATGAAAATTACTTTTAATTATGCATTCTCCAACGGGGCAGAATGTCTGGAGGGAAAGGTTTGTAATTATAATTTCGTTTTTACAAGAATTTAAATGCTTATAAATACTGAGGTTTTACTAAATCATTATTTTTTGGTAATTCTCTGCTCAGTTATCACAAGAAGTATCTTTGGATGATATTGCCATTCAATTAGCAGGAGATTGTTACACAACAATTTAATCACTGTACCTACTTACTTCAATTTCAGATATCGTTATTTATACATTAGTAAAAAAGGTGCTTACACACTAATGTAACTTTGTATGGCCTTTCCATCAATTTTAACAGCTTTTCTGTACTACTTCCAGCTCTTCCGGTATAGGGGGTCTAAATAGACATTTGACACCCTGTACTCTAGGCCGCACCGCCTTAACCATTCGCTTGCGTCACTCATTTTAAAAGATTTATATAATAGTATTGAGTATAGGACAAAGAAACATTAAAATATTGTAGTATGAGTATTATTAATTAAGACGCTAGAAAGACCTCTCAATATCACTATCTACATTTCCCCGCACCTAGATGCCCACCAGGAAAACCATTCAATTATAACAAGACAAATTGTGAACGTGGACTATACCACCCTATTCAATACATTAAATAGGAAAATAATACCATACCTAGGACGTTAATAGTATTATGTTTGCTTTTTATAAGCATTTTCATCATATATATATATATATATTGACTTTATTAGGTCTACTGAATTTATTTTAGGTTGGCCGATAACGACACAGTAATAAGTTTTAAATTACAAAAAACAGTATGATTAATTCAACAAAATAACAAAGTTATGAATACACATTACATAATTTGTAATGGCCAAGGCCAAGAGCCGTTTTGTTAGGCCTGCCCTTACTCTTGACGAAGCTATGTAAGTAATATATGCAATACTAAACGCCACTTCTGGTTACTGCACCAATGTTAGATGAATCTACTAAGATAGGAAGTTGTATAAATCATGGAATGATGTAATAACTGATGTGAATGTGTGTATGAGTCATGAGTGTTTATAATAAATGTAGAATGTACTCAAGTGTATGTTGAAATAGTATTAGACTGAATATTTACTAGCAAGTAAGTTAACTGTAGGAAGAATAGGTTTGCCGAATAAGATAGGAAAGGTAAGAGACTAGTAGTTGCTGATAGCTGGACTTCCCGACGAGAACTGAGGAGTTGATTCCCAGCAGGGCCGCAGCCAGAAAAAAATTTCGGGAGGGGCCCGACAAATAATAATTGAAAAAATGTACTATATTCGCGCGAAGCGCGAAAAATTTTTGGGTTTTAAGGCAAAAATTCCTTCCTTTTCTTCGATTTCGGGGGGGGCCCGGGCCTCCTGGCCCCCCCCCTCGCTGCGGCCCTGATTCCCAGTTCCAGGTAAAGTTACTTAGGTGGGAGTTGTTGGGATGGAAAGGAGGATAGAGTACATGTGTTAGAGTAGGATAGGAGCTGGTAGAATGGCTCGTTACAAATTGCACATAATATTCAGTTTGAATTGAAACTAAATAGATTATTATGAAGTTACATACTTGAACTTGTTTATTATTATGCAATAGAATTAAACTCTTACAATATTCTAGAATATACTTAGTAATAAATTTAATTATTATGTTCCTATTATTTTAGTTTAACCATTATACTTACTAAATAGACCAAATAATAAGTACTTTATGTTAATTTTTATTAATTTGATTATGCTTACCTATAATGTTATATTAAAAATGGTAAAATACGTTAGCTTGTAAATATCACTAAATTAAAAAGTGGTTCTACTGTATTATGAATTCAAAAATTAGTTAGCCACAAAATAAATTGAGGATTTTGTCATAATATATTTATTAATTCCCAATATACAATTTTATTATTTCATGAAGAAAATATTTAAGTAAATTATTCCTTATTTCAAAAGTAAGTTAGGGCCTTTATCTTTGTTTGGTATATTGGTAGATTATTTTTAGTTTCGCTTTCGCTTTGAATGGTATAATTAAATGTTATCTTGTATGCAAGTATTACTTTATGACGGGAACAGGAATGTAAACGTACTTACGTCAAAATCTCATTAAAACATTTTACATTGTATTGGGTAAAATACATTACAATATTAGTTATTCGAGGGATTAAATAAATAAGGAAATGCTTATATATCGTAAGCATAATTTAAATTAGCTTCTTAACCAACTTCAAGCAAACTGTAAAAAGTTTCATTCAATTTTCATTTGCAAAATATTTGGTTTAAATACATCTGCTTGTAATTTCCTTCTACACCATTTCATATTAACGCTTAATTAAAAGATAATTAAAATAATGTTAAACTGAAAGCAGCTCAGAGATCTCTTTCTGTAATAGCCCAACGTGATATTGAATAATTTTGTGATGAATTATTATCTATTGAACTGCGTGTTAATAAGCTTAAGTTGGTCATCGGGAACAAAGGTAAACTTTTGGTGCCCCAGAAACATAATACCTACCAACCTATTCAAAAACCTTGCATTTATTATACATGTTGTTAAGATGCGTGTAGTAAACAAATAGTGCCATGCTATTTTAATAACATTTTCGAGATTCTGTAATAATTATTTATTGAGTCTTCCTCTTTACCCAATTCCTGGAATCGTTCCTGTAAGCATACATTCTGTAATAACATTTCTTTAATGTAACTATATCCAATGAATCTACAACCGACAACTACCTAATGGTCAAAAAAAATTATGTAGTATTGATACTATTGATACACGAATTTATGTTAAAAGAGCAAATATAATTATCCTTATTTGTTATTTCCCTGCACCTAAAATGTCCCACCAGGAAAACCATGCGCATAGAACCAAGAAAATCGTAAACTGACTATAAGCCTTTATAACAGGAAGAATAAAAATAAATGTATAGGCAATTAAATGCCTCCTCATCGACTTGTAAGAGTTATAATATAAATTTACTATGAAAAAATAGACATTTAACTACGTCTTCTATACATTTAAGTACTATTTAAAATTTATATTTTGTACGGACATAATTAGGTTATGTATGTTACAGTACAGTCCAACCAATCAGAAACCACCTCAAATTGACATTATATCAGATCTACTTATTTTTTTCCATTTCTCATTAAAATTTTGTTGTGTTTTTACTCGGGTGCTCTTATTATCTTTAGCTCGAATTGATAACGTAGGATATTATTTTTCCATAAAGAAAGAAAATATTAATTCATGAAGGCGTTATAAAAGTAAAGGGTGGTCTTGTGGTGGGCATTATTATAACAAAAAGGCTGTGCAATTTCTTTCAATTTAAAATGATGAAACTGTTATTGTTGTTTTTTGTGATTATTATCACAACAGTTAATTTGTGCGTTGGGATTAGCTTTGACTGTGATTTCGTGAATTTTTCAGGAAATTGCCGTTGCAGTGGAGTTGAATATGGGTGGAAAGTCCATTGCCCTAATAATGTAAAACTGTACATTCGGCCATTGCTAAATAAACAGCAACAAGCACAGTTAATTGTAGACTGCTATGATGAATCAGTAAAATTTAGTTGGGAGATATTTGAAGGTGTTCACTTAAACAAAGATGGTTTTCGTATAACAGTATTGCGGTTTGAATCTTGTAATGTGGAAATGATCAGCGACGATTTCTTTGCGTTCTTCCAGAAGCTAAACATAGATGGATCAAATTTAAAGACTTTGGGTATTCACGGCACTAGGTCATTGAAGTTTCCTAATTTGTCCAACTTTGACAAACTCGAAAGGTTAATTCTTCTAAACAATGAACTTGAAAATATTCCAAGTGATGCATTTGCAACTAACCGGAATCTGACCGACATATCTATCACGTATAATGGAGTGAGTGCTATTGGGAACGCAGTTTTCCCAGACTCGCTAACTATCCTTAATCTGGGAGATAACATCATATCTTCTTTGAAATTTGAATCGCTTTCTAATCTTAAGAATCTTCAGGTTCTTAATTTAGATAGTAACCCTTTGATCAATCTCGAACCAACTGCATTCGCAAATCTAATTGAACTGAAGGAACTTTCATTAATGAATGTCGCCATCAAGGAATTTCCTCAATTAGCAAACTTGATTAAATTGGAACAGTTAATAGTTGTTAGTTCTTTTCTTTTCCCAACTACGCCATTGCTTACCATAACCAATGTCCCAATACTAGAGCTGCGAAACTTGCCGAATCTCTGGATGCTACGCCTCGAAGCTTTAGGTTTGGTAGAATTTCCAAAATTAAAAAATGTTTCAAATCTTACTGAATTGCATTTGTCCAAAAATAAGATTAAAACATTTCCAAAAAATTATTTCTCCGAATTTCCCAAGCTTAGAATTCTTGATGTGAGTAGAAATGACATGGCTGAATTGCATTATCCTAACTTTGAACAAATTGTGGACCTTAAACTGCGCGGGAACAAAATATCTGATTTTTCAGGGAAGTCAGAACAACGAATCAAAATTGATCTATCAAGGAATCGAATAAATTCAATGGAAGATAAAGCATTTTCATTTCTCCCAAATCTTACATGGTTAGATCTATCGTATAACAATCTTTCTCTAAATACAGGAATCCAACTATCTCCATTCAAAAATAACTGCAAGAGCTCATTCTAAAAAATAACAAAATTAGTTCAACTTATGATGATTGGCGAATCTCTTTAAAATGTTTGACACACCTTAATTTAGAAGGAAATGAATTCACTCATCTGTCAGCGAAAGACTTTTCATTTACACAAAAAAATATTACAGTGAACCTGTTGAGAAATCGTATTGAACATATTGATATGACTGATGCGTTGGTCCATCTGGTTGATGTTTCCCAACGACACGTGAAAATAAATTTAAATACCTACATCCCACTGAATTGTGATTGCCAAACAGTATATTATCTGAAAAACTTTAGTTCTAACACCTACAAAATTGAGGTAAATGAATTTACCTGTAAAGATTTTAGGTGCCAGATACGTCCTGAATGTCCTGTCGGTTGTGAATGTTGGGAAGGTCATATTGATGCTACAATTTTGATTGACTGTTCTAACAGTAGTCTCAATATGTCAAAATTCGGACTCCCTCAAATTAATAATATTGACAGACTACTGGATCATTTAACCCCCACGAGATTGAATCCTAAAGATTGGAAACTAGAACTTGATCTTTCTAGAAATAACATCACAAAATTGACAGATCACTACGCTTCAACTATTTCTCGGCATTTAAATTTAGTTAATTTTTCAGGCAATCAATTAACATCCTTGTCCTTCCTTCGTGCTTTGAGAAATAACCCTACAACCAACTTTTCCTTAGCAAGTAATCCTTTTCCATGCTATGACTGTTTGGGATTTCAAAACCACTGGCGAGATTTTTCTGACCGCTTGGATGTGGACAGCATGACCTGTATTTTCAACAAAGAAAAGGATGTACAACACCAAAGGAATAGTTTGCATGGACTAGAATTAGATGTTATATGTCCTGAACTTCATAGTTCTAACCAAATACACTATTTCATCGTTGTTGCATCACTTTTGCTAATCTCCGTACTCATTATCATCTATTTAACCCGAGAAAAGGTAAAACATTATTAAATCATCTTTATTTATTCAGTTTTATTCCCGTTTTTACATTTATAGACATACAAATACGTATAGGGAAGGTTGAAATGCATGTCATTAGGTTCTCATTATAATGTTGATGAATTTTTAAGATTAGTTTTACAATTAAGAAATCTAGTAGAAATAAAAAATTGTGTCAGCCATATTACAAAATACTACTATATACTATCTATATTGAACACTTAAACTATTAATATTAAATTTATTCTATTTGTTCTAGATGAGAAGACAGCGGGAATTGAGAGAAATTATTAATCTACTAAACGGAAGGAAAATAAACGAAGATGAAGAGACGAAGGATGATCCACTGAATTTTTTGTTTGACCCAAATTATGAAATCAAAAAGAACTCTTTCTTGATTGGTGAGCTAGCTATTTCATGCTTTGTTCATTTGCTTAGTCAAGATTGGGATATTAAATAAAATTCACTTAATTCACAAGGAAAATGTAAAATACTAGTGAACCAAGCTAAGCGGGGCAAACCTAGCTCTCAAGAGAATTTCAGTAGGCCACCCATCACAACAATAAAAACAATTCCAAAAAAATAATCGGTATTTCCCTTAAGTTATTATGTTAATCAAAACTGTTATTCAATTCTACATAAAAGGTGTTCAAACTGGTAGAAAGAAATCTTGGGAACAGTAAAAGTAACACAATAACACCAGGTCTATTAAAAAATGCTAAATAAGTTTGTCGATATATGGTAGCAGTCGAGTCATCTGGTGAGTTCGACTATCAAATTAGCCGTTAACTTTTTTTGGCAAACTTAAAACTTTTCCGAGAATACTGGTCTTAGGATGACAAAATTGGACTCCCAAATCGCAGAAAAACCTGGTTGAGGTGTGGTATTCTGCGTTTATTCATATTCATCTCCAATTTAGAGATATTAAGGTTTTAATTTCAAATTCACAATACCTCGAAATTAGTAAATAGTAGTCATAGATACTTCCCAATCACCTGTACTTGAGCTTTATTTATGGAATTCCCTGTATTTTGAAAAACCCATGTTTACAAAATGTCCCCTTTGCTAATCAATTCCACTCAATCACCAATAATCAACTTAAGTAAATTTCTACTTTCTAGTATTGTTATTTTCATGTTATAATGATTTATGAAACAACTCATTACGTTGGTTTAGAGGAAATGCATGAGTATGCGCATTTAGCTTTTAATGAACCTGCATCTATTATGTGTGCAGTTGTTGGGGGAGTAGGTACCCAAAAGTGTTACAGTCAGCACTTGCGATTTGCGTTAAACATTGGGGAGGGGGTTTTGCGTTACGTAATATATGCAGGTTCCCTAGGATCTCCTACCACACATACATAGAGACATAGATAGGTTGGTACATGCCCCTATGCATTGTTCGGTGGTTTAGAGAAACTGAGCATGCGCATTTTGATTTTCGGAACACCCTACCAACCGTACATATATAGATAGATATACACGTAAATTTTATCGATTCTGCGATTATAAAAAAAAAAAAAAACTCATACACCACTGGTTTGTTTCGTTAGAAACCAATTACACCAGTTGAACATATCTCACTTTCTTTTAAATGTTACGTGAAGTAGTACGAAGAAATGTTAAGATATTTCTCCATTCGGAGTTACAGAAGCGGGAAAACCATTGCATGATGCATAATTAGTAACAGCCGTAACTGCTAAATACATCAGCGGTGGAAAAAACCGTATCCAAACACCAATATCGCCAAGCATCGAAGCTGTGACCACTCGCCATAGAGATTGACACTCTACCACGCAAGCCACATGTGCTGATTATAATATAAAGATTATATGTTACGAATGCTTCCTCTAATATTATGTTTATAATAGAAACAATTTTAGCGGCCAATAAACTAAATACATTATTAAATGTTGTCATGTTTTTCTAGATAAACATTGTATACTTGGAAAAGGGGAATTTGGAGAAGTGTTCAAAGGACTGTTACACGGTGTAGATAAAACAGCTGCATTTAAAACCGTCCGAAGTGACCGTGGCACTGGACCCTTGAAAGCTCTCGTCTCTGAAGCAAAAATACTGATGTATATTGGACCACATGAACATTTAGTCACCCTTTTGGGAGTATACCGAGACGAAATAACTTCAGGTACCTATAATAAGAAATGCCCGTAATGTTATACTATGGTACACTCAATTTTCCCTCATTTTATGCCATTAAACCGTTTTTTAAATTTGAAAATTTATAGGAATCCTCTATGTGGCTATAGAATTTTGTGAATTTGGGTCTTTGGAATCATTTCTAAGGAAAAACAAGACTTCGTTTTCAAATAATCCAATCTTAAATCCTAAGGTAGAAGATTGTGCCGATGCAAGTAAAACAAGAACACCAATAATAATTAACTGGTACCGAATTAATTTTTTACAATTCTGTTTTTCACATAAAGGTTTTTCACATAATTTTATTTAAAATGGCACCCTAATGATATCATTTCCTTTTTGAAATAGGAAGCAAACTGCAGACGAATTTAAGCAGTCGCTGTGCAACTCCAAAAGTTTATTGATGTGGTCAGAACAGATTGCCAGTGCTATGGAATACCTTGGACAAAAAAATGTTGGAGTATTATTTAAAAAAAAGCCCATAAATTATATTTGAAAATAAATATATAACACTAAATACAGGTTATCCATTCTGATTTGGCTACGAGGAACATTCTGCTAACATCAGAGGGAAATGCAAAAGTGACGGATTTTGGTCTGAGTCGACGTACTTATAATTACACAGAATATATCAAAACGGCAAAAGACCCTTTGCCCTG
The DNA here is from genome assembly GCA_020055645.1 of Tomocerus qinae. Classification (NCBI taxonomy): domain Eukaryota; kingdom Metazoa; phylum Arthropoda; class Collembola; order Entomobryomorpha; family Tomoceridae; genus Tomocerus; species Tomocerus qinae. Next base: position 47,631,042 of record CM034546.1, on the reverse strand, counting down.
GCGTTGGCTGGCAATTGAAAGTCTACAGACAAATACATTTTCAACCAAGTCGGACGTGTGGGCTTATGGAATCACTTTGTGGGAAATATTTTCTTTGGGCGATATTCCCTATCCCGGAATGGCTCCCACCATGGAATTTGTACAAGAGCTGGAAAACGGACTCAGAAATTTTAAGCCAAAATTAGCCTCTGACGAAATGTGAATGATTTAGCTATTTAAATATTAATCGAAGTCAAAAGACGTTTGCGTCTGATGTTATCTGCTTTGCATAAATTATTTAAATGTCAATCAATTATTTTAGATATGATATTATGGTGCGTTGTTGGCACTTGAATCCTGAGATGCGTCCATCATTTTCGTCAATGAAAATTATTTTTAATAATGCAGTCTCCAAAGGGGCAGAATTTCTCGAGGGCAAGGTTTGTACTTATATTAGTTATTACAAGAATTTAAATGTTTATAAACGCTGAGGTTTTACTAAATTGTAAATTTTTGGTTTTTTATGCTCAGTTGTCACAAGGACGATCTTTGGATGATATTGCCATTCAAATTGCAGGAGATTGTTACATACAAATTTAATCAATGTACCTACTTACTTCATAGTAAATTAAATGGGGAAATTGGGATGTGTGCCCTTTTTTATTGGATTTCTGACTGACGCATGACGGAGAGATATTTTAACTACAATTTCCTTTAAGTTGGAAGTATAGAGAGTTAGTTGTATTGGAAGGGTGTTCGGCTAGGTAAAGCAATCAAAGCATTTTACCCATCTTTAATATGTGAATATTGAATATGAGTACAATACTTAATGTAGGTACTCTTATTGGATATTCTATTTTATTCCAAATACATTTCAAAGGAGACTCAGATAGACAGACATCAATGTATTTCTACAAAATATTGTAGCAATGCTTATTACATGTTAAAACATTTCGAAAGATTATACTATTCCCTGAAGTTGTATCTAACGATATCGTGCCGTTTGTGTTTGCTTATGATTTCTTATTCAACACTAGGCTTACCCCGCACGAATACTTGAATACACATTATTGATGTCAGCTATGACAATACCATGAACAATTTCTATCAAAAGGTAATTCGTATAATATTTTGCAGTATTACTCTTTCATTGAAATCATGTAAATAATTTGCCAAAATACCCAATTTGTTATTATGTCACATTTATTTGTCACAGCTTTTAAGTTAACCTTTTTACAATTTTATACATGACGGAGATAACACAACGTTGAAACTTTTATATCTAGATTATGATATGATTGGACTTTCCACATTTATGATGCTACAAGTTTTTGTAGTTTACTCGATAGAGAATTGTTTCATGTGCCTCTCATGTCACTGTAGTGTATATTTTATCACGACCATGAAATATATCTGTTATATCTAAAATTAAAAACTACTCTAAATCACGACGTGCACCAAAGCAATTTGTTGAATAATAGAATGAGAGTAAGGGACACCACTACGATCGGCAACAACCAGAATGTTATAGTTCTATATTCTGAAAATGACAAAGCTACGTAATGCGAATTGATGTTGTATTATATTTTGAAATATACGACTTTGCTAGCGCTAAAATTATTGAAAAGCTCAGGAAATGAAAGTCAATTTTAATAAGCAAAAGTACAATTTAAGCCATATTATCATCAATTTCAGTCACAATAAAATATGGATGGCAAAACTAAGTTTTCAAAATTCTCAATCAACAAGTCCAAAACGGTTCTCGAACTCGAAGCTTTTGTCTGTTTTTTATTTTTATTGCGATACTATTAGAGATGATTCTTAAATGGCAATAATTAAAACACCTCAAGATGTTATTTACCGTGTTCACGATTATGAATTATTACTGTAGAGTGCAGAAGAACGAGTACCAAAGATGATGTTTAATATTAAATATATTCCTGCTATGATTCTATTTTTGGTGATTCTTGCAGCTTTCCAAATGTCAATAATAAATTTCTCTAATGTACTTTTAAAGGAAACTATGATTTCTGAAAGAAAGGCTATTAAAGAAGCGATAAAAACGGACGCAGCAATTGCAAATATTGTGGCGATATTGGAATTGTCAAAGGTTAAAGGCCTAGGTGGATTTCTGAGCCAGCATGTACGACATCTTGTATAATTATATGATTTAAAGTTCTCAAACCAGATATCAAAGAGCCCAGATTGACTAACAACAAATAAATTTCTTCTTACACGTGGAGTGAGTAGAGGTATTTCATAGGTTTTGATTAACATATAAAATGATACTGGAATAATAGAGTCTTTTTCCATTCCATGATATAAAGTTTTGAGAGGTTTAACTCCGCCACTTTTAGGATTCCAATGTGAATCATTAAGAAATCGATGCATAGTAGACTTTTGAAGAATCATTGCAGAGTTATTGCATTGCGAAATCCACTCATAAGGAGTAATGTACGGAAATCCAGGATAGAATTTAAGTGAATCGGCAATTTTAGTTACCATTTGAGGGTGCATAATGTTTTGAAAAGGATCGCTCCCAACATACAAACTATGATATGCAATTATCACTTTGTATAAATTCGGTATTAAAGAATGAAAGAGATTCTTTGACATCGGATCTTCCAAATTGTAGATTTGCAAGGCTTCTAGAACTGTACTTTTGTTGTGCTCATCAAATTTAAAATGCTTCATATTTTTGTTGTATTTGTCGTAATACCGTTTTAAAAGTTCAAATTGTAAATTTTTTGATACTTTGAAAGGTGAAAACTCATCTGTGTACATCAAAGCACCAAAAGTAGAAATTTCAGATAGGTTTGTCAAATGTTCCACAGATTCAATTCTCTTGACGGGACGTGGCTCAACCAAATCTGTAGTGACGATTCCTTTGTAGGCATTTGTTAATACAACGAACATAAGTAGGAACGGGCCGATAACTAATTTGATCCACGCTTTTTTATCAGCTTGTGGTGACAGAGAATAACTGACTTCCAACAGATATGCATAGCAGATAAGGAAGAACGGGTCGCTATTATCTCCTTTGTAGAATGATACTCCATGGAGGAAGATGATAACAACAAAAACAGAAATGATTATGCCAACATAAGCATGAAGTTGATAAGGTCGAATGTAGCCATAGAAGGAAAGACTTTCGTCTTCTAAAATAACACAAGAAATAAAATTGAAAGAATCTTCAGTTGTTGAAATGACAAAGCTATAAGGATCTCCGTGTAACCGAAAGTCGAGATTTTGCTGTTGGAAATAAATTTCCACAGATACAATATCTTGTCGCGAAGATTTGGATATGTGCTGGAACCCTATTGTGGCATTTGGGAAATTATGAAATATAATTGAAGTAATTACAACTGAAATTCCATATTTTAGATTGAAATTTGCTTTTGTGAAATAAGCATCACGAAGAGGTGGCCCACTATAGCCTTCATGATTTAGGGCATTGTTTCTATCGCGTATTAAAGACCATACAGTTTTTGCAACTTTACTACTTGTAATAAAGTTTTCTATCGCCATTTGCCGCAGTTGCTTCCCATAGCAATTTATTCCTGAACACAGAGGCACCATACTATAAGCAAACGCACTACCCATGTACCAGTTCTTATCTATACTGTTATCTGGGCACAAAAAAAAACAAATCTTTATCTGCCTCCGACCAAGAGAAGATAAACCAAGGTCTAATACCAATTAGGCTATTAAAAATACGTTTATCCCTTTTTTTCGGTGTATCGAAAAATAATTTACCCACGTTTGATTTAAATAAATGCAAAACTTCTTTTTGAACAAGCATGTAGATAGAAGAATGTTCTACGTAGTTGAACCACCGTGAAGGCAACCGTTGCTTAGTAAACTCTCCAATTGAAAAATAATTATTGATATAATCAAAATAATAGACAAAATAGACGTTCAAAGCATCCGCACTAACACCAAATACTATGTCGGTTATACACACCAAACGGCTCTGCAGTTTCAGGCTGATAGATTCACGATAAATGTTCTTAATGTCTCTACGATTAGGTCGTTGGTTTGTAATTGAGTATGGAATATCCATTTTTTGAAGTTGCATATTCAGGGATGTTTCTTGTATTTGGTTAACATGAGATGGTTGGTATAACACATTGATGTAGCATTCCTTTTCAAAATTTGCCACATCTATTATTTCCAATCCTAAGGATAATTCAACAATCAGTAGAATATAAACACAATATGGTGCCATATTTGTTGAGCAAAGTGGTTATAATTGTATTGTGAGAAACAGTTTCCTTATTTTGGGCTCAGAAATAAGTGTTTGAAAAATTGATCCAAATTAGTATATTTTACAACTATTAACTTACAATTTAGTGTTTGTTTTAAAGACAATTTGATATTATAAATTTGTTAAAGATTTACCAAATCTTATATAAGGTTATGTATTTTAATTACTTTTATTGTAATGAACAAAATAATGAAGCTTATAAAGCTTCTTAAAGTCGGGTTTAGTTTCAATTAAAATTTTTAGTCTGGATTTAAGAATTTTGTTGTTACTTAAATGAAGAACGGAATAGAGTTAACAATTTGTTGGTAAATTCAGTCGTATACCGGCTAATTTTAATACTCAAATCTAGTCCAACGACCTGTTTTCAAAGTTGTTGTTGGAAGTTTTCATGTTCTAACTTCCGTGATACTTGTGTTTACTTACACCGACATTCCTCGTATTATTCAGAATCAAAACAGGGTTTGAAAAATGTCTTCTTAGAGTGAAACAGGTTATTACAATTGTAAACTTATCAATTTCCAATACAATCAAATTGTAAAACATTTCAGCGTTTATATAAAATGTTATTGAATTGGGAGATTTTTTTTCAACTTGTATTTTATGTTTTGAGAATAGAAGCTGAATGTCTCTCACTAATAGTAATTAAAATTGCCAGTTTAAGGCAAATGTGCAGTAGTTTTATGTCCATGATAAGAGAGTATATCAGGTTCAATTACTAATAAGTTTATGCCAGTGATTAACTACAACTTGGTTAAAGGTTTAATGCTAATAAACCAAAATTTATGCAGAAGATTCGACAAATATAGGGCTGTGTAATTTTATTTTTGGTTTCAAATAATAATTTGCCGAAGAAAGTGGAAACGCCTTTTGTTTTTCCGATATCAAACACCAGTTGTTTTGACCGTTTAAAGAAGTGTATTTCTTGTAGAGCAGGCAGATATAAGTGAGAGCTGGGAAACGGGGGAATTGTATTGGTCACTTCCTATTGACATTTTTAATTTATCTACCTATACACCTTACCACCTCGTTTCAGGTCAAAGGACGAACATTAAATAGCACATAATGTATTTTCAAGCTTTAGGTTACTTGAACCTGCTTACTATTGATTAGCATTATTTATTACTATTTCCATTCCAAGTATGCCTATATACCTGATGCTAGCTCACCATAACTTATATTATTAGCAGCGGCTGTAGATACTACAGAAATATTGTTTAGTGACGATTATTGTAAATTATTTCAATCACAAATTAAATATAATCCTTATTAAAATATAATGAAATGCAAAACATTTTAATCAGCTATACTAATTTATAGAAATCACTAAGACTAAGACTAATCACTGAAGAACACTATTATAATCTTTTCAAAAAATAATTAGTGAAAATGAGACCTTTCCAAATGAAAGAATTCGACTTCAATACAAAAAAATTAATTAAAGTTCAATATAATCAATATAATATGTACAAATAGATAGAGGCGTCTTGCCTGTCTATGCCTAACAAATTCCGATTTGGTTTTCCGACTTGAGACTTACGGATTCAGACGTATATTCAGAATAGGGTATCCGGATTTAGTACTACATTCAAAGCTTCGTTAACCGAAGCTCTATATCTATATCCGATTGTACTATTTACCCATAAATAGACTCCGGTTCCACATTATCCAATGACTACTGTGACATGATAGGCTAAATATAATTTCAACTGTGCATAATAATATGCAAAACCTGGTCCAATTAAGTATTATTTCTTAGCAAATATTAATGTCGTTAAACGTAATTTAACTCCAAATTAACATAGTATATTGAACTACGTATAGAAACTATTTTTCATACTATTTAAATGTCATTTTCAAAGATGATTTAATCTTGTTGCAGTTGTTGATATCTGATATTCAAGTACAAAATTACTTGAGAGATGTAGCTGGAGGTAGCATAAATGTTTTAAATGTGTTGATTAGACACCTCAGCTCTCAAAACTTCTATAACGTGGTAGAAATTTAATATTTGTGTTTTGCAAATGAATAACATTGGGTTAATGTGAATTGGATAAATTATTGTGCATTTAAAAAGTCACATTATTACAGATAACATAAAGCTTGGTCGTGGATTTAGTACATCTTCACTGTTAGCTAAGAAAGTAGGTATATAGCTAAAATGAAACCTAAATTATCAGAATAGAAGCAAAAATATGCCATTGGTAGTCAGTTAAGTGCTATATTGCATCAGTTTTTCAGCGTGTACTGCTCTGAGATCCGTGAGTTGAGTGGTCCGGAAATTCACTCTGAGTTCGGAGTGATCAATAAATATAATTAAACATACCACTTCCTTTAAATTAGTATTAGATTTCATACTACACAGACTATACATGGCTACAGGCTAGCTAAAACCGTATTCAGGATGCGCTTGTTAATTGACTATTTCCCACCATAATTACCTTTTCAGCTATTAGCTAGTACGACTCGAATATTATTCTGATTCAGGATTTTATTGCATATATATTATGCTAATCTGAAGGAATGACATAAAATGATACAAAAGTATTCTCCTATGTGTCTCTACTTATGACCTATGGTTGCTAAAATTGTAATCTATTTTTCCAATTCCTTAAATTTTCATGGGATTAAATCAATCTCTCGAATTATCATTGTCATATTATTCAAATCATAAAATAATTTCATTTCTATGATTTTCTTTGACTTTTTGAAAATAAATATTTTTCTGAGGACCATTTTGGTACTAAAAAGAATTTGATGCTACAGAAAAGAACGGATTAATGTAGGCAGTGGTAGTTTTCTCTATTCATATCTTCCTGGCTGATGCCGTGTAGGATGAATTCATCTTCAGCCTAAGTATTACCTAAGCCTAATAACTAATAACCTAAGCGAATGAGTTAAAGGAGGAAATTATTTGTAAAATATTTCTCATTTGGTAATTTCTATATATAATCGTAATAGAGCAATAAATTTAGTATACCTGCCTACATTTCTATTTGTATGTATGCAACTATGTGTGACAGGGTTGTAGGGTAAGTTCAAGAACCTAGAGAACTAATTAGGGTGATTCTAATACAAAGTGGTCTAATATTTCGAAACTACTGAAAAGCGGGATAAAATAAATGTTTGCAATGAACTACACATTGGGATAATATTATACTCAATATTTCGAAATTAAACCAAATAATATTGACGCTCAAATCATTGAAAATTCAATAGGAGTACACAAGCACGTATCCAGGAATTTGACCTAGGGGGGGCCACCAAAATATATTGATAAAATTAAGGCATATTCAAATTATATAAATTTTTTGGATTTTTAACCTATTTTGACAAAAAAATTGTCTTTTTCTGGATACTTAGGGGGGCCCGGGCCCCCCCGGCCCCCCCTCTGGATACGTGCTTGGGAGTACAAGGGGTCTAGTATATTATAACGAAGGAATGAAATTAAGACATAAAACTATAATACTATACAAATCACAGGGAGAAAGCATTTGGTAAGTCAATTTACTTGTTGTTTTAGGTTTAATTTAGCGAAAATGGATATTATATATTTAGGTAGATTATGATCCCAAACGCGTAAGTTCGAACAGAGCAGTACGTACAAGTGTTTGCATATTATTATACTTCGCCTTCATATCAGGTTCAAGACTCAAAGTATTGCATCCAGTACATATCTACCTTGAATGGCTATATATTGCACCCCAAAATGATTACAGATCTAAATAGTCATTTAGTGTCATAACGGAGTTTTCAGATATTAAAGTGATTACACTTGAAAGTTACAATAAAGTTACAAGTTACACTCTCAGACGACAGAAATAGATAAGTGTGCATTAATAAGTACGTATCTCTTAAGTATGGTGATTGGGCTCTTACTTGTAACGCAGGTAGGTAAGCTAATTTCAGCAATCGTAGATGGCTCTTCCGGGTAGAATGAATGATTGCATTCCACGATGGTATATAGACCGTGCTCATCCGTGTATTTGTAATATCACTCTCTTTGGATTATGTCACAATACCTACCGTTGTTGGAGTTAGACTTACCTTAGATGTAAAACTTACCTTAGAAGTTAGAAGTAAAATCTACCTTAGGAGTAAGACTTACTTACCTTAGAAGATATGAATGCAAAGAAAGACTTATGATCATGCCCGAAGTAGTTTCTCTTCTCAAATCTTGTACCATTTGTACCTTATCCCAGTTCAGTCTTTTGTAAAGCGCTACAAGATGCAGATAGAAGCTAAGTATTGCTTTAAGCCACAATAAAATAATAAGAGATTGTTCTGGATTATCCGTGAAAGCGTTACATATAGCAGTGATCATAACCATCCACAGCAAGGTACGAAACAAAATCAAGTATTTAAATAAAATATCGTTTGCATGCAACATTCAAAACTATTCTTAATCCTTTATTTATTAAGTCTGTCATGAATCATGCAGTATTAAAAAATCATTATAAATGGTTAGCCGGCCAGACTGAAACGCTTCATCTTAGGGTTAGGCGCATCACCCGCCCCGCCCTACGAACATAACCTAATTATCATAATCTAACCTAATCTGAGGATATGGCGGATGGCCCCACCTGTATGGCTCTACCATGTAGAAATGTAGGGCAGATGACCCCACCCTAAGATAGAGCCTATCAGTCTGCCCGATATTTAGCTTAAATCAAAAAGGTTTACATCACGATTGTTGTCAATTTAAATACATATAATTGCTACAATTACTTAAGTGTTAGTTCTGCTTCAATAATTAATTGTGCATTTTGATAAATTTCAATTATTCAATAGGGCAAAAATGTCCGACCAAAAGAACGCAATCGGCAGCTCATTGCCACCAACATTCAAAGAGGTAAACGATTATGTTCAGACTCCATTCACATCTCATCCTGGATTTGCTGCACCTGAGAGTAGAAGCACAAGCTTAACACAGGAACAAGATGTGGACTGGAATAGTAAATTCAATCCCTTAGTAAGTAGTTGCTCGTTTTAATTTGAAATTCAGAAGAAACTGGCAATAATAAGACTATTTCTTATAAATGTCAAGTATTTATACTAAACAACGTGATTAGAAATACAGTGTTTAGTGATGTTTTCCAAATATGATAATGTCATAGATAGATCTTCAAGTTTTACCTTATTTCAAGAAATAAATTAAGTTAGACCTGTTTTATATTTATCACTATCACTTCACTTTCACATTTTGTGACGTCACTACAATTAATTTGTAATTAGCAAAAATATGTTTCCAATTTGGTTTCCAATGTAATGACGTCATTTTGACGTCACTAGACGTGAAGTGAAAGTGAGAAGTATAAAACAGGTCTTAGTCATGGCCCAAAAATCGGCAAGTCCCCCCAGAGCCGCTCCGCCCCACCTGGACGGGTGCATCTCTATCTAGATTTCCTTTAGAGCTGATCGTCTGTCCAAATTAGGGACCAACCAACCCGAGCGTGTGGCTTTATAGGAGAAATCATAGCGATGCACCCTTGAGGCGGCTCTGATGGACCTCAAAGTCAAAAACTCGAATAAAAGTTAGTTAGTTGTTAGTTATGTACCACAAATTAATTGAATAATGACGATCATTGAATATTTTAAATTTGTGTAGATTATACAAAATATAATTGGGAATCTCCATGGAGAAGATGTGAAAAATTGTCGCCTTGTGTGTACAAAATGGAGAAATGCTTCACTATCTCAGTTTAAAGCCGAAATGACTACAGTGGTAGATGACTTATCCTCAAGATTTCAAAACACTCAAAATCATCGTTTACGTAGTTTTGAAGCATTTTTCAGAGAATTCGGAGAGAGTGACAAAGGAATTCCTGTGGATTCCTTCAAATTGATAATGCCAATAAAATTCAATCCATGGTATTTAAAATGGCTGGATTTGTATGGCCCAGGTATTAAGAACTTTGAGGCTGTTTTCCACGTGACACACCCGGTTGTAATGGATGGCTTTCGTAGCGTGATTTTCATGTACATGAGAAATATTGAAAAATTCTCACTAACGTTTGTTCAGTCGTCAATTGAAGGATTATTATTTGAATATTACTTTCCCAAAGATTATCCCGAACTGATTGGTGATATAAAAGACTTGCAATTATGCAATCTGACAAAGGTAAAATGTACTGTCGAAGATGGTAGTTTTGCAATGGAGATGGCAGTCAGGCACATTCTGTTTGATATCATTTCTGCCACGGAAAACCTGAAGTCACTTGAGATGAACCTGGTCCCTAGTATTATATCCGCTCTATTGATGATTCCCGCGAGAAATCTGAAGACGCTGAAAGAAATGACTTTGACCAATCAGAAATGCACGAATGTCCAAAATGTCCAAGCTATTGCCAACCTGGAACGTGCAAGTCGATTTGGGAAAATCAAATTGCATTCCTTTTCCATGCTTTGCATCTACACCCATTTTGACTACACGGATATACACGAGGTTCTTCATCCGCTGGCTCTAATAAGATTCCTGCACAGCCAAAGAAAATGCCTGAAAAGTCTCAGCATTCACCATCTACCAATTTATGGTTCAGTTCTGAAAAAAGAAGATAAACATGTCTTGCGTAAAATACTAATACGTAAATCCACTTTCCACTTTTATAGATCGTTTAAATTAACATTAAAAATATTTTACAATGCTTATCTTTATTTTTCAGTTGAAAATTTGGTTTACCCAATAATGGCGAAATTGCAGAAGTTGTCTGTGTGCGATTCGTATGGGAATGCTGCTTGGCCACTACCAGTTTATACAGATTGGGGCCAGTTTTTCCCAAAACTGAAAACGTTGGAATATCATTACATAGTTGAAGCAGAAGGCCCTATTGAACCAATGCTCCTCAAGAACCTAAAGAATTCGATGCCATGTGTCACAGAAGTTGCATTAGCCGTGAATGAATTTACTTATTCCTCGCTACCTCGTAGGCCAAAGCAGGATATGGACCCATTTGCCTTGCTCCAGATCACAACAGAAAAGTTTCCTAACCTGACCCGTTTAACACTGCTGGGCGACAAAACTGGAATATATTCTGATAACAATCAGAAAAAAGAGTTTGCTTCTTATTTTCCTAATACTTTGATATTCTCATTGATTAAGCATGACAATTCGGGAGATATTTTAATACATGAATACAAACGCACTTTGGAGGTTGCAAAGGAAATTAAACAGTATTGGGAACTACTAGATATGCTCTTTGAGAATAACATGGCATTTGGCAATTGGTAATGGTCTATTTTCATGTTACGTATCCTATACCTATGAAGTAATTACATTATCCGACACAAGCCAATACAATTTGATTGGCCAATTGATATAACAGATTTTTGTTTGTCGTGTAAAATACAATTAAATATTAATAGATATCAATTCTCCGGAACAACAAATGATAGAAAATTGAGCTGCTAATTAAGACAATAAATAGTTTTCCAAGTCTCTTCGACTTCAATTTGCAAAAATCGGAGGCTCCAATTCTGCCCTGAGAAGGGTTAGACTTAAATACAATTAATTCATAATGCATGGGATTGAGAATGGTTTAAAACAAATCATATATTATACAATCGCCAAAATAAATGTAACATTTTTCAATGTTGTTTATTTTACGTCTAGACTATCTATAAGTATTACTCGATACATAGGTATATGCTCTGGTTTGTAAGTCCAAGCGAAAATCGTATACCTAACGGTTCTAGCTTATGGTAGCATTTATAAGACATTATTAGAATTTGCGGATGTGGCCCATTTGCAGCTGTATAGGGATTTAGTAAACCTCTAGGGTAGGTTCTATGCGAATACGTATTAAATAGTACTACTGCCTTCACCAAAAATGTAATGCTATATGTAAATATTTTATGTAATGTATAATTTGCTGTAAATTATTACATAATATTTACTTTGTGAATAATGTATGTATTATTACCTTATAAATGTAAACTTTCATTGCTTATTGTTCGTCATAATTAGCTATCTAAGTATTAATTGGTACGTTAGGTAGGTACCTGTGCTATAGTCTAAGTGAAAATTAGATACCTAACGGTTCTAACTTTTGGCAGCATTTATAAGACATTATATAACACTAGCGGATGTGATCCATTTGCACTTTGCACCTCTTTACAGTGTAGGGCTCAAGTGGAACACGGTATTCTATGTTAGGATATTAAATACTAGTACTTTGACAAAAAAACCTAATGCTATATGAAGTAAGTGGCTGGAAATAACTAAAAATATTTACTTAGTATAAATCAATGTATGCATTATTTATGCAATGTATACTTACTACTTTGAGAAGCACTTTTGTCGGATTTCCATTGAATGTAAATGAAATATTTATGAGGATTAATTGATATATGGTAGATATCTACATAATATAATGCTACTGGAAAATGGTTATAAGTATAGGTGAATGTCCAAGTATTAAATCTCAATGTGTGGTTCGAACTCCTTTGGTTTTCTATTGCATAAGCATAACTCCAATAAATTTTAGTCAATGTACGCAAAGAATAATTTTGAGTCTCAGTGAATTGAGAAAGATATTTTGGAAGTATAAGTAGGTCATCACATTTGGTTTATTATTGTCTAAGGAAGTTGGAAATCCGGAGCGAGAGAGGCAACAAAATTGTCATCACTTTATTGGCGTGTTTTATCAGCATAGTAGCTATGGGCTGGAAGGCTTGGGAAGTCGCTCTGAGTTCGGAGTGATCGGTAATTAAATTTCAAATCATTTCCTCTAAACTAGTAGGTACTTCACATTTTCATCTCCCAATACTAAAGTCATACATGGTGTTGAAATTTAGGATGTTCTTGCTAATTGACTAGTTTCCTCAATAATTGCTTTTTCCGCTTATGGCCATAGGAGAACTCATTCTGATTCACGTTGGCGTTTATTACATAGCTTGTAAGATTGAAATGCAGTAACGTTCTTTTGCTACTCTTTCCTGGGTCGATTCTAACCTTTCACATTTTTGAAATATCCTTGAGATGAAAATGAAATCAAGACTTGATTCTAAAATCTCGCGTATCAAAATATTACATTTTGTAACATTCTTTGGCCGTTTTTGACCATTTACTGCCCAACTGAAGAGAACTTATTTTTTAGCAAACAAAGAAAAAATGCAAGAAATAGAATTGTATTATATATACAAGAGAAGAGACATTGGGCAATTAATTACAGGTAGAAATGTGAATGTAAATGTCTAAAGCATAATATACCTAATAAATGGTGATGTTTCGTATTTGAGATTTCCAAGTACATTTACATAGCTGACTTTCTAGGAGATAATTACCGGTAATTGTATACATTTTGCATCCGTAGCCAAGAGAGATAGAAAGCTGAGTAAATAATATGATTACCCATCTCATTAGCTTCTACGAATATATACTCATCACAATCATTATTATAGGTATATTAGAATTTGTTACTATGTCTACCTTTTCGAGACATTTAGTTACATTTTATCTTTGCGTTGATACTCTCCGAGAATATACACAGGTAGGTATACTTTTCACGGAGATAATAAAAACGATGGAATTCTCTAGTTCCTGCTCTTAACGTAAGCAAATATTATGAGTAGGTATGTATGGTTCTTCTGTGTGTAAAGGAGTCATTGTAGGTTTACTGAGCATAGTATAAGAGTCACCATAGAGTAGCACTCCTGAAATTGTGATTGCTATTGCCACCTTGAATCCCTACACAGTAAATTTGTTTATTATATGAAATATTCGCATTTAGCATCTTATGTATAGGAAAAGGAAGAGAGAGCAGAGGTAGAAGAGACGGCTCATGCCCGTTACTTGTATTCTTCAGTTTGTAGTCATTTAATACCGCACTCATCCGACTTCAGTCACCGTGAAGCATCACAATAAGCAAGAGCTTTCTACCTGAAGGAAGAAAGAGAGTGAAAGATAGTTCACAATTGCCTTTCAACAAATACATTGAAAATAAACATAACCATCTGACAGGTAAGATGTAAAATTCAATTTTATTTAAATAAAATAAGTTTGCGTATTTAAATACTAAGTTTAAAGTCGATCCTTATTTTACTAAATGTACTACGTATAAGTACATCAGCGTTTTAGAAATATATTATATCTCAACATCGCAAAAGCGCAGCATACTTTATGTATATAGACTATTATAGGTAGTTTGCTTATTCATTTCATATTTTTAAACTTTTATTGACTATTCCCTATATAGATAGAAAGATGCCCCGAGAAAAGAATCGTACAATGCGGTGCTTTGCAACTAACTACAAATTGCGTCAAGTTCTCCAACGACAACGGGCTTCGTTTCATAGATCCAGACTCCAGTACAGCAAAAAGAAAATTTCTCCTTGCTTGACACAGCGATCTATCACAAATAGGTATACTATAATATATATTGCATATTGGGGTTATTACTTTATATCTCTTTATTTGTCTCTTTATATCTCTTGGCTATAAATAATTTTGTTTCCATTCTGTTATTTAACAATAGATTGGCTCAGCGTGCAAGGAACAGACGTCCAGCAAGAATTACCCAACGGAGGAATGCGATCCACAGCCCAATACCTTTACATTTGGAAGAAGGTGAAAATGATGGACAAAATTTATCGAGTGCGGCACCTCCTACTGTATCTATGACTGCAGCAGGAAAGTGGGTCAACAACGGCACAAGTGGACAGGCAGAGAATGTGATGGAGAATGGTCAATTCAACCCTGGCCAAGTGGACACTCCATTAGAAGCGTTCGTCCTTCGTCCTTCTAGTCCAGAGCCGGTCTTACAGATGGGACCCCATGGTAGACAGAACTCTTGGGATGACCTCACTAAAACGCTGACATATCAATATCGTCACGAATTCCCTCTCCGTGGCTTGGGTAAGATGAATTCTTTTATAGCTTTATTTTGCAATACTTTTCAGCCATACACTTTAAACTCATATCGTTGTGACGCCTCTCGGCAGAAATCCGCTGTGCATGATCTGATATGCTGTATGGTAAATGTAGCGTATTTTCTGTCGATAGTGCTAACACTTAGCAAAAGCTACGGTAGGAAATGGCAAATTAGATAGCCATATTTATTGGTCATTTGCTTGCTTCCTGCTTCTAAATATGCTAGTAAATTATATTTCTATGGTAGTGGCAAAGTGGCATATACTCTGCAATGTGTAGACAAATGAGGCAAAATAGGGGTATTCACTGGTTTAATCTTAAAGTCATACTTGACCTCATTGACTAATTCTCATTAATATTATAGAACGATTTCTAAAATCCAAGAAAATCGGAAAAACTCAAAATTGATCTCATAAAAAAGAGAAAAAATTCTCCAAGGCATGATGGGCTTCCTCTTGAAATTATTTATCATTTTTCTTAGGTGTATAGGCTTCAAAAGTACATTTAAATGACGCTACAAAGTAACAAACCTGATAAAAGGCTTACCTTAGTTGAAGAGTGAGTGAATAGTGGAGGAGTGGATGAGAACAGAAAAATTCTCACTTAATCCTCTTCTTTCACCTCATTCACCACACTCTCCCACCTCACTCCTCTCACTTCACCTCCCACCTCCTCCTTTGTAACCACTGTCTTACTTCAACATAGTAATTTGCTATGTAATTTATTGCACATATTATAGTGCAGGGTCATCACTTATATAATCCCCCCCTACCTACTACAGCCCAACACAGACTAGTTACTAAAATGATCTATATACCGTCTTGTAGAGGATATTTTTACAAATCTAACCGACTCTAGCATTATGCAAATCGGTTAAGAAAAACCGGGTAAAAAAATTTTTTAAAATAAAAAGTTGAAAATTTTCAGAAATTCTGCCCACTTAGAGTGAGTCGGTTAGATTTGCAAAAAGATTCTCTACAAGATGGTATATAGATCATTTTAATAACTAGTCTGTGTTGGGCTATGGTAGGTAATATAGTAATGACGTTGTACACAGTAAAACTAGACGCTACCATTTTTTGGGTTCACCCGAGTTCGCCGTTAACAATATTGAGTGTATATTTCACTATGTGCTATTTCCATGTCACTTAATAACCTGTGGTAAAGACTTTAGATAGTACAGATTCTTTAGCAACAACTATGAGTTCAGTCAGAATTTGTGCCAAATTTACAATGTAGTACATATTGCGTTCGAGCTTCTAGGTATGAAGAAACTATTTTGCATCTATACCGAACCATATTAATGTTATAGCTTAGTAGTAGTGTCCAATTCTAAATCGAGGAGTTGTTCGCAGGATTGCGATGCGTATGAAATAGGATGATTGGTTAAAATTTTACAGAATCAATTCGAGACAAAATTAGTTTCATCCGGGACGACCAAAACAATTTCGTCCATGGATAAAAAATTAATTTCATCCTGAACAGTAGTGATTTCTTCCGGGAAATATACAACTCTTATTGCTTGGCTAACACTGGTACTGTGAATATAACCATGTAATATTATAGCCGCGTCGTTGCTACTCTTCGTCTTTGCCTGCCTCTCTTTATATTCTTCTTTTTAATCAATATAACCTTATCTTCTGGTACAATTGCATGGCAATAACTACTGATACATAACTGAATACTTCCAGAAAATAGGTAGAGTACAGTCATGCAAAGATGTCGAAGATGCTATTTGAATGATACTTATTAGGGCTGAACTCCTCTAAGTAGGACTCTAAACAACGCCCACTCTTTTTTCTATTTGTCTGTTTCAGTTTGATCTGAATCGCTATTCTTACTTAGGTTCTGTCTTCTCAATTCTGTTCTCAAGCCTTAACTTTCTGCACAAGAGAAATCAAAATATGAATAAACCAAATGACACATAGAAACTGAAGCCAGATAAAACATGCACGACTTGTATCAATCAATGTATCAATCAGTCCCTGTAATTTAACTCCTCTCTTTTTGTATGATTTATCAAATTGCTATATAGGAATAACTGAACAGAAGCCGTATCGTATCTGCCTTTCATGCAGCACAACGAAAGCTGAGAACATGATATTGACTTAGGTATTGAGGCAACCATAATAAATATTACTTGTTTGAGAATCATAGTTTCGGTTTCGTATTCGTATTTTGGAGAGAATTATTAGTTTTCAGATTTTATAACACAGTTATATCTATATCTCGACTCCCACGCATTACTTTTTTTGCTTTATATAATTTTAGAAACTTTTAAACCTGAATATCTAATTTTCATGAGAGCTATCTACGTTTTAATGACTTATCTTATATTTTAATTTATACAACGTCTCATATTCATTATATTTACACACGCATAATATATCGACAATATTATATATTACAAGCTTTTATATGATGTTGTTGGATGAATAAAAACGAATGCCGTTGAGCCACCAATCCAACGATCGTGTATTTACCTTTTGTAAACTAGGCCTCCAGTACCTAATGTTGAAGTTCAAAATGATTAGGAATGTTAAAGTACATAATTTTTGAAGCCGCATCTTTCTGATTTAAAAAGTTTTCCGCTTGCATATAAAACATCTATATAAAGATGCTAAAATGCTAAATGCACCCAAGGTGGAATTAAATTTTCATCAATCAGCATAGGTGCAATCATCTTTATTATATAATGAGTGTGGTCATATTTTAAGGGGACCTAAATAGTGACATAGATAATACGATGTTTATGTTGGTTCTGCATCCATTATTCAGGAGCAAGGAGCAAGCCAATGGGCAATGAATACCAGTATTTATAGTCTTAAATTTTAAGTATTTAAATATGATCTAATTAATATTTTGCGACGACAACGTATTTGGATCATTACTAATTTATGATGGAATACATAGAATCGATGATTGGTATTTCGCCCAATACCTGCGAAACTACAGAGCTGTCGCCATGTTATCCACAAACTATACTGTGAGGCTTCAATATTTTATTATAATGCGTGCCAATTAGATTACTTGCCTATTTAAATGTAATCGGTACTACGAATGTTTGGTCAGCTTTGTGTGGTTAGTTCGAATTCGCTTACTACTAAATATTTCAGTTTATATATTCTATTTTCGTAGTGAGAGTGGTCACCCACAAACGGAGAATCAATTACCGTACGAAGCATTAAATGAAGTTGTAATTGAAGAAATGGACTTCCTAACTGTTGACCCTCCTGCTTCTGTAAACGACAATACGCCATTCCCTATAGAAAGGTAAACCACCGGATTTTTACCTTTTTTATCATTTTAGGTGTACGTATATTAAGTTGAATGCATTTTTTCTTAAAGTCCACCAGTTTTGCCTTCCACATTCCCCACAACAGAAGTAGAACAACAGAATTTTCATTCTCAAGCTGAAGTCTTGCAAAATGGAGAATTTGGAGATGATCCTTTTCAAGATATTAATGGAAATGGGTGCATGTATTTGGAATACGACCAGGAATATGTTTTCGAACCTGGTGCTTGGTCATCTTCGGGTTCATTAGATGCCCAAGCTCTTGAGGTTAGTATTGAATCCAGTGGATCTGAATGCCAATTAGGGGTTGATTCATCTGAAGAGAATGGACAGGTAGTACCCACTTCCTTTGACAACATCCCTGCAGATCTCCAGTTTGAGAATGATTGCATGCCCTCCAGTGATATTAACAATAACAGTCAAGAAGTCCACATTTCTTCTCCAGTCGTAATAGATGATCTTGTTGATAGCGCTCGTCCTGATCTCTGCCATGTCCAATGGGGCAGGACAATGATGGAAATTGGAAATGGTTTCCTTACAAAGGAAAATGCTATTGAATGGTTTAAGATAGTAAAGCGAGATAGCGAATATGCTCTCTCTTTGTTAGAAAACCAAGAGAATGACACAGAATTTAATGTTTCATAGGATGAAAGTCATTTTTGTAATTTTTCTTATATTTTGAAGAATTTTATAATTATTTTTATTAGATTAGTTACAATCACCATTTTACGTATAGAGACACTGATTTTTAATGTTTACAGACGTGACTTGTGACTTTACGTGACAAGATTTTCGCTTTTTATGTACAGATATGTAAATCTAAAGTATTTGCCCAAACCCTAAATCGAGAATGATAATAATATATCCATTTAATAATGGATTCAGTTTTTTAGATTCAAGTATATCAGTTTGTAATCTAGGCCACTTAGTATAACTCGTGGTTCCACAAGGTGAACTTTTGATGTTGTGATTATAATTCATGGATAAATTACGTGAAACCACTTTCGTGTTTCGGGGAACTAAATCAAAAAGTTCATAAGCAACTGAAAAGCAACCATAACAAGGAAGTATTAGTCAAATCTACAAAAGCTATTCTTCGAACTACTTACCTGTCTGTCATCAAAGTAAAACCGAGGGCCAATTTAATGAACTTGCTGAATAAACAAGTCCCATCTGAAAAACAACCACTAAATTTTAGTATCAGGGAGGAGATGGGGGTAATCAAATCAAACCTAAGTACAGTAGAAGGATGTTATGTAACCCAATTATTGATTTCCCCTAACTTGAAACCAGCCACTACAAAGATACAGCCTCCAAAAAGCAACAGACAGATTTGATTCACTTATAAAGATTCACTTACCTTATAACATCTTCCGGTTAATTAACAAAAAATCCTACAATTTCCAACAACAAATTTATACAAGGCTAAAAGGGTAAAATATTTGCTACAGATGAAGTAGAAAATATGAAGTATATTGTTAGTAAATACATTTGATGAATAATATACTAAATAGTACTTGAAGATGAGTAAGAATATTCATTTTACTAGTGTAGTTCAAATCTTAGAAGTTAGTGTGTATTTATTAGATATTTATCTTGAATTGAAATGGGCATAAAATCAAACCTGATTACACCTCAAGATATACAAGAGCTTACACTAAATGACATGCTTGTCGTTTGTCGGAAAGAAAAACGTAATCCGCTTAAGTGTAGCTCGTAAATTAGCAAATTGAGGAGTAAATCAGCCTTGGCATTAATTATATCAAGCTGATTAAACAGAATCTATTCTTAATGTTGTCATAACATATTCGTGACACATTTTGATTTGAATACCCAGAAACATTAAGTAGAATATCGCTTACTTGCTATGCTTACTTTTTGCAAGAACTTAAATTCTAAAGAAAATTTCTACCTCAAAGAAATATTTTAACATGCTGATAAGCATTGACTTACAAAATATTTCTTCAGTGTAATATGAGACGGAGGGAACAGTTTTAATAAATTCAACTTGTAAATTGTCCATAAAATATAATATTTCTATCTCGGTACAAATTGCTATAAAACATTGTCTGCATTACATACATTCTAAATATTCTAAAATACTATACAAACAGGCAAAGCTCTATTACTATATCAATTCCTATATCTTAACAATATAAATAAATGAGAATAGTTGTAGCTCTAGCATCAATATGATGTTTTGGTGTATATATTGAATATGATGTGCACGATCGTTCATTCAATTCTATTGTATTAAGGTTAAACATTTTAGTGAATATTGAGTCTAAGGAGGATGAAGAAATAAAGATAATAGTATTTGTAATGACGCACGCTCTTAATTTTATTTCTGTTGAATTTTAGTTACCTAACTGCTTCCTACTTTGTCAAATTGTATTTAAAAGCCATAAGCTCTCGTCATATTGTTAATTATAAGTGTAAGAATATGGTCATCTGTATTTGAACAGTTCTAAGCGTATATTGCTATTTACTAAATGTCTTTAAAGTACATACACATTTAAATGTTGTAATATTACATGACAATATATTTATTGGTGTATAATATGTACTAACATGACTATAAAATATGTAACACCTTTGTGTTCTTTGGGCATGACATTATGTGAATAAATAAATGTCGTCCTTAAATGAGAAATACTGGAAAATTTATTAGGAAAAATAGATATTACATAACAAATAACTTACCTGTTGGCTCTTTCAGTCTGTTTCTCCGGGGCGACTTGCATCCGCCTTACTTACACATGAATCATGACCCATGTTTTTACTATCTATCCATGTTTTACATAACAGGGAAAGGAAGACTTATATAATAATAATTATGTTGCCGATTCCTCTAAGAATAATGTCTAAGAGGAATAATAATATACTTAAGAACTTAAGACTCTTAGTCAGGCAAAAAAACATCAGACAAATTCTGAGCTTTCTCCCAGTTTACTCATGTTTTCGCTACCGAAGGAAACTGTTGTTGTTGCTATACTACGTGGGTTGAAAGAGAGAGTCATTAGTCGTGAACCATTGTACTGCGTTATTGCGTAGCTCGCGACTGAAATAGAATCAAGATGCTTATTGAAGTGGATTGTACTTGTGTCATACTCAATAACTGTATTTTATATAAAATTGATATTATGCTAAGCACAGCGAGATGTACAAATATGCAATTTCTTACAGGTGCTGAAGAGGTTGCCTAACGAAGCTCTAATTTCTAAAGCATATTTACTTCCATATCGTCTTAATGGTAGTGATACTACTGCAATCACAAAGAGATTTTTACAAGTAAAAGCTTTATAGTGTCACAAAGGGGTATAGTTCGTATACAATTTTTTTCATATATAAAGTACTGTCTTCTATTTTGGTAGTCAAGTTGATCATATTTATTGTAATGTAGATACGCTACCAAATGTATGTTCATAATATACATCATGTATGTGTTGAAGATGAGTCATTTCTGTCTTGTTAAACTAGCAGACATCAGAGATGAGGATTCCAGACAGACATGATTCAAGATATAATCAATAGAGTTGTCATGTCACTACTATATTACCTATTTCCTTTAAAGTGGTCTTCTGAGTGAGTTCAGAAGAGGAGGGCGAGGGTCGGTAATTAAATTTCGAGCAGCTTCCTCTTATTATCAACTATGCATTTATTGCTCTTCCACTCATACTAAAATGCTAGTTGGTCTTTCCCAATGATTCCTTTTACGCTATATAGAACTTGAATATTATTCGCAATCAAGGTTGTCCTGGGATATAAAGTAATAGTGAAATTCAAACAAACGGAGATAAAGTAAAACGATGCAATCATTTGCATTTAGCCTACTGACTTGATTACCTAATTTCAACAGACCTACTGAATTTCGTGCATCCAGCGACGCCAACCGTCGCCCAGACACTATGCTACATAATCTATTAATTCTACGGAAATGATGTAAAAGCAATAAGTCAACCAGCTAATAAATACACTTTCACTCTTGACGATATAGCCAAGTCATCTCTTCTCTGCATCTTCACTTACATAGTATATTATATACTACTGCACTCAAACTCGCATAAACTGCACCTTCGTTTTTATGATCAGTACTACCAGGGCTGCAGGTAGGTCCACGTCTCCCCGAAATCGAGAAAAAGAAATTTTTGCCCATAAAAGCAAAAAATCGCCAAATATTTTCATTTTTATCGGGACCCCCGAAACTTTTTTCTGGCTGCCGCCCTACTGAATGCTTTCTATACTATCATAGTATTCAACAAGTTTTAACACTATAAAGAATGAATAAATATATGGAAAAGGAGGCGAAAATGAAAAACTAGGGTACAGTTCACTTTCTTTCGATTTTTTAAAAATTGTCTATTTATTTGTCTTAAATTTTAGAAGATAAAAATTGAATCATTTTTTTTACAAAACTTGGGAATGAGAATGTTAATCGATAATGTTAATCTTTCCGTTCTCTTAATTTTTTATACACAAATGGCTTGACCTATCTAGTTCATTCTATCATTACTTACTGTAATAGGGAATAACAAAAACGAATAGATATTTTTGATATTTGTCTTCTTCATGCATTAGAGAAACAGTTCGTGGAGTGCTAGTTGGATTATAAAAGAAACTATCTGAGAAACCAAAGCAAATATGTTCAGAAGAAAAAATAAATGTCCAATTATACAAAGTGGGATTATTACAGATGCTTTATACCTTAGATGAGTAAAAACAAGGAGTCGAGAAATTGCAGAATGTTTTTTCTGGGAAGTCAATTGCCGGATTTTTAGAGTCATTTACTTAAGCTAAACCAATTATCTAAGAAACTTAATATCTTGAAGGCAACAGTATTATAACGTTAGTAATTATAGACATTACGTATCTACTTAAGTATATGTCTTAAGATTTTACTTAAGTAAATAAAGTATACACCAAAAACGATAAAACAACCGAAACATCTGGACATGGTCTTGATGCAATCTATTAATTTTAAGTAGCATTATGTAATAATGGGTTGATTGCGAGTATCCATTTGTTGATGGATAGCTACAACCTAAAACAGTCATGTATTTGAAAATTTGTAGTTGACAATTTCTCTGCCTTACTCACTTGTATTTGATTTACAACAATCAACAAACTTTCTTTGTTTACGCGAATAAATATAAACTTTCTAAGCTGTCTCATTTGACCATTCTATTTTCGATCAAGTTAATGTCAAGTCATGTAGACAAGTATAATATAGATACCCAATGGGACTACTCGGTTGCCTATTATTTCCCTATCCTCGGTTTCTAATTCCATACCAACAGTCAAATACATTCTATACCTAATACTTACTCACTCATGTTAAATCCCAACGAGTTTTTCCAAATGCTCATTACGGTAATATTGTTAGAGCAACCCTATATATTCCTAAAAATTTCTCCGCCCGCCCAAAATGTTTGAATCCACAGCATTTAAGCATTTTAAGCGAAATTAATTTAGCTATTAACGTTACTAATTACTGTTAATCTTCATGCCTAAATCTGTTCTGCAGAAACTATTTTGAATGAAGTAGGGGAGGCTGGAGATAGTGTACGAACTTTTTGTTTAGACGGCTCTCGATCACGTTGAGGGATATAAACTGATTTCATTATTTGAATGTAATGTCTACATACCTAGGCACAGTTACCCTATTTTTACATATAATTTGAATCACTATCAAAACTACGAAAATAAATTTTGTGGATGTCACTTTTTTCGTACACTATACCCAGTACTGGATATAGTGTACGAATACCTTGGGGATAGTGTACGAATGTTATTATTCGATGTTCTCTTCCCAAATCTAGCGGTTCCATTTCATAGGATGCTGTCACGGATGCTGATGGTGAAATCTTTAATATTTCATGATCATCGTAATGGTCGTTATTTTTCCCAGATGCTTCAAATGAGGGATTTTAATAGGCATTTTTTATGGTCAATGAACAACAACTGAGTAATTGGAGAATTATTTACTAATGTAACCTATGTAATTAATGGAGAGTATTCAATGATGCTTACCACATTAAGTATGGTTGGAAAATAAATGCTATTGGCCAAAAGTGGTCATTCAAATGTTTGAAAATGGTACACTATACCCATTTGATTTCTCGTATACACTATCCCCATCATGACTTTTTCGTCCTAAATATTTTTCTTCAAAAAACTTCCAAAATGATAGTCTCAAAGAGCATCGTGTATCATTTATCATAGCTTATTCTCTGCGTCAAAAAATTCTTACTGCTTAAATATATTTAAAATGGTCTCTGGGCAAAATTATGTAAAGCGGCGAAAGTTTACTTTTGGGTATTTTTGGCATCAGGGAAGTTAAATTTATTTTTAGAAAATGCAGTATGAACCCGAAATTAACAGTTTTTTGTTAAAAAGTCCTCAAAAACATACTTCAAATTTGGAAAATTTTGTCGACCATAAAAAGTCATGGGTTATATGAAAATTCTTAACTTCGTACACTATACCCATTCGTACACTATCCCCAGTCTCCCCTATCTCTTTCACTTACGATATGATAGTTTAAATGAGTTCTTCCAAAAGAGCAGATTAGGTAATATTGCAAAGCCTAGGGTATATAGGTGAAAGTGAAGAAAGTGAAAGAAAGCGAAGGCTAAAGAACCCCGTAGAGTACGACATATTGATCGGAAGAGAAATTACGTCTCAGTTTTGTGAAATACAACTTCCGCCAATACAACTACAATGAGTAAGCCTGTAATAAGCGAAGTAGACTTCTCCTTTCTCAAAAATTCTTTTAAATGTTTAAGCAGATTTGGATTTCATCTAGTAAATAAAAATTATTTTGGTGAATTGAGCTCCTGGAATTATAATTTTCAAGATTGCAGATTACCCAACACCCGACTTCACACTTGACCCAACTACTAATGTATTATTAACCAATTATAGATAGTTCTGCACTATCTGCACCTCCGGTTTACAAGACATTATTATTGTTTTACCATCAAATAATCTAAAACTTTGTTGCCGTTTTACTGCTGTGCGTGGATTACTGTCATCTAGATAAGGTAAATTCCATCACATTATTATAGTTAATATACAAACCAATGTTGAATGTAAAATAATATTGTCGATCTCAATATTTAATGATTTTAGTTTAGTTTTCAAACCCGAAAAGTTCAGGACAATCAAAGGGTGGGATTGGACATAACGGTGCGCAAATTTCCCACCCTCTAACCTAACCTAACCTAAATGAAATAAACATAATGACCAATTTTAGGTGTATAACCGGTGGAATGTCATTTTTCCCCATACCCCCGTCGGGTGTGGGGAGGGTGGAAGGAAACGTGATCTTCAGGTCATGTCCGATAAAGATCCGATGAAACATTAGAAATTTGCGCACCGTTATGTCCAATCCAACCCAATCAAAGGTTTTGGAAAACAATCATAATGTCTTGTTCTTCTCTGTATTTACGCCGCATATATAGCTGAAGAAAATATTCATACTTAATCACTGTTGACTGTATCACACGTGACCTAACATTGCATTGTTGCAAATATGCTGTAAAACTGTTGTAAAAATGCCTCAAAACTGCCCAGGATGGGTATTATTTTTTCCAAAATTTTTATATTTTTAGCTTAAAAGCATTTACACACAAAGTTTTCCACCTGCACAGTAAAAGGTCCTTTTCAGCAACTTAATTAATACATTAAACAAAACAAAATTAAACACAATTAATAGAAAAGAACAAAAAACTACTCAAAAAATTTTTACAATAAAATTCACAAAGTTAGAAAATAATTAATACTATGTATTCTGATGTACCTGGTTTTATTACAATTTATTACAATTTATTACAATTAATTTATTACAATTTAACAAATGGTGTACATTTTCTTTTAATATTCACTACGAAAATCTGATTTAAGATTCAAAATGGAAAAGGACTCAAAAATGAAAAACGAAGTGTCCCAAATATTACGTATGCTTAAAGGCATGAACGAAAAGATCGATACATTGGACAAAGGAAACAAAGACGCCATTCTACTGAAAAAGGAAGTTACGTTGATGGCGGCTAGGATAGGTAAACTCGAAGAAACGTCATCGGATCTCAATAAACGTATAAAATTTCTGGAAATGCCATTCGACAAAAAGTACGTCATTAAAACATTTCCTTGCAAGTCAATATTATTAAATTTCTATTTGACTCAGCAAAAACTGAAATTAAAGCTGATTTACTCATCAAAAAATAAACTGTGTATTGATATCTAAACTATTTATGTATTGTAAAGATTGGGAAAATAGAATTGTATTCAAAAAACATTTGATTTTCCCAATTTTATTTACTTTATTTATTTATTTACAATTATTTTTACTTTTTACAGTTATCAGTCTTTGTTCCCGAGGAGTATAATAATAATAATAATAATAATAATATACTATTTGTACTTCTCCAATGATGACATCTACCTATTTATAGCTTTCCGGTTATATTCCGGCTTTTCTGAGGGTTTTAAAAACTTTAATAAGTAACACATTACATAAGTTTATAAGACTTCTCATTACATTACATATCATATTTAATGTTTTGTCTCCGTAAAAATAACCTCCAAGTATTAACTACTTTTTATTATCCAACATAATTTTTTTTATCTCACGTACCTTTCAGCTATGCTGCAAATGGCCCCCGTTTCATTCAAAAATGAATCAATTATTATTATAACTGTGTAACCCCAAGTACTACTTTAATTTTAATGTTGATGATAAAAGCTCTTACCGTCAAATACTGAAATACTTTTCCGTGTACTCTGGAAAAATCATAAATATTTTTGACCTTATTGACCTCGAAGCTTTTAGTTAGATAGGAGCAAAGGGTTTAGGACACATAGTCAATAGTAATCTGGTTTTTAAATTTTTCATGCAGAGAATAGTGGTCATTTTTCCCTGCTGGGTTTCTTGTTAGTTGTTTTCCAAACGATTTAAACTTGCAACATACTTTTATGGCTTAAAAAATGAATATTACTTCTTTACTTTTCGTTACTGTTTTATAGCTAAAACAAAAGTACTTTTAAATGTTAGTTATCTCTGACTGTGATGGAAAGACACTTTTATTCTCGCTGGAATCTCTAGATTCAGAGTTAGTGATATCTTTATGAGAAACCTTAATTTCGTAATTTTCAGGTATCTCATTGGGACAATGCTTTTGAATCTAGGGATTCCAGCAGCGACGATGAAAGTTTTTTAACGTCATTTACAATAAATACTACTAGCAATAAAAGATTGTATTGGAATATCAAACAAATAACTTACACATTAAGATATAAATGACGATGTTGAATATAATATCATTGGAAGAGGTAGTAATGATGGATTTTAATTATGCTTCAACTATTTTAGTGTCAGCAAATCAACTATAGAAGAATTCACTCTGCCAAGCACATCTAGCATGATCATGGGACAGACGTCAAGCATTACTGTGCCAAATTATAAGGTATCCAATCTAATACGAGCTTAAATAACAATTTTAATATTGTTATGTAATGGGCAATGGGCTTCAAAAAATAAATTTGAATAATGAATAAATAAGGCTTGATTTTATTTGAAAATTTTTTAACATTTCTTAATTTGTCGCTTTAGCCACAACCAACTCAGTCAAGCAAGGTCAAGGGCGTGACTACTTCATCGTCTGCAAGTTCATACCCGGGGAAACGACGTAATATTGCGGACGTGTCGTGGGACGAAATTGTAGATGGGATGTATCCCCCGGAATCTGAAAATGATTACGAGGATTGTCCTTATGATGATGATATTTATGGACATAGTGTGAGAGACATTTGCGATTACGACAGTGACACGGGAATATGTGAGTATTGACTCTATTTGTCCACTGTTGAAAATTGTTCTTGCTCTCCTAGTAGTCATATTAGAATCTACGACAATACCAATATTTAAATGTCACTACAATGTCATGCCAAACACTTAATTATATTATCTAATTAATCAGTAATCAGTTAATTTCACCTTTTGATTTTTTGGTAATTGTTAGCAGCAAAAATTCAAGTACCGATAGATTACTAATTAAATATTATCAATCACGCACTAAGTTATATTTTTATAAGAATAATTTCACTTTTCTATTTAAAGAAATACTTTCGTTTTTAAATAATACATTTGGCAGAGATAATTAATATAGTTACTGTTAAAAATAACTTATATATTTTTAATTTATTGAAAGTTGTATGTATATTTATTTGAAGTAAATAAAGATGATAAGATAACCTGAAATGGAGTTGTGTGGTTATAATTAACTAATAACCTCCAGTATGTAATGGATAATGAATGTCAAAAGATTAATATACTCATCAACATTTTGGTCGACTTTCAAATAATGCTAATTAATACTACCGAGAGTGTAGTTAATCTTTTATGTATTATGCATATTGGCTCTCCCTCCCTACTAATTGACAAAATAACTTAATTTACTACTAATGTATGTGTTTGTAATAATAACGTTTTTGCGTTGCGAGCGACACAGCGACAGACTGCTGTACGCGCAAATAAAACCTCACTGACTAATAATAAAATACATAATGCTATTTATGCATATTAAATCTATCTACCAATTCTACTAAAATGTGATCTTTGTGATTTGTTATTTTATTTTATTATGGGCAGTTAAAATAAATACATTCATCCATTTATGAACTTTGTGGAATATTTACTAATGGCCTTATTTAGTCTTTATTTTTATTTATTGACACAAACTACAAAATACCAATTCTGAAAGAATTGGATTTTCGTCTTTGCAGGGTAGTCCAGTTTCAAATTCATTACCCTTTCGACGAGCTGTTCCAGTCAATGTTTTTTGAATCCTCTTTAGAACAAACTAAATCGCTACTACTTGTATTTACTCCCAATGCTTTGGTTTTCCAAGACTCCTTGACAAATTCATGGATATGTTCATCTTGAGGCTGCTACATATACATGCAGAATTTTACTTCGGCATCCAGACGGCACTTCAGTTTATGACAAAGCCCATTTAAGTACGTTTTTTTATAAGAATGACAAATTACTTGAACTTGAAACAAACTTGAAAACTTTCAAAAACGATGTTTATCTTTAGTCACCAAAACGTTTGTTAATCATACTAATTACGAAAATGTTCTAATTGATCTAAATGTTAGCAAGCTAAGTGAAAGAAGAGAAAACCATCTCATCAAATTCGGACATTCTATACTAAAAAATCCAGACCGCCTGCGCCCTAAACTATACTTCCACCCTTTAACAGTAGATTATCTAATTTTAGTTCAACCTTAGAGGTAAAACCTCCTTATTTAAGCCTATTCTTTGTAGAAAATTACGTTATGCTAATTCTTGTATTCCTAAGCTAGTCAAACTACTTAACATCGAATATGATAAGCCACTTAATGGCAAACTTTTATATCTAAAATTCATATACTTTAGTTAATTTTGATAAAAGTAACCTGTAGTCATGCCTGACTTTGTCGCGTATGTATGTTTGTTACTTGTAAAATGAACTAATTCGATTTTCTATTGCAAAATAAACAATTACAAACAATTACAACTATCACTCAACTCACTACCTTCTATCACTCAGGGCAGCACCGCGGGGGCTACCAGGAAATTCTTTCCCCCGAAATCAAAAAAATAAATTTTTTCCATTGATAGATCATAAGTTTTATGAAATTAGTATGTATTTCCATTTAAAATTTGTAGGGTGCCTTGCCTGCCAACATTTTTTTTGTTCTCAAATTATACATGATACCACTACAACCTATTTTGAAGTATTTTTCTGTGTTTATATTTAAATGTCGGCTAACTTGCAAGATGACTGTTGAGTCGAATTCAGTTTTACTTATTTTAATAATAAGATGGGATAATATTTTGACTGCGAGTGGTCCATCAGTCTATCTAATTAGCATTTTACCACAATATCTGTCAAATTCGCTAGCAGTATACTATACTATGCTCCCAGCAGGCCAGAGTGTGCTGTGTTGTAGACTTGTAGTCCAATCTGCTACTTAGTAGACCTTCTTTCTTAAGTCGTTCCTAACCAGCATAGCATCTCTCTGCTTCAAGTCCATTCGATTCTCTTCCACATACACACACAATCTTTCTCTCTCTTCCTCTTCATCTCAGTCTCATCCTTCCTACTCTTTCACCTGTTCGGAGTTTTCCTCCGGCCTCAGTTTCCACCACCACCTCCATCAACTTGTATCATACCCATCCTTCCATTTCATTCATTTACCCATCTAGATACATTATTATATCCTACCTGCTAACCTGAGTATTACATTACACTCATCCTTGCCCATACCTGTACTGTAATCTATGCCACTATATATGTTATGATGATATTCACAGTAGTCATGACTCATGATTGAACCTTGATATAGACAGATTAAGCCCTGTTCATATTCATTGAACCTAAGGTTCCATACGGCAAACACTAATACTCTGATTTGGGTGTTGTACTGTCGGTTAAAGCTTCCTCTTTCTTCTGCATTACAACAAACTGTTACTAACGATACGGAGCAAAAGTCAGGAATCACAAATAAGTACTCTCACCTCACCGCATGAATTATCAGCCCTCCTTCATGTACTCTGTGTAATGTTCTTCACAGTAGTCTTCATCCAAAGAGCTTCTAATAATACACAGGGAATAGAGCAAAAGTGGAGAATATTTTTTTTATAACATTGATGAATAGCTCCGCCGTGAAACGGCGCGAAAATTTACCGATACCTACTAATACATCCGACAACTTTCGCCGTAAAACGGCGCGAAATTTTTACCATACCTACTGATGCATAATCGAAGACATAGGGATTGATTTTTGTACCATTGAAAGGCATTACGGTTTTGGCTCTACTTTACAAAACCTGCAGATTGCCAACTCTCTGTCTTCATAACTATCACTATCACTATCACCACTAAATATAAACTTCTTGTTCGAGTTGCGCGGTGAAATTCGGTATGTCGGTATGTATGTCAGCATGTATGTACTACCGTATTTCATCACAACTAAATGTGTGGTCTGTTCAATGCTTTGAGATGTGATTGGTGAGGTTTTTGTTCTTTTAGACGTTTGACGCATTTAATGTTTTCGTATTTTGATTCGCTTTTGTTTCTTGATGACAATGTAAATGCAAAAGCTGAAACTGCTGCTAAGTTTTGTGTTTTTATATGTCAACTAGTATTGCCACCCATCACCCTTTGACTTTATCACTGTTACCAACAAGAGCTTACCGGTAAGTTGCATTTTGAAGAATGAAGGGGTAACGGATGAAATTTAATTTCAAAAAATAAAGTGATCCTTTAACTCCACATTCAACATTAAAACTTCAAGCAGAAAATTGGGAAAAAAGTGCCTCCAAACTCATTTTCAAATTTTCAATAAAATTCGCCTTCGAAAATGCCCCCACCATGACCAAGATCGACTTTCTAGGATCCAATCGGCAGCACTTATATACTTATAAATATCGTTATTTTAGATCGTTATTACAGCTCATCATACAATTTGGTCTATATACTCACTAGCTTTATTTATAACAGGGCCTGGGCCCTGTGACCGGCTCGTTCTCTACAATAAAGATGTTTGTTTCCTGAAACATGTAGATGTGGTAGACTGCGAGGGATAGGGGAGTCTAATTAGCCTAGGTTTGAAATATTATTAAGATCGGACATCCTAAACAAAAGAAAATGGAATAAAAGAGAAATTTGTTAAATTGAATTTTTGTAATATGTTATGAAAGGGATGTCCGATCTTAATAATATTTTAAATACCAGCTTATTAGTATTAGACTCGTTTAAATCGATTATGCCAGTACTATATATCCAGTTTATACCGTTTAGCAATTATCAAGTAATTACATCACCAAAGGTGTGTTCCTCTCAGTCTAGACTGAGAGAGATGCGTTCTCTCCCAGTCTCCTAGCCCTCCCAGTCTACCACATAGGTACATCTTTCTGAAATTAGTGCACGGATGGTGTACTACAAGTGAAAGCTTCATTCTACCTTTGTCACTCAGGAATAGTCAGGAGTTCCGGATGAGTACTCGCACAAATTCGCAATCCTCCTTCGTGTGCAATGTTTTTCACAGCAGTCCTCGTTTACTATATCGACGGTGTTTGTCTCCTGAAACAGGTGAGTACATGTTCCTGAAAATCGAGAACGGGTGTGGTACTATCAGTGCAAGCTTCCTCAAATCTTCTCTGTCACAAATACTCAGTAGTTAGGAATATCTCGAATGAGTCCTATGCTTGCACGTATTCTCAGTGCTCAGGTGCTCAGTGTTAGGTTGTTCTGAGGCTAGCGTAAAATAGTTCTCAATAGTCCTCATTTTTATGTTAAAGAAGCTCCTAAAGCATGTGGGTTCTGGAAACATTCTATGTAATGGTTCTCAATAATTCTTATTCAAAATGTTCAAGGTGTCTTATTAAACATGTGCTCGCTCATATTTTATTCTGAAAGAACCAATGGCCCAGGGAGCCAAGTACAAGTACAATGACGTGGCCGTTTCAAATCACAGAGTACTTTCCAACTCCTTGCTCGAGCTTAACAATGTGACATCCTGATCCTGGTTATATTTTTATAACTGATTTTCTTGCACGAATCCTTTACCTTAATCAATAATGTATACATCAAAAGGAATCGTTGTAAAACGATTTTACAACAATATGTAATTTATAGAGTCCCACATACCACGTAGCTTTAATGGTAGTCATTACTTTGTATATTTTACAATATGAAGATAGGAAATTTTAAATAAAAGCCAATCCCGCTTTTTCTGGCACGAAATGCGGAGCACCACCGTGCCAGCCAACTCCTAGGTTCTCTGTAGAAGGGTGCTGTAATGTTAGTCAAAGCTTTCCAATTCTTCTTTGCCACAACGAAATAATGTTTTCAATAATGTACCCCAAAGCAGTTTACCCGACGTCAAACACACGCAACGTGCTTTTGTCGGGTGCCTTCCGAAGCTACCCGACAAAGGTACTTTGGTAATAGTGGACTTTGGGTAAACTGCTTTGGGGTACATTATTTAAAAAATTAATCGTTGCAACATATACGAGAGGAGAAGATTCAGAAATGAATCTCCTCTCTCCTTTTCTCTTCCTTTCTGTGCTCAGTGCAATAGTGGTGTTCTCAGCATACAGGTGTAAAGCTTGTGTAGGGACAGGGAGCATTTAAAACCACAGTGCTTAACAACGCATTTCCCTACTACAACATTTACAATCAACTTACAATCGGTTTTTGATGTACACTAGTACACTAGTTCAACCGGACGTGGTAAGATCTGCCATAAGCCTTTCCTTAAAATCTTTACTCGGAAATGGTAATCGGGATTTAGGTAGTGGCGAGACGGCGAAGGTTCAGGTAGCGGTTCAGGTAACAAACGAAAGGTCCAGAGTGAGACTTTTCCAGCACACCCAAAAATTGTAAGCTCAGGTAAAGGAATGGTAGTACTTATAATTAAGTGTTCACGTTTACCTAATGCTAACTGTTGCTAGCCGATGCTGCACGCTGGCTTTATGGTTCTACTCTACTACAGTATATTATATGTTTTTTTACTGTACAACTGTACAAGTCAAGTTGGGTATGTATGGTAGAGTACGGTGAGGTGATCTAGTCTTTCAGAGGTGCAGGGCGCAAGGGTGTTGTACTACAGTCCAAGCTTCCTGCTGGCTTTATTCTCAAATTATGATACTTAACTTATCAAGGAGTCCAATTTCCCAAACCCAAGTCAATCAGCACGTGAGTGAAAGTGCAAATCCCTTATTCCCTCTCTAATTGAAAAGATCTTTGGATATCATTTGATTGCGTGCTAATGAACACCGAATTTTCCAGCTTATAAGCATAATAAATTAGATTACTTGTAGATGTATAGATAATATCAATGCCCACTTAGAACGTCAAACCAACTAGCCTAGATTTGCTTAGATTAGATATATATATGGTCTAGATTTGCAACGATATAATTAGGTAAAACGCATCCACTATATATATACACGATTTACTTAGTATGTACTTACAATATATTATATTGCTTTAAATCAAATTTTAATTTTATTAAAATTAAAAATTTTCATGCATCAAGCTATAAATAGCAATCTTTTAGTAGAAATGGCAATTGTTTCTATTCTACGGAGTTTCATTGAAACATAGTTATATTCATGTCAGTCAGAATACTCCGTAGCTTTACAGATATGCAAATTTATAATTAGTTGAAATGTACATGTAGGGTGCATATACATAAAACGCCTAGAACTAATTAGTTTGCGCTGTTATACGACAATTTCCTATTTTGTTCTCCCATTACATATTTTCAATATCCATACACGCTGATATAATATTATGAATGAGCCATGTAGCTTGTTTAATATCGATTACTGTGTCAGTATATGCCATAAACAAGACATTCCATCTTCCAAATTAGATTTTCATCTCTTTTGTATCAATTTGTACAGACGAGTGAGTCCTGGTCTCCAAGTGTCCCAATGAATCATATATAACTGATTATTGCATTATACATTATAGCTCATGTTGCTACTTTTGTCGGGCAAATAAATAGATGCGACAGTGGGAGGTGGATATCAATTTTAAAACAGACGTGGAAAGAGATTTACCGCTCTGGCTTTATAGATAGTATACAGTAAAACAAACGGGAATTACGGGAGAAATAAATATCATTAATAATTAACACAAACGGCCGTGGACTTTCGGGTAAGATTTATAAAAAAGCATAATAAGTAACATATAGTTTAGATAGAATTGAATAATGTTTCGCAGAAAGTAGCAAAAATTGGCATTTGTGACTACCAAACCTATATTTACTAAACTATATATACACTGCAATTTAAGTAAATGAAAATTTTTCTGTATATATTTTGAATCAAAATAAGTTTAACATTCTCTACCCTTTGTATGCATTAAATTTTTGTCTTTTTAGAAAAGAAATTAGAGACAACAGAACAAAAAGCTGGTACCGATATGATAATACGCAATACTTTCACTTTTCAATACTCGACACGGTCCTAATTGACGATAAGCCTTACAAAAATTCCTATCTTTTTTCACTTCGTTTGCAAGTAGAAACATGGAGTCCGAAAAGCACCATATAGGTAACAGACAAACAAACAACTTTGAAATTTATCTATATTTTATCTTTAAACATTCTGTAAATAAAAATGACTAAAATCATTCTTTTATTATTATTATGTTTTTAGTTTTGGGAGGCTACATAACATTAACAGCGGTATTATTCACCCTCTGTATCATATTTTTTGGTGTCTTCTGCTGGATGAAATGTGCAACATCGGAAACACCAGTAAATAGCAATAGCATAGTACTTAGCGATTTGGCAGACTATGAGCCTACTGATCCGAGTTTGGCCACAGGCAAAGAAGTTTTATTATTGAGTGCCTACGATAAAACTACCGTGGAATCCAAATTGACTAACATTAACCCAACACAGGAGTTCAATTTTTCCTGAGTTATGAAAGGGTGCCTATTATTTTCAACAAAGGTGACTAATTTGTTTTTTATCCCCAATGTGTCTTTGATTTTCTTCGTCACATATTTTTGACACTAACTGAATACCTATTATGTCATCTTTACACTACCAATAATAGTAATAATCACTAATAAAAATTGTAGTACATAGTACATATTGACATCTTAGTTGTAGACTTGTGGACACGTCTTGGCAATTTACACGTCTTTTGTGAATGTTGCGTTATCGAGGAATTTTATTGGGATTTGGGAGCTCGGCCCCTAACCCCCTTTTTGAGTAGATCGTTTCAAGCCTGTCTGCCCACAAGGTCGGCAAAACATTTTTATGCCAGAAATATATACTAACATACCGACATTAATACTTTAATGCATACAGAAATCAATGCGGGCGGATGTGTCTATTTACGGTTATGTAGTCATTATGCACCAAAAGTATATTAACAATATAAATTATTACTGCAATAGCAAAAACTGATACTCTGTCAACTGATTTATTGGAACAAGTTGCAATTAATTGCTGCTGTCTAAAGATCTATAACAATTGTACAAAACCATCTATTTAAAATTCATACATGATGCTACATGACCTAATACATTCTTCCGTGTTTCATTACTTATTTTATTTCAAATTTTATTATATTGTTGAATTTTGTTTCGTGTCTGTGTGAATGTCTTTTAGCACTTTTAATTTGAGACAGTAAAAAGGTGGTTGGTGCAATTTTTGAATAGATTATAAATAAATGTATATATGTGGCGAAATATTCAATGTAGTTCCGTTTTCAATTTTTAAAAATTAATAAATTGGAACATTTTTATGTCGTTTATAACAAAGGTCTTACATATTCAGAATGAGAAGTCTATTGCGTTTTTTTTTGTTAGCCATACCTCATTCTCATTAGATGCTTTTTCATTAGTTATTAGTATCGAAGGTTACGTAGTATCCTTATAAATTTGTCGGAATCACTCTGCCGATGGTCTCATCGTCCCTATTGATTTAAGCACGTATCGTCCCTTAAGGATGGAAAAAGCCCCTATCCACTTTCAGATTGGTACAGGAATAAGCCTATATCCATTTTTTGTTTGGCACAGGAAAAAGTCAAAATCCATTTTTTGTTTGTACAGGAATAAGCCTAAATCCACTTTTCGTTTGGTGCAGGAAATAGCCTCTACCCTCTTGCAGCTTTGCTTGTATAGTTATAGGGGCGAATTGATACATGGTTAATATGGGCGGCGGAAATATTGAACTTTCATTCTTCCTTCCAGCCAGTTTAGTTTTATCCAATATCAAAATCCGAATTTGAGTCGTTAAAAGTTTTGTTTTTGTCTTATTGAGTAATTAGCTAAAATTTTATAATGCTTATGTACATTCTATACATATATTTCGAGCATCAACATAAAAATAATAAATACTTCATTTCGTCAACTTGTTGATTCTTACTGTGCCCCTAAATGCTGCAAGAGGATAGAGGCTATTTCCTGCACCAAACGAAAATTAGAGATAGGCTTATTCCTGTACCAAACAAAAAACGGATTTAGGCTTTTTCCTGTACCAATCTGAAAGTGGATACAGGCTTATTCTATCCTTAAGGGCTAAGGGACGGTATATCTTTGCAACGGCATAACTTATCTTAAATCTGTCTTTTTCCATGTAGTAGTATATATGTTCAAGAGCAACTATATATATTCGTCCATTGACATTACCTAAATACGGTTGGAGACATTTCATTTAACGTACGAAATTAATTTGGTCGAGTATGTGGTGTATTTTAACAGCCACCTGGTGAGGATATGATATTCCTTATTCGGATTAAACATTTTACCGATAAGACTGAACAGTTTAATCGGGTGTATTCCCAATGGTGATATATTTATTTTGTAACAGTTAACATGCCGAGAACAAAAAGTCAGTGTTGCTGAAAAGCAAAAATTAAAAAAAAAATTAAACCGTGAATATTTTGTAAAATTGGTAGCATATATGTTGGCTATTTGAATATCTATTTACATTGAATCATTTCCACTAGTAGGTGAATAACAAATTTGAATTCTAATCATAACTGGTTATGGCTGAATACGTGGTACTTGATGCAAAAAACAGATTTGAAATGTCGTTGCAACGATATGCGTGCATATTATTATCAGGGGACAACTGTACGACCAGAAATAGATGCAAATTGCAAAATATTCTCTCACTTCGATTCAGCGTATACGCCTGTTTGCCTACAGTTTATTAAAAATATCCTTATCAATTTTCAGAACCCACACTGAATATCTGGACTGTATGTGGACGTGGACTGCATGTTTGGTTAGGTGGACAGAAAGTGACATTATATATTAATGTCACCTTCTGTCCGACAATGTTTGACATTGTACACCATCAACTATACTTACCAACCACCAAGGCGAAACAAGTTATTGACTATACAAGTTATAATACTATTTTTATTAGTATAACAGATTCTTTGTATTTAACTACTACGCAATAAGACAGAAAAAGATTGGGACATTTTGACAATCACTGATTATAATGTACCAATAACTTCAGTATTAATATGTAATCTCATGCATGATGCCTGACATTTACAAATATACATAATTATTATAATAATCCTTAATCAGTTGCACATAATATTTTTTGTATTAGGAATTTGGTAGATTTCAATAGTGGCAAATGTACTGATATAAATTGTTACAATATTTTAAATTCTTTTGTACATCAACTCATATTCATACGGATGTAAACATAACGTTTTAAGCTTTTGCTAAATGCTTTCTACTAATTGCACAGGGCTAATAACAACGGTATACCTTGAATATTACTGTATTACTGCTCACTAAAACTACCTAATGTAATAATTTAAAGATGGGGCGGGTTGTGGACCTACGAACTTAAAATGTAGCATAAATTCAATTAAATCTATATAATAGTTCTATCGCTGCTGTTACACACATAATACAATGTATTATATTATTACGTGCTGGATGGGAAAATAAACTGGTACGACCCGACCGATGTAACTGATCGATGTTATCGATTTTTAAGTTCACGAACTGAACGATGTTAAGTAACTTATTATTCTGCGAATAATTGAAATCAATTCCAAATTTTTCAAATCATTTCTTGTCTTAGGTAACCTGTCTATGATGATTTTCATTATTTTCCATAAACAGGAAACAAAGGCGAGTACTATGAATTTTATGGAAACTCTAATTTCCCATAAGAATGTCAATATAAATGCCAGTGCAACACACAGAGCAATACAAAATATAGTAAAAATATTAGAGTTGTAGAAGGAAATCGGTCTTGGGGAATTGTCCCAGCATGTTTTGCATTCGGTAAAGTTGTATGTTTTGAAGTGATCAGTCCACAAATTTAAAATCCCAGAGTGACTCACAGCAAACAAATTACGCCTCAAATATGGAGTCATTAATGGAATGTTATTGCTTTTAATTAGTGTGAATACAGGAACTTGTAGAATGTGATCTCCTCTTCCAACATACAATGATTTCTTTGGCTTAATACCACCACTCACTGGATTCCAATATGTATCATTGAGAAACCGATGTAAGTGAGAATTTCTTGCAATAATGGCGGAGTTATTGCATTCCGAAATCCATTTTATGGGATTGGTGTAAACATTTCCTGGCAGGGATAGAAATTTGTTTCTTATATTTATAAGAGTTCGGAAATTAGGAATAACTTTGCGGATAGCTAGCCAATTTTGAAGCTCAAACAAATAATTGTTGTCCAACAAAGTAAAATATGATAAGGCTTTTTCGACGGTGCTTTTGTTTACTTGATTGAAAGTAAATTTAGTCGAATCATTGCATACAGAATATAGTCTGTGTACATTAACAGTAGACTCAAAGCTCGAAATGGGAATCGAATAATTTATTTTGTAACAGTAATATAAATCGAGTATTAAAATTTGTCTATTAATAGGCACAAAGAAAGGATTGAACTCGCTAGCATCCATAAATACACCAACAGCAGAAATATCAGAAAGATTTGCCAACTGTTCCATTGATTCGATTTGCGTTACTGGACGAGGATCAATTATATCAGAAATGACAATTCCCTTGTATCCATTTGTTAGTACAATAAACATAAGTAAAATTGGTCCTATCAATAATTTAAGCCAAACTTTTTTGTCGGCTTCTGCTGGAAACGAATAACTGACTTCCAACAGATAAGCATAGCAAATCATAAGAAAGGGAATGCTATTCTCATTTTTGCAATATATTACCGCATGGACAAATAAAATTGCTGAAAGTACGGTAATGATTATACCCAACCAAGCATAAGGTTGAAACGGTCGAATGTATCCGTAAAACGATAGACTCTCATCTTCCAATACGACACAAGAAATGAAATTGACAGAATCTTCCATTGTTGTTATAAGTGAATAGTAATTCATAACGTTGTCTACACTCTTGTATTTATTAAAATTGAATCTCACTATGTTCTGTTTGTTTTTAAAACATTTCCGATATCCATCCCCGTAATCTACCATTGTGGAATTTGGAAACTTTCTTATAATAGCTGAAGCCAAAGGAAGTCCTATTCCCTTGTTATCACTGAAAAAATAATTTGTAAAGTAGGAATTCAGAAACGGGCGTCCACAATAACTTTTTCGGTCATTTGTTTTTGAAACTGCTTCGTCCATAACGATCATAGTAGTTGTTCTTGCAGCAGAGCTTTCATCCATAAAACGTTCCAATGCTGATGCCGAAGGTGGTTGACGATCACAATAATTCCCCGAGCACAAAGTCACAAGTGTGTATGTATAACGGAAATTCGTTTGAATCTGTTTAGAGTCATATTGAGGACACAGGAAATATATTGTTGAGTCATTTTTATCTGAAGTTGATAATAAAAGCCACGGCTTGATCCAGAATAAATGATAAATAAAATTGGCATCTTCGTTACCTCGTTCTGCACTATTGACAATAAAATTGCTATTCGACTGTGCTAGGTCGAAAATATCTTCATTCACGAGCAAGTAGATAGAAGTGTACTCTGCAAAATTGTACCACTTAAAATAAGTACCATATTTAGCTTTCTTATGGAAGATAGCTTCGGTAATATAATAAGTTAGCATAAGATCCATGAAATCGCTTGGATGAAAATTAACCACAATATTCTGAATGCATGTAAAACGGCTAATTGGATTTGGTGAAGATGTTCTTATTCTCCTTAGGAAAAATTCATCCAAACATTTTGGAACACCATCTACAACAAAGAGTGAAGATATCGGTTCAACCAGAACACTCTCTGGATTGCAGTATTCATTTTCCTTCTGGAAATTGAGTCTTGTAAATGCAAAAGGAGTATCTATGTCCTGTAGTTCCCCATTTAATAAATCTTCTCGTTGATTAAATTTGAATCGTGACAGGATCAAATTTGTGTAGCAGTTCTTCTCCAAATGAACCACTTCTGACAATTTCCATCCCAAAGTCAAATCGGCGATGGAGAGAAATATCAACAAAATTGGAATCATTTTATTGATACAATTTTCTATACTTTTTATCCTGAAAGTATTAGCAGTTGATTATGATTAGTTTTATCCTCGCTTATGTGTTGGATAATTGTTGGTTTTGGTTCTGTATTACCACTTCAAGGTATTAATATCAAAAAATATATATGCTTTATTTTAATAGTTCTGTTGGACAGCTAAAAAACAACTAGTTGGATGTCCTATTGATCGAATATACGTAAATGATGGTGAAATTTATTTATTTTATAGTATCCATATAGGCCGAACTTAGGCCCTGGTCCGGCCGAGATAAAGGTACAGAACACCCGATATGTATATAATATTTCTGGATTTTAGCATTAATTCACTACCTTTTGTTAAAATGCCCAGATAATGCTGAAATTTGTCACTATGTATAGCTTCGGAATGGCAATACAACTGCGGGGCCAGTTTGTTGGGCGATTTAAGCTTTATCCTGCTTGTTTATTGCTAATTTTTAACTGGGATGTATAATATTTATTGCACTAGGGAAAACAGATTTGATATGCAATACTACGCATTATGAAGGCTAAACTACCAGCAGTATCAAAATTATGATGGTTCATCTTTTTAGCTTTAAGTCATTTCAATCCGAAATTCTGTCTATATTGGCCTTTGCAGGGCTATTTCCTTCAAAACATCTACACAGACCGACGCTGAATTTGACTGAATACCTGCACTGTTTATCAATAATTCTGCATCATTAATGTCACTTTCTGTTTGCAAATGTTTGGCATTGTGCTATCAACTTTACTAAACCACCATACCGCGACAAAACATGTTAAATATTGCATGGGGCTATAAGTTAACTATATTATATAGAACAAGTATTGTAGAAGGATTAACTGCTTCGCTTTAAGACTGAAATAAATTGTGGCGATTTGACAATATTATGCTGATTTGAAGGGCAATTGGGTTATAACAGAAAAAGTTAGCATTACCAGGTAAGCTCTCCAGTGCCTTATTCCTTATGCCATGCGAATAACCTATAATTTATTGCAGTAATTTTTATCTATTATACCTAATTACTAAAGATATGCCTAATCAAACCTTATGCTAAATTTATTTTTACATTCAAAGTTAAAAATATATAGTTTTACGACTGATAAGACTTGTTGGAAGAACTACGATTAAGCATTTATTGCTATATATCGCCAACTAAAAATTACATACATACAAGCTAATAACCTCAAATTAAAAATTGTCAAAACACAACGAAATCGGTTTGGTAAAAATAACGTATGCACCTCTTTCATCTTTCATAACTTAAGCTTGTTTTATACTTATCACTTTCAGGTTTAGTGATGTGAAAATGACGTCATTACGTTGGAAACCAAATTGGAAACATTTTTGCTAATTGCAAAATAATTGTAGTGACGTTACAAAACGTGAAAGTGAAAGGAAAGTGAAAAGTATAAAACAGGCATTACTCTTAGTCTTCATCCGACGCTGTTTCTGTCAAATTATCTTCACCCACTTTGCAGTTGTCTAGTCAACCCGTCTACTTCCCTTGAATTGCTCAAACAACTAGATCCTACTTACCTGTGCGGTTGCCTTGTGAATCTGTCGAATGGGTTGAGGTGGTTAAAAATGAGTCTTGGTATGAACTACCTATGTTAATCATTATCTAATTTCCTCCATGAACTTACCTGAACTTACTTTTCTACAACCACTTACTCCTTTACTGGAGCCCGACTTACATCTCGACGGTGCTGTCCGCACAGAGAGATTTCTAGAAATACGCCCCTTTCTTCCTTACTTAAATTACATTTATTTCTTCATTAAAAATTAGTCCTACTTATATTACAAAATTTCCCTAACTCTTCCACCGGACGCTAAATTCAGCCGCTTTTCCTCAAATAAAAATAAGCCCTACCTCTACATTATTAATGCATTTTTCCCACTCAACAAACACACAGCAAATCTATTTTCGTCTGACAAAACTTACATTCATTTTTGGTAGGTATATAGTTCCAAAAAGTAGCAATCAAAGCTTTCTCCCAGCTTATTTGTTATCTGTCACTATCTGCGAATTGTTATTTAGGAAGCGAAGGAATAGTCCAAAATCCCGAATGCGTCTCTCCTCTTACGAATTCTCAGTCATCAACTCTGTGTGATGTCTCCAGTAGCCCCCATTAATTATGTTGAAGATACGTCGATACGTGTGTGTCTCCTTAAACAGTTAAACATGCGTGGACTCACCTTTAGTTCTGAAAATAGGGCACGGGTGCTGCACTGTCGGTCAAAGCTTCCTCCTAGCTCTTATGTCACCCCGAATTGTGAATATTGTGATTTACGATACATAGTCAGTCAGCAGGAAGCACGAATGAGTCCTCTCCTGCCCGTGTTCCCAGTCAAGTCTGTAGTTATTCGATCAATAATTCTCATTCACTATCACTACTATTAGATAAACGGCAAAAGTCAGTCACGTGACAATTCCGTTTGTATGTTTGTACTTCCGTGTGTTGATTTGCCGTAATTCTAAAACGCAGCCAAGCACATAATAACCCACATAATGAGGCAAATTCCAAAACGTCCAAAGCAGAACAATTGGTGGCAGTACACAATTATGCACTGCGCGGTCTATAGTCTCCTATGACTTACACGGCACAAAAAATTTCATAACAGAAACAATGCATGCATTCTGTATAAAGAAAATTCCAGCTTTCAGTGCGCTCAAGATTTTTATTACTTTCATATGCGGGAAAATTCAATTTGGCCATTTACATTAAGGAAGTGGTGCAGATTTCAAAAGACTGTTTTTGCCACAAATAGGGACGCTGCTAGGTAACCAGCAAAAATTATCATAGAGGGTGAATGGGAATCGCAAAAATTCGTACTTTTTTGGGAAAGTCCTAAAGGATCTGAGATTACTGGTCCTACATCCATGTAGTAAGTAAAAAAGATTCTTCAAAACTTATTCTAGAGGTTATACTTTGAAAACTTCACATTTTTGTCTTTGCCTTGAAGATATCATCGTTTGAAACTTAAAATTGATACATAATCCTGTATTTGCATTTTATGATCCGTGTATCTTCCAATCAAAGACAAAATTGTGAAATTTTTAAAATATAACCTCTAGAATAAGTTCCGATTAAT
The DNA here is from genome assembly GCA_020055645.1 of Tomocerus qinae. Classification (NCBI taxonomy): domain Eukaryota; kingdom Metazoa; phylum Arthropoda; class Collembola; order Entomobryomorpha; family Tomoceridae; genus Tomocerus; species Tomocerus qinae. The sequence continues at coordinate 47,586,518 of CM034546.1, read as the reverse complement.
CTTTATTGAATTCATTTTATGGGTGTTGGATCAGTATCCTCGGATCCTTTAGCACTTTCCCAAAAAAGTAAATGAGGAATATGATAGTCAAGAGATCATTTACGTTTGTATGCCCCAGGACTTTAAGCTCCCGGTACCTCAGATTTGGAAATCTCTGATGATTATCAAAATACATGTAAAAATTGCTTTACAATTCTTGGAACTCTGTCCAAAGTTCTTACCCTATTTTCTTGTGAGGTACATTTTTGGAATCCTGAACATAATGTCGACCATCACAATGTATAAAATATACGATATACATTAATGGTATAATAGTATACTCAATGACTTACTCCAATGGACAAAAAATATTCTAAAATTTCATCTTACTACTACCTATAGGGTCAATAGGCATCGAAAATATTTTAATTTTCGGTGTAACCGGCCCCGCCCACTGGCTAATTTCCACACTTTAGCTCCGCCAATTAGCCACGGCCCCGAATGGGGCGTGACATTCTATTGGCTGAGGGCACGTAAGCTCCTCCTACTTTGGGGACGGGGCGAGGGCCGATTTCCACAGCAACCATGCATGTTGCAAGAGATTTTCGGTGCCTGAGTCAATATGTTTGTATTAAAATAGCATATTGGCGATTGGTAATTCGGTAAAATTCTCTAGCCACCCACGAGGGTCACATTTTTAACCTGGGGTATAAGGTAACGTTACTTTGAGAGGGGTGCTGCTCCCCTCCTCCTTCTTCCCTCCACTAGACCCCCGGGGCGCGCCCGTCCTCCACTGGACACGTCCAAGCACACGCTTACGTTCAAATTTTACTCTTTTTCAAATACAGGAGTAGAGAACAAAACCTACAGCAAGCCTTTACAGAAGCTCGCCTGAGTAAAGGCGACCATGCATGGTCGCCAGGGTTCCACAGTGTGCCATGTGCACATTTTTGGTAGAATGATAGTAGAAATAGGATTGATTACGAAGCACGTATCCAGTAGGGGGTGGAGGGGGGCGCAGCGCCCCCCTAAATCTGAGAAAAAAGGGGATTTTTCCAAAAATGGCCAAAAATTGAAAAAAAATTTCGCGCTAATCGTGGGGACAGAAGGACGGACAGACTGTGCGGTTCAATAAGCTCGCTTCCTCAAGCGATGAGCTAAAATTACAATAAAAAACACTCAATTTTCTAATTAATCGCTTGACACTACATTGCCAATTAAGGCTAACTCGGCCTTAAAATGGTCCATTGCCCAGTGATGGCTGTATGTATAATGGTGATTAAAAGTATCCGAGTCAAAATTGTGGTGGATAACCGGAGTAATTTGCCAATAGCCAAATTCTCTTTCTAAATAAAAAGTTGACCCTAGGCCGTACTAAGGCGAAGTTTTGGAATATTGTTTGACTATATCAATGTAACGTAAAATCTGTATCTCTTCAGGCCCTGGCCCACCTAATGAGAAAGCATGAAAAGGTCAATTGGAATTAACATAAAAATCTATGCACCTGAAATACATTCTACCCATCGTACAATATTGCCCCGGAATACACACTAGCTTTATTTATAACAGGACTTGGGTCCTGTGACCGGTACATTATATTAGTGATGACTCCAATAGAATGCCGGTGTAATTGGCCTACTAGAATCCATAATTATTACAAAATTGTTTGTAGATGCACTAGCCCCATGTACTACAGGACCTGGGTCCTGTGACCGCCTAGTGTTGAATAATATGTTTGTCTCTTCAAACATTGAAAGTTGAAACAGTGATTTCATCTTCCTGATAATAGGGCACGTATACTGTACTATCAATGCAATCATAGCTTCCTCATTGCTACTCTATCACAAATACTAGTCAGTCAGAAATCTCGTATAAATGGTATAAGCACACATGCAACTTCATGTTTGGCGATCTGGAAAGGTTTGATGTTAAGTTAGATAGCTACCCAAACCTTGTTTCGCATCGGTTTCGGATCGGATTTTTCTGGAGGACTGATTCGGTTCGGATCGCTTAAATTTTAGAATGACAGCGACTCGGTTCGGATAGGATCGCTGAACGATTTTTTTAAAAGATCGAATTGATTCGATTATCTTTTCTATAAACTAAGATAGGCAGATACTCTTTACTACCAACCTGTATTCTTAACAGACTGAACCCCCAAGTCCCCAATTTGTGCAGTATTATAAGAGTATCCAAAATAAAATACGATGTAAAACATTTGCAATACAAATTTTAATTGTATTAAAAATTAAACGTGGCGCAGCATTTACATTGAATACGTCATTCGAATTATTATGACAAAATGACAATTTAGAAGTTAGTCGGTCGCAGTTCTATGCTGTAAATCGTGTATTAATTAAAAAAATCCTTTGGAGTTTCACCTCGGTTGAGATTTGCAGTATCTCTGGAACAGATTATTTCAACCTGCTGACTACGGATCGGATAGCTTAAATTTTTGAATGATAGCGACTCGGTTCGGAAAGCTAAAATTGTTTTGCAGGATCGGTTCGGATCGATCACATTTTGTAGTAATTTAGGCTCGAATCGCTTAAATTTTTGAATTACATCGACTAGGAGCGAATCGCTTAAATTTTTGAATGATAGCGACTCGGTTCGGATCGCCAATCATGAAGTTGCATGTCATTTCCTCGCAGGTATCCTCTTTCATACTGTGCTGACAGTAGTAGTGCGATGTTGTTCTCATTCTAACCAGTTCTCAGTTCTCATTCACTATGTTAAAGGAGTTGGTTGCTCTTCTTTTATACAGTGATCTCATCTTTGTGGAAACAGGGCACGGGTGCTGTAGTACTAATAAGAGCTTCATTCTAGCTCCTTTGTCAAGACGAATTTTGATTCACTATCTGTAGTAAAAAGGTTATTATTATCCGTAATATTTAAAACTGGATCTTCAAAGAGAAGAACTATATAACATGGAAAATAAGTAAAGTAGTATGCTATAATATTATTACTTAGTGCACTCAACAGCCAATCAATACTACTATTATTACCATTGAAATAAAAAATAGTGGGTTGGAACAAACTGCACTATAACGTTATGTTTTTTTAAATAAAATACCATGGAAGAACGACTCATTCTATACATTATCATTATTACATTTTTGCGTCATAAAAGAAAATGCTCATGAAAAATCTTATTGCTGTATGTAGTGTATCTAGATGAAAACCTTTCTTACTTAATATGCAGACTCTATAATTAAAATCGGTATATGACAAGACAGGTGTCCCACTAGATGATGAGAATTTTTTGGTTAAGCGGATAATTGTTCAATATAGTTACACGTAACTATATTACTTTCAAAATGCATAGCAGTATAGTAACAAAATAATACTAGGAGTTGTTTAATTACCAATCTAATTATCTTCGGCCGTGTCACATTGGAATATCTCTAGTAAACCTAATTCTGATTCTTTCAGCTAACAGTGTACTTTTTTTTAGTTCAAACTTAAGTATATCTCATTATCTCTCGAGACCTAATTGATTGCATAATATACAAAATTTACTCTTCTCAAATTCTGTCACCTGACAAATAGTTTGAATTGTACGACTTACACATGATTCATTGTCAGCTGATATTACATCCCATGCGGGTATACCTTCTGATGCTAAAATGACTGTTAGGTAATCAAATTAATCTTATTCTTCTTCCCAGAAACCTGCATGTCAGCCAACAAAGAATAATTTTCAAGCTGGTAAGCAATTAATTGGTTTAGATTACAAAGCTAATTAAGAAAACTTATGAACAAAACCAAGGGATTAGCTAAAAGCAGAACCATGACAGCCTAGAGCTCATTTGAGGAAGAATAATCAGGAGCATTTACTACAATGCATATGAAGGTGATTTGGTTACTAGTGTTAATATTGTTTCTGGACAGAAGGATTTTTTCCTACAGTGAAGGGAACCAAATCTATATTAAAAAACATTTTCAAAAACTGCTTAATTATTCAATTTTCAAAATACCAATAAAACAATATTCAATTCAAGTGTTTCTGCAAGAAAATATTGAAAGCTCAAAAATATCTATTTTGGAGTTCAATTGGAATCTCATTTCAGACCATCCTTTATTTAATTATAATAAAAATCATTCACAAGCATTTCATACACTAGATAACCTTCAATATCCCAAATTGGTGATCGTGTGGCTAGGTAATGAAAATTTATCCCAGAATATTTCTAAACTCCTAAAAGAATTGTGCAATAGACGTAAGGACAGATTTATTGTTGTCAGTACCGACAAAAACCTGAAACTGGTGTACCAAAGCCAAGTTTTCAAATCGCTGAAAAGGAAAATAGCCTTTTCATTAAACTCGGGTGACATTCTAACTGAAGGCAGATTATACTCGGAAGGCGGAAATATGTATAAAGTAAACGATGTCGATGAAATAAAACAAGTTTCTACAATGGCTGAAAATCTGAACGGGCGTCATTTAAAAGCTTCGAGTTGCCTTATTCCTCCATATTTAACAAAGTCAGAAACAAATGGGAAGGAAGTATTTGGTGGACATCATTATCATATTATGAAGTCAGCAAGCGAATATTTCAATTTCACATTTTTCTTGCATATTTCGCCTGACGGTTATGGAAGTGTGGCTGGAAATGGCACTTGGATAGGAATGATTGGAGATGTTGCTTACCCAGAAAATGGTTTTGACGTTGCCATTTCATTGGGACAATTTTATTCCGTTTATCATCTGCTTGATTTTTGTGGTGCCATCGGAGAAGCAAATGTTTTATTTGTAACTGCTAATCCAAAAATGGAGGTTAAATGGCAAGCTTTGTTCTATGCATTTTCAATTGATTTGTGGCTTTCCATTGTCTTGTCCTTTGTTTTAATATTATTCACTATGATCTTATTAATGATTTTTAAAAATGGAAAACTGTTGAAAATTAATAAGATTGGAATAAATTTAATTTCTGAAACAATTCTTATCCCATTTTCTCTCTCTTTGGACCAAAATGTTAACATCCCAAGAAGATTGCGACTCCTCTGTTTCTTTTATATGATTCTTATTATCATCACAGGCACTGGCTACAAAAGCAATTTGGTCTCCCTCCTGAGTTTTCCGGAATATGATAAAATTCCAAAGAATTTCGTAGAGTTATCCTCGATGGAAGAATTTGCAATCACTCTAAATAGAATTGGAGGATTTGAAGAATCGTTTTTTGCACAAAGTGAATCTCCAACGATTAAATCTATAAGAAAACGTATGCAGATTTATACTGATGGCGAGAAATGTGTCACCGAATCGCTTTTGAAATCTAAGAGTGTATGTGTTGGATGGGTTCCTCACATGAAAAATATCATCGCAGAAAGTTTGACCCTGGACGTTTTAATTGATCCACTATTTCTCTGCAAAACTCCAGCTCTTACAGCGCCAATGTCTATGGCTTTCCAAAAAGATTCAATTTTCGTCGATTCTTTCATTCCAATTTTATCAGCTCTATTTGAGAGCTTTATATACAACAAATGGGAAGATGAGGTCGTATATCTAATGAAGAAGAAAGGCAAGGACCAAATGATGCACAACAAAGACAGTGCTGTCTACAAAGAGCTAATTAGTATCTACCAATCGAAAACCAATCGAAATGTTGTTAGAGCGTTGGCGTATAAAAACGTCAAAATTATATTTCTTGTACTATGCTCTGGATATTTTATCAGTTCTTTCACATTTATTGTCGAATGGTTCATAATTGCAGCTTGGAAGAAATTTAATGCAATTGAAGGTTATGCAATCATATATCCAAAAATGTAGCTGCATTTAAACACAGTAACTCTCTAATGATAGCAAATCTTTTTAATTTCATCAAATTTTCTTAAATTGAAAGTTTTTCTTTCCCCGTTTGATAAAAGTATTTAAAGTTTTTTTTCAAAAATATATTTTAAGTTCTTTGTGTCTTTTATTTTGTAATTCTTTGTAGTTTTAATTCCAATAAAGTTATGAGTGCATAATAACTGAGAGTAGAAATTTGTATTTCTTTTTAAATGTTATTATCACCATCGTTTCCCATCATCATCACCATATTATCAATCATTGGCTTTTCCACCTGGTTCAGTTAGTCGAAAAGAGTAATGTCATGAAACAGTTGCGATGATTATCTTAAGTAGCCGTCAATCGAATAGTTTTAGCTGGAATGATAGTTAACGAGATCATTGGCATAGTATTGTAGATAACTGTTCATGAATTGCCGATGGTCAGTGACATTATACGGTGTCGATTGATAATTGAATTTTCATTATGCATCTGACAGCCTCTGAGTGACATTTTCATGCAGAAATCTTCAAATTGTCAGTTTTAATTAGATAACGAGAAAGTGAGAAAGAATACTAAGAAACTTTCATTTTTTTGAGTTAATGTTTTATTGTAGGCTTCAGGCATGGTTATAATCAAAAATTCGACGTTTAAAGGCTGTTTCATAATTAAATTTCATAGCATTAGGTAAAATTATCTATGGAAATTAAGCAAGTTAGCATTGATGTAAATTGATAAACATACATAGATAGAAACATAGAGACGTAAATTTATCAAGTCTGCGATTATATATAGAGATGGAATGGTAGCTGGTTTGCTGCCATCATATTTATATTGTACGATGTGTATGCACACACATATTGCCTGTATTCCAATTATACTACTCATTATACTTGTGCATTTGGTTGGTAATGGTTCACATAAATATATTTCGTCCACGATATTTCATATTATAATCTGTTACTTACCATCATTACACACCGAAGAAGAGCACTTCTCCAACATAGTTTGTCTTTCCAAACATCAGAATTACGAGTTTTTACGAATTTAATCTAATTTAACACAATTTGTTAAATGGACATGCAATTTTTATGTAAGTCTGATTCTTTTAAATCAGGTTAAAATAGTAAAAGCTCACATTTATGCCGTTGATAAGTGAGCGGTAGCTCTACTTATCAATAGTAGTAGCCGTGGTCTCCCCATAACACACACACGGTTTTGGCTCTACATTATTTCAACCTCTTTGGTTAAAACCCATTTTGAAAAAACTGGAAATTTTATTCCAACTGGTTTCATAGTGTATGCTAACCATAAATTATCACACTTCAAAGTGGTGAATTATTTAAACTTTATTGTATAATTCAAGTCACATTTAATAGTGCATATATCCATCATTTCTTATTTTTTTAAATAAATAAATAGACGTTATACCCTGATTTGCGTTTTTATAATATTTGTAGACTCATCATCATAGTATTTAGAAAACTTGAAACAGTTATCATCAAAAGGAGGCAATTTGAATTTTGGAGTAGCTTCCTTTAAGTTAGTTAATGTCCATTCTTCAACAATTTCATTGGGTTCAAAGACATTTTCTTCCTCATCTATCCACAAGTCTTCTGGTGTGTAGTAACTACTTCCTGGTCTTTTACACGTAAGACAGGAGAAGATACAACATAATGCAATGCCAAAGACGTAAAACCCAAGCACGAAATATAAACCTGCATGATCTAATAATAACAAATTTCAAAATAAATTTACCCATTAAGCTTAAAGAGAGAATATAACTGTTTTAAATATGTGCAGGGCCGTAGCCAGAAAAAAAATGCGTAGGGACCCGACAAATTATAAGTAGATATATGTATCACTTTCGAAGGGAAAAAAAGGACTTGAAAAATAAAAATGTCTTTCATTTCTTCGATTTAGGGGACCGGAGGACCCATCGCACACACTTCCTCGCTGCGGCCCTGCATAATATTATGTGGATAATACAAAAATGAAATTCAGACAAACTGTCAAAGCAAAAAAATTATATCAGACAGGCATCAAGAGGGAGAGGAGCAAGGGCCCCAAAGTCGGTCGGAGAAGAGGATTTATTTTCAATAATGGCTAAAATTCAATCTATTTGTTACACACTCTTCAACAAACTTGCCGCAAGATACGTGCCTGTTAAACTCAATAAATAATTACATTATATCTGTACTTACCTATTTCGAGACCCATAATTTATATGCGAGTCATTTAATGAAGATATGTTTCATATAATATGAAGATGAGAATTTGATCGTTGCCAATAACGTCTAAACCTATTCGATTTCGAACGTGCTGTTCCACAACTTTCTGCGATAAACAGAACAAGATTAGACCTATTTTCTCATCCATACCACTTTGTAGGGTTCGTTATATTTGTATTCAATGCATTAAAACCTAAGCGGTTTATGACTTTGAAATAGCTATAACCCATTTTCATTTACCTTTCAATTGTACATTTACGTTCTCATTACTCCTCTGGAATCTATCTTAATCCACTTTTCGTTTGGTATTAAAAGGACTTCAATTCAACGTACGTAAATTGCCAACAATAAACGCCAAACGAAAAGTGGTTTAAGGTGTCTTTTAATCTTTAAGGACGATTTGTCGTTTTTCAAGTAAAAAAGGTTATGAAGCATTATTTAGTGCAAACGATGCTAAAGTACTATGTAATGTAAAGAAAACAATTCTATTTAAATTTGTTTGGAATCAACAGAGCCAGCTCAACCACCCAGGTCTGAAGGGCCCTGCGCTTGATAATTTCCTAATAGATAGACCTTGGCATGCAAGCGTATCCAGAGGGGGCCGAGGGGGGCTATTGTCATTGTAATCTGTACGTATGTAAGTAAACATAATGTAAATACACAATACAATCAGAACAAACTTACCACTTTTTAGGGTTAATTACTAATTGGTACAGATACACAAAAGACACAGATTATGTTTTACTTAATTTATCTTTAGTATTTAAAATTAATAATTTAAATGTTTATTTATGCTCCATTTGGTCACTAAATATATCAAATACTTTATTTTATTCTTAAAGTTACTTAAGACACCGAATTTCTTCTCTTTTTAGAGATATTCACTCTTAAATAACTTTAATTCTATTTTATTGTTATATAGTTTGTAAAAAATTAACTGATAATAAAAGTTGAAGATGTTATTACTCGTGCTTCCTTGCCTCTGTTGTGTTTTAGCTGAGAAAAAAGTGGTTGCCTTCCATTTGTTGCGATATGCACATTTTTCCAACGCTTCTTTACGACTGATGTCTGTTCACTAGTTTAGCAGATGGACAGAAGCAAATAAACAGACAAATAATCAGTACGAAAGACCTGGGGTTTCTGTCTACTATCTAATTTACAAAAAATTAGAATGGTTTAAAAAAAATTCAAATCTTATTTTTTTTAAAGTATTTTATGTTTCTCACAAATTTTTTCTCGAATTTTATTCAATTGATTACGATATATATAGTTAATTTCAGGATAGTGCCCGTCATTAAATTACTGGCTACGTGCCTTGCAATTTGGTAACCAATTATAAATAAATACTAATACATTTAATGTAAGTTTGTAAGAATAACGTGTATGCGTATTGCTTAATTTAAAACGTGGTTTTTAATTTCCCTAGGGAAGCTTTCCTTCTTTCCAATTCCCTTTTTGTATTCAGATTCAGACACACCTATTTCCAAAGCTTAATTACAAACGAGCACTGTCCCCAATTCATCGCATTCATGAACGAGAAGCAACACAATTCCTTTGCAAAAATGCCTTACCTTTTGCCTGCATTGTGTATAGTCCATTCTATTTGCATCTTCTCCGATGTTTGATTTTATTTACGTCGTGTCTTTTTCAACATTTATTCCTTAGAGAACGGAGTATTGAATTAGTAAATTAGTAATTCAACATAATATAATCAGACATGGGCAGGCACGTATCTAGAAATTTGTTAAAGGGGGGGCGGAAGCAAAAACTATGCCAAAAAATAAGACATATTCGCGCGAAGCGCGAAAAATTTTTGCAATTTTAGGCCATTTTTGAGAAAAAAATCCACTTTTTCTCAGATTTAGGGGGGGCGCTGCGCCCCCCCCGCCCCCCTACTAAATACGTGCTTGGACATGGGAATTCATAGTCTGTGTGAGGGGCCACACTCAATCTGCGACATGCCACATTACTAGACAAGTTTGTGTATTTGAAATCATGGAATGAAAAAAATTGTCGCCTTATATTCATTTTATAGTGGGACAGTAGTAATCTGTACTAATTTGTAATTTATTTTATGTGCTAACGCCTAACGCAAAGTATTTAAATACCTACCAATAAAAATGAAGTAGAAAACGCACGTGCTAGTGCTACATATACATGAATAAAATCGATATTGTGCACAATAACGACTCCACGAAGCATTAATTATGCTAACAAAGAATGTAGAAAGTGGAAAATGGAACTTCCTTGTATTATGGTTCTGCTGCCACAGTTCTCTCTTTGTATTCGAAAGACAATGGACCATATTATGTTGCATTTCAATGGACCTCCCACGTTGATTTGCTCGACTCGAAGTTTGAGCTGACGTTAAGCCTTTGTATTGCAACATATGATCCATTGTCTTTCGAATACAAAGAGAGAACTGTGGCAGCGGAACGATAATAGCTTATAGACTAAGGCTAAGCCAGGATAATACATCAATACTAAGGCCTTAGTGTTGATGTATTATCCTGACGAATTACCAATCAAACCTGAAAAACATCATTTCATCGCAGAAATTGTAATCTAACTGTCTGGCCATATCGCTATGAACAAGAAATATAAACTTAGAGAAACCCGGACCCCAGCAGAAAAAGTTGCCATTTTTAGAAAAGAAAATGTTATGCAAGTTCTTTTGATAACAAACTTATACCATGCAAAATAAAAATAGACTTGGTACAACATTTTTTATAATGAAATATATATTACCTATATAGATTATTATATAAAAAAGAGATCACTGCTGAATTATATTATTAAGTACTTCTAATTACGTTTCATATTTGTTTGACTCTTTCCTGTCTCTCTTATCTGTTATGAGTATTTTAAAGCAAACTACTTTATGTAATTTACAATTATATGACTACTATATCAGATTTACAGTCACAATTTACAAGTTATATGGACAATTACTTACTTGGTGCATGTTATCGATTAATTTCGGCACGTGGAATCTCTCAAACCAAGTCAAGGTTATAACTTTTGTGTTTGTCAGATGTACTGCATAAAAGTAAAAGTGCCAATCTTTAATCCCTAATTAAAAAGTTCTTTGAACTGAGGTTTTCTTCGAATTTAATGCGCACGTAACTTTCCAGAGTACAAATACCCAGGCACAGAGGTGTATATCAATGCAAATCCAGAGCAACAAATCATCTAGATGGTCTAGATTTTTAATGATGTGTATATAATTAGCTAAAAATATAGGCATCTACTATGTATATACATATACTAGACTATTAACATAATACTTACTACTTACAAAAAGATTGCTTCACAGAACCGTATCCCGGACTTTGATCATTAGGGCGCGTGCAAATAAATGATATTGTCATTTTAGAATTAAGGTAACTACTTCAGCACTGACTGTAAGGTTAACCGTACGGGCTCCGTTAACGATAAAAATGAAAGACCCTCGAACTGACGGAAATTGTAAAACTGCTGACAACTAGAGATAAGTAAATATTTGCACTAGTTACTTACGAGACCCCAGATACTATATAGAGGTATATATAAACAAATGCAAACGAGAGAAATATATTATCTTCAACCCTGTTAACATAGATGACTGTCTGCCTGGACGTTTGAGTGAAAAGTAAAGTTAGATAAAAATTTAAACCGGCCGATTTCAAGCGGCTGAAATAATCTGGCCATTGCAAGAATCAAAACTCCCAATTTTGCCGACACCTATACGTTGATTTAATAAGTAAACCAAAAAACACCATGCCAAAGTAAACAACGTAAATAACGGTAAAATATTTTTTTGTTTTATCTAACGAGGTCAATATCAATACCTTTTAATATGATCAGTTCTCATGAAGATGTATAAATAATTCATAATATATTAAGACACGTGTGTGAATGCCCAAAATGCTTTTGAGTCGATTTGGTCGTTTATATAGCTGTATTTCTACGATATTTGTGATTTATTTATTTATCTAAGCAAGTTATCATTTGTCGTGTCATGAATATGAAGAGACCAAGTCAAACAATAATGCACTATATGTACCTCAAAACATGTTTTATGCAATACTTATATGGGGAAATAAAACTCATCAATAAATAGTATACTATGTATTCAAGGTTGACTTATTTGACTGTCATTTCTTGATTAAACTTTGTACAGGTAAGCAAGACGGTGTTATATTTTATTTTATAATTTATTCCTTTTGAAAGCCATTCATTACGATTTAGTCACTTCCGTTACGGGAGATTATTAAAAATATTATTAAGGCAATAGCGTCTTCATTTTATCTGAGCAAAAATTTTTGTGATCGAGATCCTTATGTAAAACGCATCTAAGCCGAACAATTTGTATTGTCTCAATACTTATATTAAAGTTTCTTTTTATGAAATATTGTTACGAATGTTTGTGCTTTTCTTATTGTGATTTGTAATCCATCGTTATCGTTAATTTCAATATCTGATTCCTGCAATTTCAATTATGCCTAATTTGTATTCCTTTGTATAACCGTTGTTTCTATTTATTGACGTCAATATAAATCTTTGTTTCCTGTGTAAAATCAGATAACAGTGTATTCGATAATGCCGAAATCTTGAATTCATATGAAGTAATATGAAGGATTCTCAGTATGAGTTGGGCATGATGCAATAATTGTCCTTCATCAAACTTTGATTTGATTCCACATACAAGTTTTTCTGTGTCTAAGCTTTGTCTTTTGATTTTTTTCTTTAACTCCTACAATCTTCATTGTATTCAGTGTTCGGTGACTATAGCTATAATGCTAGCTAGCTATAATGCCAATAAAATATGTAGTCAACAGGCTTTTTGCATATTATTGATAACAGGCGGCTTAAATGGCTATATTGGCCAAAAATAGGATATAATAAGATACATGTAAGTATTTTTGTTTATAATAAAAATGCAAATTGGCAAAGCTTTGTTACAAAAAAGGTAAATATTTTTGAGAAAATGTTTTAAATATGGACTTTTGTAAAAAAAAAAAAGTTAAAGTAAAATGATTTAGCCAATTTAAGCCGGCTGGCTGATAAAACCGGTTACAGTTCAACATTAGTTCCACATTATACATTACACAATTTCTGAGAATCCTATTGTGCAATAAGTAAACATCATTTCAGCCTAATTCGATTCTCTAGTCAAACATTATTCTAGGAGTTTATTAATTAGAATTTGCTATACTATCTGTATAAATTGTGTAACTTGATATGTATGTAATTTATTGGGCTACTTGATTACTATTGTGCATCACATAGATTTCAATCTCAGCACGTGCCATGGCCATTTCTCAATCCAGTGTAGTGTAGGTTAGGTATGTGTGTAGTACAGGAGTGAAAATGCAAATCCCTCATTCCTCTACGTAAAGAATATACTGGACATGAACGGATGGTTGTTTTCGCAGTTGTAAAACCACTTTGGAAAAGTTAACATCTATCTAAAAATCTCTGACTCAGCTCTCTGACGATTACTTAATGTCTGCTACTGAGAAAAGCTACGGCTTAAGTAACTTGACAATAAAGCTTTGATTTGATTTGATTTATTTTTACCACTAGTACTTTTTTAAAGCAAATATTTTCTACCTATTAAAATAAATCTGAACACCCACATATATACTACAGAATTTTCATACAAAATAAAGGACCATATTTGAAAAACGAAGAAAATTTTTTTTTTCTTTACTCTGAAAAACAAATAAGGTTAGTTGCAAGGTTATTGTCACTATAATCCTGTATGGGAATATAATAATATATATAAACTTCCAATACTAATTAATTTTTGGTTGACTATTAACTTCACTAATTTTTAATAGATCTCTTTGTGAAAATATTACTACATTGGGGCATTGCAAAAATTCTGCAGCCTATCAAGTTTCTTACGTCGAGTTTGATCTTCCTACGTCTCACTATTTTACATTGGACAGAATACTCCACCGAAAACGTTATATAAGGATATAAACAGTAGCATCAATGATTGGGAAAAACGTCTAACTATTTAGCTTGCCATAAAAGTTTTCTAAATTAAAGCAATACGAGTGAAAAATCCAAAATGTCAAAGTTATCAGTTTGTGGAGATGAATTTCCACTAACCTATGACTTGTTGCGTTATTTAGAAATGCAAACAGGAACAAAAAATGGATGTAAGACATGCAACGAAAAACTTTTGCAAAAGTATTTTGTGTTGGGATATCATCATGGCGAATTTACGATTGAAAGTGGGAAAACAATATTTCGTTGCCATCATTGTAACCATATAAGTATCACAAGCTACGAAATGAAATCTCATATACTCTACAAACATTCAAAAGAAGTGAAGAAACATAAAAGGAAAGAAACCAAAAAAGAAAAGGAGAAGATGGTTTGTTTGAAATTTTTGTTAGGCCAGTATTTTCGCTAGAAAATTTAAGGTTTATTCAATTTAATTCTAAATAGTATTAATTTTATCATTACCCACAAAAAAATTGTATAAGTACATAATATCAGTTTTGAAATATTATCGTTAGAGTTGTTAATGATAGTATCCATGTAAATAAAATGTGTGACAATCAAAGGACGTTAATAAACAGATATCTGGAACAAATTACTCCAGTGCTCCTTTTTCTGATTCGTCAGTATTCTACTTTCTCCAGAACAACTGAAGATTTAAAATTTGACTGGCTACTTTCTTAAGACATTGCTTTTTATATCTATACTAGTATACAAAGAATGTACCTAGAAGACCAATTTCTACAGAAATCATTTGCACGGATTGTCAAACATTTTTCCTCATTTACCATTATAGTGACTACTGTGAGTTGTAACAATTCTAAAGTAATGTTTCTTAAAAAAACAAATAAATGATCTAAATGAAATATTAAATTTTTCAAGCATTCAATTCAAACATAGACATGCAAAATGGATGCAAAACAATATAACGATTTCACCTTTGTCATATTTCAGAAAATATTTCATGTAGGATGTCGGATTTTCTCCTCTCAAAACAGAAACAGGACAAAATAATTTAAATTAGTCGTACCATTTCTTCACGTTGACATTTTTCATTGTATTCCTTTCTTTATCTCTGTTTAATTTATATGACAATCAATAAGTGTAGTTAGTAACTAGTAGGAATTTTTTTCTTCTTTGGATAGACAGTCCCCATTTTTTGGTGAACGCCTTTTATATGCAACTGTAAATTGCCTCTATAATTGAATCGAAATGAGCACTGATCACAGCCGAAAGGTCTATCAGGGTTGTGTAGCTCTGAATGCTTTTCAAAAGCTTCAAAAGCATAAAATTCTTCTTCACAAACTTGGCAAATGAGAGGAGTTTTGTCTCCTTCGGGCAAATGCACATTGTCGATATGGTTTTTCAACTTAGTTGCTGAGGGGAATACCTTGAAGCAATTAGGACATGAATTATCACCATTTCCACCCATTGGATGAATTTTGCGATGTGAGGCTAGAGTTTTGCGGCGTTTGAACAATTTTCCACAAATGTCGCAATTAAGACTGTGTCTGTTATGGACGCGATCCATATGCTCATTAAGCATTGCAGACGAGGTAAAAGCGTTGTCACTTTCACAGAGAATACAAATGTAAGGTTTTTCTCCAGTATGCAATCTTCTGTGGATAGTAAGACTATGAATCCTTAAAAAAGGTTTACCACAAAATTCACATACAAATTTTTGTCTTTCTTCCATGGGATTATGAGTTGTCTTATGGTAATTCAGTTCGCTAATTTTAAAAAACTTTTGGCCGCACATATCACATGCAATTTTTCCATCTGAAGGGTCTCTTTGATATTTTGCTTTTAGATGGGCTTCCTTCTTGTGTAATTCAAGACGATATTGTGTCAGAAAACGTAGTGGACATTCTCCACATGGTACAGGCATTTCTCCATTGTGTACTTTATTGTAATGATCTTCCAGTTTAATTTGGCGTTTAAATTCTTTTGCACAATGAATACATTCGTGCTTGTCATTGGCATGAGACAATAAATGATCTTTGAAAGCTTTCGTACCCTTACTTCTTTCTCCGCATACGTCACACGAGTAGGATTTTTCTGGTCTGACTTTTTTCTGTTTTTCTTCCGTGTGCTGCATCGCCATGTGTTCACGAAGTCCACTGTTGTATTCAAGGTAGCCTTTATTACAGATTTCGCACTTTACTACCTTATCCCCATTGTGTTGGGAAATGTAATGGTCTACTAATTTTCGAACTGACACAAATTTAGCAGTACAAAGTAAACAATTTGCTCGAATTTTATGTTGTGCAGAATGCCTTCTGAATTTATCTACGCTTGAAAATTTTTCATCACAAAAAGAACAAGAAAATAATTTGACATTTTTGATTGCTTCCTGGCGTTCTTTTACAAGCCTCTTCATTTCTTCCCGACGTTCTCTTTTAAGCCTTTTCCTTTCTTCCCGACGTTCTTTTTTCGCCCTTTTCCTTTCTTCTTGTCGTTCTTTTATTGCCCTTTTTCTTTCTTCCTGACGTTCTTTTTTTGCCTTTTCGCTTTCTTTGTTTTGTTCTTTTTTAACCCTTTTGTTTTCTTTGAGGACATCTTTCGGTTTTTCTTTTTTGGATTTTCTTTTCATATCTTTTCTTTGTTCTACAGCATCGTACTTTTTCTTATCCCGGTGACTTTTTGATTTCATATGCACTCTGTGAAGGTCCAATGTAGTAAAATATTCCTTACAGACAGGACATTCTCTTAATCTTTCTAGTTTTATCACTACTCTTTTTAAGAAGGGATCTTGAGGGACATCATCCTCTAAGAAAATAAACGGTTTTACATCTACAAGTACATCTGATTCGTCGTCCGAATTGTCAATTGGAGAAGGAGGTCCGTAGCCGTAATCTGACTCCATTACATCTTCTTCACATTCGTAACTTGAAAGTTGATCAGCTGTATGAACATTCATTGCTTGGTCGCTAGAGGTTCCAGGCTCAAACCTTTTAGGCTTATCCTCTGGCAACACTTGATGTTTAGCTAAACGAAATTGTTTCAACCAGTTATTATTATTTGAATCATTATCGAGCATGATATTTGGATTACAGAGCAGGTTATCATGTCACCTGCACTTAAAACCGCCGTGAGAGATCACATGCATAATACGCTACTTTTAATGCTATGTCTTTTCCACAAATCCACTGCTTGAAAAGTTATTAAGCGTTAAAAATGTGACATGGGAAATAGAGTTGATAAATCAATAAAATAAATACCTGGGACATTTGTCTTAGAAAAGTCGACGTAACTCGGAATATGTTGGTCAGCTGTATCAACATCCTTTGGTAGGCCACTACTGATTGCTGGCTCAGAATTGTTAGGCCGATCATCGAGCAACACTTGATGTTTTGCTAAATAAAGTTATTTCACTCCGTTATTATTACTATTACAAACTTTAATTACGACTTTAAAAATATATTAATACCTGGGACATTTGCTCTAGAAAAGTCGATGTAACTAGGAATTTGTGCATCAGTGATATCAACATCAAGAACTTGGTCATCACTAATTTGAAGTTCAGAATTATTGGACTGGTCTTCTAGTAACATTTGTGGTTTAGCTAAATCAAGTTATACAATCCCATTATACTATGACTGTAGCAATTAATAACTAAATAAAGTAATTACATAGCTTATTAATACCAATACCTGGGACATTCGCTCTGGAAAAGTCAACATAATTTAACCCTCCTGATTTGGGAAGATTTAAATCAGTATTTTTATTGGACTCGCTTCTATTTTCACCTTCAGGTCTCAACGGCAGACCATTTACATCAGCCTTGGAAACTTTTGTGGATGTTGTTGTATGTAACTCTTTGAATTCTGTTTTCAATTGCCGTAAAAGAGAGTGATCCGTGGTTATTCTTATCTACATTACATTGGAATTAACATCAAAACAATCTTATAGCATTTGCTGATAACTTTATTTATTTTCATATTATTACTTTATTATTTAAAGGTCTACGGTTGATAAAAAAATAATTAATAATAAATATAACGCATCAGTAAATAAAATGTTACCTGCTTTAATTCGGGAGTTTTGTGAGTATGTTTTTTATGCTGAAAAAATCCGCACCTTTGTTTGAATTGAATATTGCAAGGTTCACATTTGAAAACTTTTTCAGGGCGATGAGTCAACCAATGGTCAAAGAGAAGATTTTGATTTGGGCGAGGTTGTCCACAGACTTTGCAATGAGATTCACTTTTCTCAACCGTTTCACCATTTTCTCCAGTATGATAATTCCTATTGTGTTGGTAGAGCTTTGTAGAATTGTCAAAAGTCTTATTGCACGTACGACAAGTATTGTCGTCTGTATTCCCATATCTGTGAATATTGGCTTTATGATAGAACAAACCAATATAGTTTTCAAAGGACTTATCGCAAATGTCACAATGAGATATCTTAGCAGTTTCCTTTTCACAGACAGTGATTTTGTGAAGATGGAGTTGAGGACCAAATGAAAATCCTTGGCCGCATTTTTTGCATTTGAACGGCTTTTCATTATTGTGGACTGCAATAAAATGTCTATGGTAACTATCTTCGTTTGAAAATGTTTTGTCGCATTGTGCACATGAAATTCGTGAGCCTGCATTTTTTCTTGCATGTAATTTTAAGTGGGATTTTAAAGCGTTTGAGGTTTTAAATCTTTTTCCACATTCTTTACAGAGAAGAGTTCTATCTGTATGAACGACCTCTGAATGACGTTTGAGTAGAATCTGAAACGCAAAACTCTTTCCACAAATATCACACATGTATGGTTTTTCAGAATGATTAGTTTCCATATGTTTTGTGAATTTTGCAATATTGCTTAATTTATCCCCGCATAATTTACACAAAACTCCACCTTGAAATTCCAGGAAGTTTTGACTTTGGCTTTCAGAATGAACATCATTAAGATGATTAGTAAATGTTTCTTTAGTTGAGCAGTTTTCTTTACAAATTGGACACTGGACAAATATTCCATGTTTTTTCTTGTGGTATATCAGAGATGATTCACAGTGAAATGATTCGTCGCAAAGGTCACAATTGAAGCAAAATTGATCTGTCAACTCCTTATTGTCCATATGATATTCTACTATATGCTTCCTGAATTGAAAAATTCGATAAAACGATTCTGGACAGGCTTTGCAATTGTATACTCTTGACTTCGTTTTTATAACTGTATGACTATTACTTAGATTTTTGCTTGCAGCTGATAATTCTGATGCTGTGTGGTGAGCTGTGTGTAATTGTAGTCCTTTCAACCCTTCAAATTGTTTGTCACAAGCAGAACATTTATAAGAATCTTTAATAACTGCTATTGTGGATTTATTTGAAATGATATGCTCTGTCCGGGAATTGTGAAAAGTAGTCAAATGATTTTTGTAACCACTTTCCGTTCGAAATTTTTTAGAGCAAATGTCACAGTTAAAGCCGCTTTCCTTCTTTGGGGGTTTTGCAAGATTTAATTTAGTATTTGAAAGGATTTCACACAAAAAATCTTTAATTGCTTCCGGAGCTCCAAAATGAATTTTGTAGTAATGGAGTATCAAACAGACCCCATTTTCGAAATTTTCCTTGCATTCTTGACAATCTTGATTGGAATTCTCATGGCAATTTAAGTGATCTATAAAATCCCAAATAGTACTGTAACTTCCCTCACACATTGGGCAATTATATAACAATTGGGGACAGTTGTGAATCTCTTGCAGATGTCCAAGTGTATGATCACTGAATAATTTTGAGTTAGTAAATATTTGCATGCAAGTTTTGCACGTTAGCTTCAGTCGTTGACTCTCATCTTTTCTTCTCCTCAGTATCGATTTTTCTAACATATTCATCAGTCCGTCTCCAATTTTGAAATGCTCCGTATGATAATGAACAGTAAGATCGTCAAATGTGGTAAAACTTGTTTTACAAGCTTGACATTGTAATTCTTTTCCATTGGAACACCTAACATGGTGGATAAATAAATGCCGTGTCTTTTCGAATGTCTTCTCACATAAAGGACATTTAAATCCTCCACTATCATTATTTAACTCCTTTTTGTGAATAAGGATGTGCTTATTATATAGTATACGACGACTAAATTTCTCGTGACAGATTTTGCATTCGTGATCAGTGCTTTTATTAGTCTGTTCATCATTGCTTTCTTCCTCACTTATATACGAGTCACTTTCAGATGACTGGAGCATTTTCTTTTTCTTTCGAGGTTTCAAGTTCATAACTCTGGGTGATTGCTTTCTTTTGATGACATTTTTCGAAAGGGAGGTGCCAGTTTGGTTTAGACACACATTGGTTTGAGCTTCTATGTCTTGTCCTCCTCTTGCGACTATTTTAAACAAATAACAACAGGTAAGTTGGCTAAGAACAAGTATAACTTAACGATTTAAAAGAAAATGAAAATAAACACATCTCTTAAACATAGTTGCAAATCTCAGGGAATAAAATTCATTATTAGCTCCAAATACGAATTTGAAATTTGTGGGCCAAAAATGATAAATTATGGCTACATTTGTGACTATTTTAAAGAATACAGATGTTAAAATTGTTATAATATTATTGTTGTAACCTCTTTTCGTTTTGTGATGATCAACCGCTGCTTTGACTTCCCGTTTTACAGTTGCAAGCAACAAATCTTTCAGTTCTTTAATTTCTGATTTCAAATCCTTAATTGTCGTAGCCATTTTATTCTTAATTTCCGAATAACCTTTTGGCTAGCAAGTACCTACATGAATGGTCATTGGTGAATCCATTAAATCTCTCGGTTTTAAATTCTGGAATTCAAGAAATAACTGTTTTATTTATTATTGATTATATATCGAAGTGTAGTAATGTCTACAGTTAAATTTAAATGAAACCACGACAATTCTTACTACTTAGGAAAAATAACCTACAATAGTTCTTTGGGGTGCACAGTAACTTGATAGCCAAACGTTAAAGGCCAACAAAACCTGTAGAAATAAAAAACAATAGTATTCAATAAATAACAATAAGATTATGGACGGAACTTGAAATTTTTTCACCTCTAGTAGCAACCAGTCACCTAGCACCTGCGGATAAAGTTGCAGTGAAAAAAATTCTAAGATACTTCCTATTTGTAGCGTTGTAACCAGTTGGAAAAATTTCCAAAAATTCTAACAGTTGCTCTTGGACAAAAAATAGCTTTTGTCTCCGTTATATGTATAAGCGTTGCAACGTAAAAAAATCTCTGTCTAATAAATATCACCATCTTCAACCAATGATACAATTACATTTAGTGAATAGAAATAAATTAGGCATTTAATAATAAATTACTAACCATTAATGGTTCCTATTTAATTTGGCCTGGTGGAACTATAATATTGAATCCAATATTGAACTTCGCTGGTGAATGGTGACGTCTTTTTAGTTTAGTTTCCTAAAAAAGTGGTAATGAAAACCATCATAATTAAATATCAACTATATTCAATATTATCATTTACTGCATCTTAAAATGTAACTGAACGTATAACGTAACAATTTCGTTTAATATAGTATGAATTTTCACAAACAGTACTTTACCTATTACTATTTGCTTAGCCAAAGTTGAATTTGCTAGTAGGTTCTTAGTTCTTATCTGTCTGTCATCACAGAAGTCCACTAAAATTGAAAATGCACTTGGGTGATTGACTCTGTCGGTTGACAGTTGACAGACAGTTTACATTGCAGAAAGCAGCTTTCTGTAACGCAGAAAGGTTTTATTACAATTCAATGTTTGTCAGGCAAAATTGAAATGGATTTTTTTGCAAAAAATTGAAAAGATGATCGCTTTTTTATTATTTGTCTTGTCTGCCTATTATATCTAGGTAAAACTGAATAGATACTTCAGCCAGATTAGGTAAACCCGCACAATTGTGGTACGTTTTCAGCCATCGCATACTTTAGTTTGCTATGAATATCAAGTTGAACGCCAAACACGAACGTTGCGTTGTTGCCTATTAAGTCTATACGAATCGAATAGGAACCATAATAATAAGGATAAGGAACGTACAAAACAAAACTTAATTTTTTCATGAATTCCAAATATTATTATAATTATTTGACCAATCACTAGTCGCTGATGATTCTTTGACCAAAAAATATTTTGTATTGCATGCAAAATTAAAAATTATATTCATTCATATGCTTACTCAAAGAATATATTATACCGTATAAATTTCATAAAACGTCTGTTCAGAGGTGACACGGTTGCTTCCACACCTCTTACTCCTAGAGACAAAATATTTGTTTTTTAAATGAGCTAAATGAGATTTGACACTATTCCAATGCTCCAAAAATTGATTAGCAATCGAATATTGAATTAAATTAAGTTCCAGAATTTCATACTATTAAAAAGATTCAAATTTTATTAAAACTAATAAAAATCTTTCATTTGTAATTGTGGAACATTTTCAATTTTACAAGTTACACGGCTGACTAACAATCAATAGCTGAATATAATAAAAAATGTTTGACGGAAAGCGATTCTTATGATTATAAAAAATTAAACCCAGAATTATGTCCCCTGCGTGTCTCCGCTTTCATAAAGTTATCATTAGTACCATCTATGATATATGTTGCTACAAATTTTCGGATAAATCAGAGTCAGAGCTCACGAGTGTAGTGTGATATAATACATCCAAATGTATGTTACATACTCCAAACCCTTAATAATATCGATCGAAAATAACCTCTGCCCATCTCAGAAGAAATCTGTCTTCTTCTCCCTTTCTGCAGATGTCTTCATTTCAAGATGATTTTACTATTGGGTATTGTGTCTTCTGAAGTGGAAGTGCCCAAACTTTCCATCCCTGCGCTGTAAAATGTTTATATGCTGTCCGAAAGCTAATTTGAATCAAAATGTTAAGCTAAAGACAATCCAATACAGATATGCAATCTTATGTACTATATGGACACAAATAAGAACACATAAATCACTACAGATTTACTCCTCCCTCCATTTCTCCGCTATTCCACCTTTCCATTTCTACTGCCCAGCAAATCTTTTCAGTAGGGTTGACCCCGTTTCTTCATTATGACTTTACTAATACGGTATGGTACATTCATGCCATTTGTTTATCTTTGAGATTCATAAACGCGGAAGCTTCTATTTCACAAAAACAGATATTACAATTCCAAAATTAATCGTATTTAACTGGATGTTTTTCACAAATCATCGAATTTAACGGTAAAATCGAAATATTTACTTGTTAAAAGTTATAATTCCAGTTTATTTAATTCATTGTGTAAATTTTTAATTGTGTCATACTGTGTCATAATTTTTAAACGGTAAATGACAGTAATATTTTTGCTATGCAACATTATATTGCAAAATAATTCATAAAGAACAATTTCAGTTGTTTAGTTGAACTAAATGATTAAGAAAATTAAAATAATTTGTAATGTTTGAAATAAAACTAGCATTTTCGCAATTTATATGCTTTTAGTACAAGTGCAAGGGTTTTCAAGGGCGGTAATCACAATCACTTCAGAAGACATATTTTAACATTTAAACTGACAAAAAAAGTTTGGAGATCATCAAAAGTTGCACCGAAGTTGCTGGCCAGGTATCAAGAAACTATAAATATTATTTATGTGATGCTTCTACAAAGCAACTTAATACATTATAATAAAGAGTACCTACTAATTATGCAGATTTTGGTCTATTTTAGTTTATAGCCATATTAAATCGCGGATTTAGCAAAAATTTTCATGGAGAGCGAGAGGTTTAGAGAATTTGGAGAGTCGTCTAGCATTTCTACCCTCATCCCACATTCTTCTATCCATTATGAGCATCTTCCTAATGATCAACGGAGGAATCACACACCACAACAGAGACCACGAAAAAGAAAAGAGCATATATGTTTATTGTGTCATCAAAATTTTACAAAGAAATCTCTTCTGATTCGACACGATGTTACAGTTCATCATGGAGAAAAACCGTTTAGATGTTGGGAATGCCAAAAGGGATTTTTTAGTAATTCAAATTTGGTGAGACATTTAAAAATTCATTCTGGAGGAAGACGTTTTGATTGCTGGGCATGCCAAAGACGATTCAAATACAAAGACGATTTGTCTGACCACTTAAAAACCCACTGGGGAGCAAAACAGTTGACATGTCAGATATGCCAAATGGGATTTTCACGCAAATCAGAATTTTTAAACCACATCAGAATCCATAACGGAGAAGAACCATTTATATGTCCAACCTGCGGCATAGAATTCACAAGAAATATCGATTTAGTAAGACATAATAGAAAACATACTGGTGAAAAACCGTTTAGCTGTAATCAGTGTAAATCCACCTTTGCCAGAAAAGATTCGTTGAAATCTCATCAAATTTATAAGCATTCCGAAGTTAAGAGATATCAGTGCAGACAATGCCATCGCAATTTCAAAACGAAACAAGGTGTAAGATCACATTACAGAAATAAACACCCTTTTCTAGTGTTTTCTAATTATTGTGCAATCCTTAACTTTTGATTTATGATAACCATTGCAGCCGCCAGAAAAAATAACCTAATATTAAAATTAAAAGTTAAGCGATTTTTTCATTTTTAGACAAAAATTTCTTTATTTTTTCCCAATTTCGAAGGGGGCACGTAACAAC
Organism: Tomocerus qinae; assembly: GCA_020055645.1. Taxonomy (NCBI): domain Eukaryota; kingdom Metazoa; phylum Arthropoda; class Collembola; order Entomobryomorpha; family Tomoceridae; genus Tomocerus; species Tomocerus qinae. Next base: position 47,561,947 of record CM034546.1, on the reverse strand, counting down.
AAACCCCGGTGCCCCCTCGCTGAGGCTCTGATGGTAACAAATAAGGTTGTAATCATGGCTATAATTTGTGAATTAATGAATCCGTGTATTTTATACGTTACTATAAAATCAGTAGAGGGTGCAACTTATCATAAATTGTTATATTATGTGTAAATCCAAATATCTAATTAATATAAGTTTCATTTTATGCAAATTAATACTTTAGATTAACATTAATTAGAACAGAGTTAACTTTTAGAAGGGATTTAAGATTTCATAAAAGATTTGCTGCAGTATGTGGTTGTAAAACTTTGCTACTCATAGATGTAAAACTTTATATGTGAAAATTCCTGGATCCTTTCTCCTTTCAAACACAGTCCAGGACCCTTCATTAACTGTTGTAAAAAGATAGTTTAATATCAGAGTGTCATAACGTCATTTACTAAAGATGCATTTAAGTACTATAATCTATAGAATTGCTATACAAAGAATTGTACTTTGAATTGTGTTCTTTTAATTATATAGAAGAATAAACAAAGAATTTATCTACACAAAGTCAAATAACATACGGCTTGATTTAATTTTTACTTGGCGAAAAAATTACTTTTTACTTTCTAAATAAATGTCTGTAGTCTTTAACAAATGTCGTAAAAATTGAATCTCCTACTCCTGCTGGTTAATTTACAGATGTGTAATTATATATTTAAATAGATTGATTCCGAAACATTAAATATTGTCAAATTTTATTAATTTGACCGATGACATTTAATAAAATCAAACCAATCAATAAATAAATCGAACACTAATATTGTAATCTATTATTATATGTGAAATGTATTGTGATTGTGTCGTATTTACGTATCATATTGACATATTGATAATAATAATAATAATTATGAAGTTTAAAACATAGCAAAGAAGTATGAAAAAGGAACAAATATATTTTATATTGTGTAAACCATACATCTTTTTAAATCCATATAGCACATACATAGGATTTTATAAGATACTTTATTTGTCTATATATTTGGTATAATTTTTTATAGCTACCTACAAATATTTAAGGCAACAGCGAAGAAGCTTATTGGCCAGTAGCCTTGGGGTCAGGAAAAACTCAATTTCTAGGAAACTTTGAATATTATAAAAAATAAACATACATTGCTGATACTCATCTTTGATATTAAAAAGATTAGTGATTTGATTATAAATATACGGGTAAGATATAGTTTAATAAAAAGTAGTTCTATATAATATTTAACTAAAGGACTGAACTGGGGGGCTTCATTTGGTATTAAATATGGTAGATTGAATTATTCTTAAAGTAGTACGATTTTTTATACCTCACGGTATTCATATGTAACTAATTAATAGATATATAACTTTTGTAACTCTAGCTACTTGAATTATTTAAAGGCGATGACGAAGAGGCAGACTCTTATTAGGATTGAAGGAGGGAAATCAATTTCCAGGAAAATTTATATAAATATAGACAAGCTTGCTATACATAACTCTTGTTATAGTGAACAATAGATTTTAATCCGTATTTCTATCTATTTCTCTATAACATGTATAACCTACTTCAATTATTTCTTTCTACATATAACATATTATTACTGTGTAGTTTATAAATATCCTCAGCCAGCCGAGTAGCCAGGCAGTCGAGGATAACTTTATTCCGATTCAGGTAAAAATATTCAAAAACTTGCTCCACTGCTCACAGTGAAATAGATTACAGTATTACTTCAGTTGTGGAAATTAGAATTAAAAATTTTGGCTCTGAGTAAAATGGCCACGACAGAATTTCTTAAACCGCTCGATTTATTTTTTAATATATTTGGAGAGAAATTATGGGCATCTCCTTTAGATTGGAACTGTAAGGCAAAGAAATTAAAAGTCACCTCAAATAAAATGAAATTAACGATTTATACCTCCATGTTCATTATCAATTTAGAAATTTGCATTTCACTTGTAGCAACTTTGGTATCACAAATATTTTCACCAACACTCAACGTAGTACAAATTATGATGTTTTGTTTCTTCGCTCTCGTATTTTCATTATCATCCTTCTTTAGCGTATTCCTTTTCTTCAACTAGTCAAATTTGGCATCTATATTTAATTTAGTCCTCAATATTGACAATGAATTAGCTGGTAAGAACATCTTCAAATATTAAATAGTTTTAAGCATTTTACAATTATTTCCAATTATTTATTATTTGTTGAAATATTAAATATTTCTATGAAGATTTATATTTTTATTTTACAGAGCGATACATCAAATCAAAATTATTCCCCAACTACAGAATAATTGGGCGTCTAATATACATGACAACATTTATGGCCTTACAGACATCTATTCTTCAAAGCGTTCTATTGGTGTCGTTTGAATCAAGTCCACTGTTATTGATTTTAGAAAATAAATATTTTCCGGACCACCTAGCCATTCGCATAGTGCTTGTTTCTATTTTGACACTTCTTTTCGTTAATTTATGGTACCCTGTGTTAATAATAGCTTACTTTATTTTGTGTTATGCTTGTTTTATTGTATTTTGGTTAAAAATCATCACCGCAGACACAAGCGACATCAAGTCAATGAAATATTTAAAAACAAAATTGTATTTCAAAGGCAAGCCAGATCAAGCTTTCTCCATTTATAGTATGTTAAGCATAATAAATTTAAAAGTAAATGGCGATTTCGTTTATGTAATTTCCCCCCCTCTTTTATTAGTTTGTGGACTGTTAAATATTGTTTGCAATTTCGTAGCAGTAAAAATGTACAAATTGATACCAATACCAGGCTATGCTTTTGCTCCCATATTATCTTTACTAGTAGTTATTTTTGAAATTTTGGTCTTTGCAAATGTGACTTTAATTCATTGCAAGTCACTTAGTTTCAACCAAGAATGGAGAAGAAACCCAGACACTCTCACTCGGAAATATGTCAAAAGTTGCAGGCCCTTAACTCTTTTTATTGGTCCATTTTTTATGATAAAGAGATCCACCTGCTTTACGTTTTTAGAAATAGTGGCTTTACACACAGTTAACTGTATGCTATCTGTAAATTTGCATTAAATTTTGAAAAACAAAATAAAAAACAGAATGCAAAATGGTTCTAGTTTAATGTTTCATTGCATAATATGGTCTCCACTATATACAGTTACATTTTAACGTGATCCTTAAATAAAGATAATAATTGTCAATTTTGTAGTAGTCTACTCTACATAATAAATTATTATACATGGACTTTCTGAGATTTTCTGAGATCTTTCCTGAGAAGCAGAAACAGAAAGTTGAAAATACTAAATGCATGGGGTTCTAAGTCATCAAATGTTAATGTATAATAACAAAATATTGTTATTACATTAAATAATACTACATCCATTATAATATTGTCAATTGATCAGTATATTATCTGGGCATTTTGTATTTGTAGTAGCTAACTTTACATTATAATATGTATTTCGAGTCTCAACTTGCCTCGTTCGTCAATACTATTTTTGTCTGCCTCACATTTATGCACAACGCACAACCAAAATCATTTCAACTATGCAGGATTAAATAACTTAATTATTAATCCCATAGTTAGTCTACTTACAAATATTTTCTAAATGCATTCACAAATGTTCATAATAAATAAACTTTTTGTTTATTCCATCAATATAATATTATATTGGTCTTGATTTTTAAGCATCAATAAAGCCAAAATGATTGACTAGGTGATGTAACGATGTAAGTAGTATACGTAGTAAAGTAAGTAGTAGACGACGGGAGTCTATGTGTAAAACTATAATGCGCAATTAGGTCTTTAATATCGATCGATCATAACATAACACCTGCCATCTTTTATTGCAGCTTATACCTGGTATGTAATGTACAACTTTGTGTCATTCCCGATTCTTTCATTCCAGATATTATTTTCAAGATGTCCACTAATATAGAAATCCAAATTTTCAAGTCATATTATGACATGTCAATTATCAATGTTGAGCTTCATGAGCTTATCTGAAAGAGGTAATTAAGGCAAAACATATAATAAGTATCTACAGGTATGATATAGACAATGCAATCTTGTACACACAAATAAGAAAAGATAAAAACACGCAAATCCCTTCAGAATGACTCCTCCTTTCATTTCTCCTGTTTTCCACCTTGCTTCCCAGTCTTTAACCACCAAGGCAGAACATTTCCGTTCTTCTTTGGATCCTTAGTGATACATAATTATTTCTAAAGAATTGCTCATTATTCAACTACATCTTATAAATTGCCATTTTGATATCCGATGTGCACGGATTGCATAATATAACATTTGTCTTGACTGTCTCCGAATAAATATTGAAAACAACAAGAAATATAATAACATTGTGGAAACAAAATTTTCTTACGGGATAAGATAAGATCAGTTGAGTGTCTTTAACGAAATATTTTTGACTCGGTGATGTTGTTGCTCTACAACTTATATAGATAAATAAACAGACAAGACTTTTCAATTTTAAACAGTATGTATCCATTGGTATACTTATCTTACCTACATTATATCAGTATTGCATTCTTATATAAAACTAACACTATGTCATATGTAGACATTCAGCAAAAACATTTTTAAAAACACCCTTTAAGTAGGGCGGCACCGTTTTTAAAAGCCGATTTGTGAGGGGGCAAAAATATTATAAAGCTATATGTATTAGATATATTGGCGCAAAAAATTTTGTCTCTTTTTGTCTAAAATGGGTCAAAAATAGCCCAAAAATTACATAAAATCACGGACATTTGCCCCCAATTCCTTTATTAAATTTAATACAGCCTTAACTTAAGTATGGTACTTTTAGCAAATTTAGTTTAGCAAGGTTACTTCATGCAAAAAATGTCTTTTACTAAATTTACTCCATTTTGGTTCAATTCAGTCCAATTCGGCCCAATTAAGTTCAATTCAGTCAAATTCATTCTTGTAATTTTTCTTGTGGGGCCTAGGTGGGAGATGAGGAATTTTTTTTTGAAAAGGGGGCGCAAGAGTATAGGAAAACAACCTTAAAATTTTTTATCAATGATAAACGTTGCCTTAAATGTCAATATTTTGTTTGAAGTATGTATTACCAAAAATTAGGTATAAATGAGCCACACAGAGATTTTTGGACACATACGCTGATGTTAAAACAGTAATAATAATAAAATGGTTCAAAACATTAAAAATTAATAATACATTTTCAGGGTATCATTTAAATTTTGTTATTCACATATAATTTAAAATTGACCAAGAGGGGTAAGCCTTCTCTTTATGTAAGTCTAAGGTCCCCTGACCGATTTAGTTGGTCATGGGTCTCAGTGCTTCTTGGGCTAAGAGATGGGGGTATCCGTACATTACAGCATACCTAGGTGGGAAAGACGCAATAGTACTATAACTTGTAATGAAAGAGTGCACAACTAAGAATATCATTTTTATTATTTGTTTTAGTAATGAGCTGCAAGTGCCTAAGTAATTCAGTTTATCCAATTCTGCAAATAAATATATACTGGACAGTGGACACAGACATATTTATGAACAAAAATGTAGCTAGTTTATTTTCAATATCAAATGACAAAAAACTTTTAAAAGATTTTTAATGTTTTGGTTACTTTTGTTTAGCTATCCATTAGCAGACAAAGGAATACAAACAAAGCTTTTCATTGAAGATTGAATTAACATGGAAGAATCTACGACTTTTGTATGTTATACGTGTCCACAAACTTTCACTAAGTACGTAGATCTTATAAATCATTTTTGGAAGAATCATCTGCCTCAGCAAGGACTGCAGAGATGCATGCTGTGCAAAAAAGAATTTACAACGCGGTACCAGCTGTTCATTCGATTAGATGTCCCCTCTGGAGAAAAGCCATTTAAATGTTGGGAATGTCCTGAAGGATACCTACGAAAGTTAGATTTGGCAAGACATTTGAGTACCCACAGAGTAAGCAAAAGAATTAATTGTTGCCTCTGTCGCAAATTCTTTTACTGTAAAACCAAATGGCTAAACCACATTATAACACACGGTAAAAAAAAGCCATTTGAATGTCAGATTTGCCACAAAGGATTCTTGTACAAAGGTAGACTGAATACTCACATCAAAATCCATTGTGGTAAATCTTCTTTTAAATGTACAACTTGCGATAAAGAATTCCTTCGTAAACACGATTTGATAAGGCATAATAGAACCCATACAGGTGAGCGGCCGTACAGTTGTGATCAGTGTAATTATGCTGCAAACAGAAAAGATTCATTGAAATCTCATCTAGCCAATAAACACTCAGCAGACAAAATATTCAGATGTAAGGAATGTCGTAGTTGTTTCAAAAGTTTTTTCAGTGTCAAACGACATTATCAAATTTTTCACCCTCAACTTGATTATTCGAAGGATTGTGTCATTTGTAGCACATAAATGAACAGAAATTCATGATATAAAGAAATCGTGTGTAGAAATCAATAGACCACCCACCAGGAGGTAGCTAAAAATCATCACAGTATCAAGGTGAAAGTCCACTCATCTCCTTTCTACCTGTTTGTGTATAACTGAGTGTGAAACTCCCCCTTTCCAGACAATTATAGCAAAATAATGGGAATAGGAGATTCGTTTCTGAATTTTCCTTGGTCCGAGACTTGTGTATCAATTACCAATCCTCCTGCACTGCAACTGCATGAGCGTTATGTGGTCCAAAATCAAAGGGAGAAAATGTAGTTACCTACAATTAGATAAGGCAACGCAATCTTGTATATATATATAGCAATATCTATAAGAATATAAGAAAGCACTCAAATATCTACAATAAATCCCATCCTTCTCTTTCCTCCCTTTCCCCTGTCTCGCGCTTTTCTTTGGCAATGCTCTCTTTTACGCACAATATTATTCCAATCATTTACTCTATTATTGTAAATAATGTATATTATAGAAGTTTGTCTTTAGATGCTTAGGAATAATAATTGTACTCAAATATATGTTATATTGTAATTGTTATTAAAGTGATACTTTCAGGGTGGCTGGCATTAAAGCTATATTGTGTTGCTGGATTGCTGTCCAAACTAGAGTACAATGTAACAGAATGTACTGTACGCTACATTTCATTGTAATAAAGAAACATCCTTAAAGCCAATTTTGTTACCTTAGCCAATAAATGCATATTACTTTACATACTGCAAGCATTAAATAATATTATATCATAATATCGTCCTATGTTTCCAGATAAGTGAGTATGTATTTATGTATTGTGTGGGCTTGATGTAAATAAAAACTACCTTCTTCGATTTAAATTAAACAATTTAAAGCCTTATTTTAGACATGATATTTGCACTTGTATGCAATCATAAATGTTCGCAATAAATCAACTTTAACTTCTTGCCTTACTTTTTAGTTGCTTTCTAGAATAATCTGTAAATCAATTTCTATCTGAATCAAATTTATTTGCTTGATGTCATTCGACGGTTAGCGACCTACCTTAACACAGTTGGATGGGATCGTTATTGAGTCAGAGAAAGTTGTTCGTTTCATTCAGCCCACCCTCTTAAGTTTTAAAGCTATCCTGTCGGTTTGTCCTGGACCTGGAGTTTCTATAAAAAAATTTCTATGCCATTATTATACAGTCTCCATCTTCAAGCATAAAAAGTCAAATGAATATAATAATCAATAGGTAAAGTAAGTAGTACGTGAGTAAAATATATAATATTATATGCGCAATTAGATCTTTATTATCGATCGGTCATAACACCTGCCATCTCATAGTAGTACATCAGTTTGTCCCTTCCTACCTAATCCACAACATAAGTGTGAATATTTCTAAGGTTATACGAAATGGCGTCATGTCTTTCAATATGGAAGGATCTGAACTTTTCCGTGATTTAACACGGCCATTATACCAATCCTGCGCTTCATGAACTTGCTGAAAGCTAATTAGGGTATCTACAGGTATGATAAACCTAGACAATGCAATCTTGTAGTACAATACAAGAAGCTAAAAACACGCAAATCCCTTGAGAATTACTCCTCCTCCCATTTCTTCGATACCTTTATTTTCCATTGCCAATCTTTCCACTCTTACTCTTCTATTTGCTTTCATTTAATGTAGATTGATACAGATTACATTTAACCAGATTCGCACACTATTACTATATGCATCACAAGAGAAATTACCCTTTTTCTGTGAACCTCATGTTGTTTTTAAAGAGTTTAATTGTTGCTCTGTAAATAATTACATACTATTATGAAATAAATTGTCATCGCATCCTTTTTACGCAATAATAAAACGTGTGACAATGTCGAAATAAATATATTAAGACCACAAAAAGAAAATTAATCCGGTGAAAGCAGAATTTGCATAACTACCTTTCGGAACAGCTCTGGTGTGGAACATTATGATCAAGTGTTATAGAGGTGGAGTGTCTTTTACAGAATATCATGACTCGATGATTGATAATTGCGAAATGATAATTTAGCTACGTGTTGGCAGCACCATTTGTTTGTGAAATCGTTAGGAGAAAGTTATAATTGAATATATAGCGAAAAAGTTTAAGAAGATGAACTCAAGTGAAATGTGGGGAAAGTGAGACTGATAGACAAGAACGTATAAATCTGTAAATTTGTATTTGTATCTACAAGAGAGGTGTGTAGACTGTAGACAGCTATTAAAGGCAAGAGGCAAGACCTCTTATGGTACAGGTAAGTCTTAATTTTTATAAACTAGTTATGACATTGATTACCTAAGGATTTAGATTAAGGTTGATCATACTTATGAAATATTATTATTCTCAGTCCTCTTCCAGCCACCAATTATTCAATTATGGTGTCTGGAAATGCCCATACAAACTAAGATAAAGTAGAATATAATTTTACATTATCTAGAAAGGTTTGTGATACAGGAATATCTTACGATCAAAGATTTAGGACAGTTTCAAATAATAATTATATTTATACTGTTACCATATAATTGCTTTTCAGACAAGATTGAAAGGGATATCCGTGGTCATAATTACATGATAGTTATCAAACGGTAGTAGCTAGAGCGATTAAATTGGCATCATTGATTAAAACTAGTCCAATTATCCTAGATTTGGAATCTTAAGATCGGACGTCCCATTCAAAAGATATTACGTAAATTTCGTTTTAACAAGTTTCGCTTTTATTGCAATATCTTTTGATTAGGAGTTTCAATATTAATAATATTTCAAATCTAGGGTAATTAGTCTTAATCGATGGCGCTAGTATCATCCATCTAATTAACCATTTAGTAATGATCATGTAATGTTAACCACAGATATTTCTCTCAGTATAGTCTGAGAAGGCCATTATATCCTTTCCAGTCTTTTATCTCTCACAGTCTGCCTCAAATATGACTCTAATTAAAAAATACAAAGAAACTTAAAAATTTTCTCAATGACAATAGAGAAAAATAATTTTTTGCCAAGCTTGTATATAACTCCTCGGAGATTACAGAACTAATCACCTAATGAAAGAGTGTACAACTGAGAATATCATTTTTATTATTTCATTTAGTAATGAACTTCAGCTTCAAGTGCCCTAAATAAATCAGATTCAGACTACCTATTTCCGCAAATAAACGTGTATATAAAACACAGGTTTGTCAATGAACAAAAAAGCTGCTAGTTTTTTTAAAATGACAAATAATTTAAAAAAAAGATTTCATACAAAAAATTATGCTTATTTTTGTTTAGCTATTTATCGACAAACAAAAGAATACAAACGAAGTTTTCCTCCGAAGATTGAAATAACATGGAAGGACCTGTGCAATTTAAATGTCTCATGTGCCCTCAATCTTTCTTTCTGTACGAGCATTTTATACATCACTTTCGGAAGGATCATCTACCCCAACAACAAAAATGTTTACTGTGCAATGTAGCATTTACAGTGGATTACCAACTGTTTATCTCACACAACAATGTTTCCCCAGGAGACAAGCCATTTAAATGTTTGGAATGCCCTAAAGGATTCCTCCGCAGGTCAGATTTGTTAAGGCATCAAAAAACCCACAATTTGAATCCCATGATTAGATGCTGCCTCTGTCTAGGAACATTTCCCAATAAAACTGAATGGTTAAACCACCTCATATCAGACCGTACAAAAATGCCATTTGCTTGTCAAGTATGCCACAAAGGATTCGCATGCAAATCATTACTTCATAATCACATCAACATCCATGGAGTGAAAACACCTTTTAAATGTACAACTTGTGCAAGAGAATTTGATCGCAGATACGATTTGGTAAGGCATAATAGAATACATACAGGGGAACGACCCTACAGTTGCGATCAGTGTAATTACGCTGCACACAGAAAAGATACATTAGAATATCATCAAGCCAGTAGACACGCAGCAAACAAAAAATTCAAATGTAGGGAATGTCATAATGGCTTCCAAACTTTCTCCAGTATCAAGCAACATTACGAAATTGCACACCCTCAACTTAATTATTCTATCGATTGTGTCATTTTTAACACTTGAATTAACGATATTTACATAATATTTACATTTCAATTGCAATTACAGTAATAATACTTGGCGGGATTAAAAAAAAATTATCACGCTTTTTTGATAAATTGAATCATGTAACATAACATATAAATATTATGGCTTACTAATCTAGTACAACGGAAACACTAGCTTTGGCAAATGTTTAGAAGTAGTTTATCCAGATTTATCCGCTTTTATCCGGATTTATCCCCTGTTAGCCGCTTTTATCCGAAACCATCGTAATAGTATGTCTCAGGAATTTGATTTAATAGGTTTTATCATCATTTAGCAGAATTACATTGATATTTTCCAATGATTTCCCGCGTTTTATTTAGTACATAGCCTGTCACTGCGCCTAGAGCCTGTTGTGAATAAAGCCAGTGTGCATTTTAATAAATATTGATAAAAATTGTTCTGTAAACCATCAAAAATACATCAAAAATACAAAAAGCATCACAGTATGGGAGAAACAAGGGTAAATGACGGAGCCATAGCACAGCACAGTTGAGGGTTAAATGACACGTATTCACGTATGTCCTTTCATGTCTTTCGACTAGGTAACTCCTGCCTACTTCACTCACCTCCTTTCCACCTTTTTATGTATAACTTAGTGTGAATCTCAACTCCCCTCTCAATTATAGCGAAATAATGGGAATATGAGATTCGTGTCCGAATTTTCCTGGGTCCGAGACTTGTGTATCAATTACAAATCCTCCTGCGCTGCATGGAAAAATGCTAAGGGAGAAAATATAGGTACCTACAGTTAGGTAAGGAAATGTAGTATTGGATCTATATAAGAAAATATGAAAGCACTCAAACAACCACAATAAATTTCATCCTATCATCCTTCTCTTCCCTCCCTTCCCCCTATCTCGCACTTTTCTTTGGCAATGCTCTCTTTTCAGCACAATATTGTTCCAACCATTTACTCCATTATTATAATAAACATTGTATAGTATCTATAGAAGTATATAATAGTCTGTCTTATGTGCTTAGGAATTATAATCGTACTTGTAATTACTGTATGTTATAAATATATGCAGTATTTAAATCTAGGCTATATAGAAGTATGTTATTACTGAATGTACACTACATTTCATTGCAATACTACATTCTTAAATTCAATTTTGTTAACTTAGCTAAAAGCTAATATAGACTTAAACTTTTACATACTGCATAGGCATTAAATAGTAATGTTATATATCATTGCATTTTATGCCTCCAAAATAAGTGAATAGGCATAAATATGTATTGTACGATTAAGTGAGCTTGCTATCAGTAAAAACTGCTTTCTTCGATCTAAATGAAATAGTTTAAACATTAGGTCTTACTCTGAATGTTTTATGATGTGGGTACTCTTGTGTAATCATACATATTGGTAATAAATAAACTTTTGTGTCTACTAAATTCTTGTCTTACTTCTTTATTAATTACCAAAATAATCTGCGAATCCATTCTTTGTCTGGCTTTACCTGAATAAAATTTGTTTATTTGATATATTATCATATTTAGAGAAGATGTAGCCGTTTTTGCCCGAATTCAGCTAAGTACTATTCTGCATGCAGTCGGCTAAGTACCATTTGTCGGCGACCTACAATTCGGCGGTCGTGTATGCGCGTTTACCCAGTTGGAATCATCATTGAGTTAGAGAAAGCTGTTTGTTTCCCTCAGTCTACCCTCTTAAAATTTGAACCTTTCGGTTTGTCCTAAACAAGGACGTATTGAGGGGGGCTTTACGGGCTGAATGAAGCACCCCTGAAATCCAAGAAAAAAGAAGGTTTTTCTCAAAATAGCAAAAAATTCTCACTTCGAGCGATTGTTTGCCATTTTTGGCTCATTTTCGACAAAGCATGCCAAAAATTTATAGTTAAAATACGTATTTGAAATATTAGCCGCCTCCGAAACTCATTTCTGTATACGTGCTTAGCGTGAAGATTCTATAAAAAATCTTTTATGCCATTATTACATTGCATTGTGTCGATCCTCGACTTGGGTAATGTAAGTAATACACGATTGAAGTATAGTACTATGCGCAATTATTTCTTTAATATCGATCGATTATAACACCTGCCATCTCTTAGTAAATCAGTTTGTCCCTTTCTACCTAAATGTACACATAAGTGTGAATCCTGACTCCTCCATTCTAGATATTTCTAAGATTAAACGGAACGGCATCATGTCTTCCAACTTTCCAACATGGAAGGATCTGAACTTCCCCGTGATTAAACACGACCATTTACCAATCCTGCGCTTTATGAACTTGCTGAAAGCTAATTAGAGTAAGTATCTACCTAGACAATGCAATCTTGTACTTACAAACAAGTAAAGATAAACACACGCAACCCCCTTCAGAATTACATCTCCCTCCATTTCTCCGGTTTTCCACCATTGCCAATATTTCTACGCACTCTTACTCTTCTTTCTCTATTCAGTTAATGTTAGCGCCGTTACAGTCAACCCGGTTTCCACGCCTTTATATTTATAACAGGGTAACATTTCCGTTTTTCTGTGAACCTATAGTGATACCCAATTGTGTCTAAAGAATCTAGTCTTTGCTCATTACCCAATTACAAATTATAGACTAATTGTCATGTTATCCATTTTGTGCGGACTACATTAAAAAACTTGTGACTGTCGCGAAATAAATATATTGAAGGCAACAACTCATTTGATGGAAATAGAATTTACATAGCTACATTACGGAGCAGCCCTTGTGGAATATTATGATTACTCGATGATCTTGCCTATATCCACAACTTATATAGTGAAAATTGTGAAAATAACGAACAAGACCTTCGAATAAAACGGTAAGTCTCAGCATAGCGTTACTTCCTTAAAGTATTTAAGTTCCTTATATCTGTCTATATATACTCTTCACAAAAATCCGTCATTATTTCACTTTATAATAATATCCTGTCTTTTCTAAATATCTTTCGAAACGATTAAAAATTATTTTGTAAAAAATAGGCAATTAAGGTTTCGGGTTTTTCAAAATACGGGGATATTCTAGAAATAAAGATCAAGTGGAGGAAATATCTTTGACTAGGATTTAAAAATAGATAGAGGCATAAAAAGTTTGTCAATGGAGAAAAATACTATTTTACCAAACTTGTTACTCCTCCGAGATTACGTTTGTGTTGTAGGATGACTGAAAAATTGATCTCTAAATTCACAGAACCACTTTGTTTAGGTTTAAAAAGGATTTTAGGTAAAAAAATAATGTATTGGTTATTTTTGTTTAGCTATTTATCAGCAGACAAAGGATTACAAAGGATGCTTTCCACTGAAGATGGAAATAGCATTGAAGGACCTATGGAATTTAAATGTCCCATGTGTCCCCATTCTTTCTCTGTGTACGAACATCTTATAAATCACTTTTGGAAAGATCATCTACCCCAACCGAGACTGCTACTGCGGTGTTTACTGTGTCATGAAATATTTACGGCGGATTACAAACTGATCGTCCATAATGATATTTCCCCCGGGGAGAAGCCATTTAAATGTTTTGAATGCCCTAAAGGGTACCTACGCAAGTCAGATTTGTTAAGACATCTAAGAACCCACAAATTAGATACAATGATTAAATGTTGCTTCTGTCACGAAACATTTCACACTAGAACTGATTGGTTAAACCACATCATATCAAAACGTACAAAAAAGCAATTTGTATGTCAGATATGCCACAAAGGATTCACGCGCAATTCTATATTTAATAATCACATGCAACTCCATAGCGGACAACCAGCTTTTCAATGTGCAACTTGTGGAAGAGGATTTATTTCTATTCAGGATTTGGGAAGGCATATTAAAACACATACAGAAGAGCGGCCGTACAGTTGTGATCAGTGTAATTACATCGCAAAAAGAAAAGATACATTGAAATCTCATCAAGCCAATAAACACTCAGGAGACAAGAGATTCCAATGTAGGGAATGTCGAAGTACTTTCAAACGTTCTAACAGTATCAGGCGACATTACAAAGATGCACACCCCCAACTTCATTATTCTAGCGATTGTATCATTGAAAATGCTTAAATGTCAGTTATAATTAAATTACTAACATAGAAAACCACTTGTAATAAAAATAACATTTAATAATGCGAGGTGGGATAAAAAAAGCTACAATAAAAACTTTCGTTCTTATGTGTAACAAATAAATACGTCCTTTTAAAATATTATATTATAAGCTACTATAAAAACACTATAGTAAATTACAACAGTCTTACTATACCCGACTATCGATCGATTTTTATTTAAAGCTAGTTTTTCATGTGGAAAGTGAATACATAATTTTAGGAGCCTTAAAAACCATTCGGGAACCTTAAAACCATATTCTATGCCTATTATAGGCTTCTAAATAGTTCATCCGAATTCATCCGAATTCATCGGAATTCATCGGAATTCATCGGAATTCATCGGAATTCATCCGAATTCATCCGAATTACCCATCGCTTACCCTAGTAGCATTTGCCAGTGTTTTAATTTGTTTTGGTTAAAAATTTAGGATTTCATATCGAAAATGACTTTGTCGATGCTGGATTTGCAAACCATAGCTATCATTTTTGTATTTCCTCGTGTACGTCATGTAATAGCTCGCGATAGAAAGGTGTGGTTTCGTTTGATACAATGATACAATAAGTTAGCACAGTTGAGTTATTTTTGTACATTTTCATCATTTGAATATTCTCTTCTATAACTTCAACATACTTATCAAATATATAAATTAGTTATTTCGAGATGTAATATTAGTAGGGGTAGTCCAAGCACAATACCTAGTACATTTTGCCGCTGGCGCAAATAGTTTTCATTCAATGATTTAGAATAAAAGTGGCGATATTAATTAATTAAACGGTTAAAATGAATTAATTTAGGAGTCAATGCTCAAAGTTTCCCATAGAAATGGCATTTAATAAGGATATAAATTTACTTTCATTAAAATTGATAAAAGTTGTCTTTTAAGCCAACAAAAAATACATTTTGCTCCAAAACATCGAAGAAACAAGGGTGAATGACGAAGCCAAAGACCATCCGGAGTGTAAAATAATACTTAATATTATGTACAGTAATCCCTAGTCCTTTAATATCGATCGAGTATAACTCTTGAATACTTCACAAGTCCACTCACCTCCTTTCTGCATGTTTTTGCGTATAACTAAGTGTGAATCCTAAATCCTCGATTCTAGATATTTCTAACAATCAGTAGTGGGAATAGGAATTGCGTCTTCTGATGCTGAAGTGTCCGGACTTTCCAGAATCCTAGACTTGTGTATCAATTACCAATTCTGTGCTGTACACGACTTTTGTGGTTGGAAAGCGGTAAGAAAGAGGTGAGAAAATGTAGATGCACATGTATTTTAATCACAATGGAACACTCAATTGTACTGCAAGAAAACATGAGACCAAATATCTACAAATTTCATCCACGTACTACATTATTATCAACATTGTATTAGCTATATTATTATGTACTTAAAATGTTCATGTAATGTGTATGTCTAGACTATAAGAAAGTACATTATTATTACTGAATGGACACTACATTACACTGTAATTCTAATACGGAAACATTCTTAAATCTAATTGCTTAATTTAGACAACATAGATAATTAAATAATATTATAATATCACTTCTAAGTAAAATCTCATTCAATCTAAATTGAATGGCTTAAACTGTATTATTGTAATTCTCTGATTACAATAATAAATATTTGTAACAAATAAACTTTTTTTGTGTTTAGTGTTTACTTCATCATTGGTATCAAAATAATCAATGAAAAATCCATTTGTATCTGGTTATACCTTTACCTGAATCGAATTTATTTGTTCAGCATAATGATATATATGTTAACGGCAATAAGTAAATTCAGGCATTAAGCTTTATCATTCTTTATCACCAGCATACTTAATCTTAATGAATCATTTACAATTACCTATGAAGGAGGTTAAGTTTATATAAAAGTGGTGTCGCTTTTCTATGTATGTATGTATTAACCAAACTGCAAATCATTTATTATTCATCAAGGGAATTCCAGTAAATTCCTAGCGTCCACAAAATATTTATAGGTAGGTACTCCAGAAACTGGGGAAGCTCAAGGTTGCTTGCAATAGTAGTAGTTGCTTAAAAACAAACACGAGCGGAAAATCAATGTCACATCAGACCTATGGCGACATTTCTCGAATGCCAAACATTTATATTAATAAATACATCAATGTTTTAAAACCTCTTCGTGATAAATAGGTTACCTATATAGAGTATTATGGAAGAGCCAAAAATGTTCACCACTTGTTCGTAGAATTTTACAGTTGTGTTAAAACACAAACGGAAGTCAAAATATAGATTTAAGGAATTATAGTAAAAGAAATCCTTTCCAGAATGAAACAATTTTTGAAACTTTGGTATTCAGTCGTAATCCGTAACTCGTAAAGGAAGTGTACATACCATCGTTTCACTCCTTATTTTTCAAATCACCCACAGGCCAATAAGATATTTACCCGACCACAACTCAATAAAGTGGAATATCTACTCCCAACAAGTATTAGACCACCGATAATACCCATTTAGGTGGGAAGTAAATATTTAATAAAAACCGAATTTTTGGATTAAATTGTGAACATTCGGATCTTTTAACGTCGTACGATGTGTAGAGCTAAATTTACATCGATTTTTAGTATTTGAACCTAACCCACACAGACCACGGCAGGAGGTGTGTCTGATTTTGCCTACTTTCATATTTAAATTTACTACATTATGCAAAGGTAGTTTAAAGTGATCATCTGAATCCTTTCTTAAATTAGTTTATAAACCGACAGAAAAACATTACTATAAATCAGCTCCGCTACTAATAAATAAATGTTTTATGTAATAAATATCGATAATATTGTAGTGGACCTCCAATCATACAATGATATTATTTTAAGGAAAATTTCCTTTATTTTATGATAAATTCCTTGATAACGTTATATGGTCATTTCTACACGTTGGTTTGGATTGTGTCTTGCAGATCATGATATCATGAAATTTTAATCACCACTTGTGGCAATCCATAAATGTATATATTATTTACACCAAGGAGGAAATACGTGTGCAATACATAAATAGAGAAGCAAAACGGACACTTTTGAAGTCAGCGTTTTACTCTTCTCCTGTTGCTCCAATGTAGTATTCCTGAGAGGCTAATAAACAAAAGAATTGCACAAGCACGTAAAATTTCATTGAAAGAGAATTCCCTAATTCAACACGAAAAATCAGACATGGCTTACATATCTCTGGGAATAACTTTAATTATTATTCAACTATGTTGGGGTTGGAAATTAAAGCAAGTTGTTCTTCTTGAAAAAGATTGCTATATCAATTTCATTTTCCAACCAAAACCATTTTATACGGTTTTGGAAGAACCGTTGTATAACGAAATACAACAAATGGATATTCCATTTGCATTTACAAAACTAAAATTTGACGGAGAAGACAAAGAGTGCAATTTGAAACATTTGGTACTGACTGTTCTACCAAACGGATTCGATCCTAATCGGACAAGGCATCTGCCATTTTATTCAAAATGCAATAAGACATTTGGTAAAGGAAATGATACATTCAGACTATCAACTCCCAGTCTACTCAGCCGTTTTATCTGTTATGTGAATATCGTTTTTAATTTCCATCCCACAAATCCACAAGATACACATTTTATTCATCATTTGAGCGAAGCCTTTTCTGACGAAGTTGACCTAACTAGAAAAATAACTGGATATGAAGATTATGAAGTCAAATGGCGTCTTTATAACTTGGTGGAATATTCCAGCGTTTACATGTTAGTCGACCAAAAAAACTTTAAGTTGACAAAATCGCATTCGGATATAGTTGCCCACAAAAATTACTGGTTAAAGTTCTGGTTTGTATTATCCTTGGCACATGAAGATGAGAGAATTATGTATTTAATTTGGCCTGTATTTAATGGCATAAACTATTTGTTTACTATGTTACCAATAATTTGTTTCAATCAAACTTTTCGTAGGGCTTTGTTAAAGAACGTAATAGGGAGAAACGAAGAAAAATTCGTTTTGATTTATCAAGAAAAGGATTATGAAGTGGAAAAGTTAAAAAACTTCAGAGATTATTGCGGACCACCGTTGAAGGATGTATATTTTACAAACTATGCTTTGAACGACCGTAAAAGTTTGATTCTTTCTATAGTTTCTATCATTTTCGAAAAATTCCCAAATTTTACTATTGCTATTGATGATAGAGTTGGAATTTGTACAAAGTGGAGCGCAACCTCGTTTGATTTTCATTTTAACAATGTTCAAAATGATCCAGATAACTTTGCCTATTTTGGAAATCCATACTTGGCGCTTATTCAAACGAATGAGGAATCCTTTAATTTCATTTCCTGTGTAGTTTTAGAAGACGAGAGTCTTACTTTCTATGGTTACATTCGACCATTTAAATTTTATGCGTGGATAGGGATCTTAAGCTCACTTCTCCCTGTGCTTGCTTTCGTCCATGGAGTACTATATTTCAAAAGGGAAGCCAGTATTCCATTTCTTATGATTTGCTATGCATATATATTGGAGGTCAGTTATTCTCTGCCAAAAAAGGTGAATACTAGTCTCTGGATCAAGTTGGTCATCGGTCCACTACTGCTAATGTTGATTGTGTTAACCAACGGGTACAAGGGAATTGTCATCACAGATCTATTGCAACCCCGTCCAGTCAAAAAAATCGAATCCATTGAACAATTGGCTAATCTTTCAGATATTACTGCTCTTGGAGAAATCAGAGCTGCTAGTGAATTGAATCCATTTGAAATTGGTTTAGAAGAACAAGGCAGCATACTAGGTTGTTACTATTACGATTTTAAAGCATTTTCTCCGTACCCTAATAATTCATCTTACTTCCAAGATAAATGGAACCAACATTATTTCGTATTTGCAAACGAAAACCAGACAATTATCGAAGATGCAGTTCAGTACTACAACACACTCAATACACCGGGCTTGGAAGGATATTACCTTGATAAAACATTTACATTTCGTAAATTAATACATTCAATTTTACAAGACACTCAAGATACTTTTAAATATTATAAATTGATGGAAAAAATCAAGAACATCATTCGATATCCTCCTGGAATTCCTTACACGAACACTCCTCAGCAATGGCTAGCAAAATGTAATAATTCTGTGCTAATTTTGTCCAGTTCTAGTCTCCATCGACTTCTTAATGACTCCCACTGGAATCCTGAAAGCGGGGGAGTAAAACCAATTCACAAATTATATCGTGGATCAGAAGAAAACAAATTTGTATCCATTGCAACCTATACTGGATTTAAGTCGGATAGATTTCCAATACTTACTCCACTTCTACAACGAAATTTGTTTGTTTTAAGTCACTCAGGGCTTATTAATTTATGGTTGGAACATTACAAAGCATGGAACTACACCGAGTGCAAAACGTGCTGGGTAAGAACTCCAGCGAGACCTTTGACATTTTACAATTCCAATATTGCTACTTTGTTTTATTTATTTTTATCGTCTGGCCCAGCATACATTGCGGCGTTTCTCTGGGAAAATCGAGTATTTCTTAAACAAATTTGTGTTGCTGGGTTTTATTACATTCACAGACATTATATCTTTATAATCGTCGGGATAAATAACAAAATAACTTCTTTTTTATAAAAACAAACTGCCTCGTTATACTTAAAAGTGTAGTGATTTAATCAGTTATTCAACCAAAACATTTGTAATCCATTGTCCAATGTTTTTCCAATCTGTTCCAATTACAATAAATTTATAATGCTTTTAATGTTTTATTATAACTTTCTCTTTATTTACTCATTGTCAACACTTAGCAAAATAAAACTCATTTAATATCCAACTAAAACAAGAATACGTACAAATTATTTTAAATATTTAACAGTTTATTACTTAGCATGTTTATTATTGTGTCTTTACTAATAAAGCAGCCTAATTGCAGAAAACACTGTAGCTCAAGCGCTTTGACGGTTAAGCTGGTTTTCCACCAACCGCTAAGCACTCACTGCGGCGCACTCACTGCTGTGCACTCACTGCTGGGTAGGGATAGCGTAGCTATGGAATAAATACTGTTTCCATTAGAAAATAGGTGAAAACATAGCGTGGCACTGAATCTTGACAACAGCTGACCTCAATTTGTCGTTAACAGAGAAGCCGTGTGTGGAAACACCACATAGCAGCTTCTGATTGCTAAACTCTGGTAGACTTCTCCGAGCGCTCGGAATTTAAAATTTTGTTTACAGTTTGAAAAGAACTTAAGGATATTACCATTTGAAATCTTTCTACTGCTATAATCACAATATTAAGTGTATTTTAATAATGCTGTCCCGAAAAAAAAAATTAGCATTGATGTTACTTATCCATAGGCGTAGAAAATTAATGCTAAAATACAGAAAAAGATTTTGGATACATCCACTTAGCACAAAAAGAATTCAAGACGGCGAAGAGATCAAAGTTAACGAGATGTATCTCAAATACCCTGACAAATTTTTTGAGTACACCCGAATGTCCAGTATTCAGTTTGATAAGCTCTTGCGTTTGGTTTGCCCACAAATAACGAAAGAAGACACCAATTACCGCAAAGCGATTACACCTAGAGTGAGACTTTATGTTACATTACGGTAAGAACAATGTAAAACTGGAAATATTTCTTCAGAGCGCTCTGAATGGTGCAACTCAAAAGCAATTTGATATTAATACTACTAAGAATTTTTTGTTATGACAGCTAGTAGTGGCTATTGAGCTCCCTAATGAATCCTTATTGAACGAGCTCTTAATGAACAAAGCTCGAGCTTTTAACGAGCCTTATTGAGCTTTGGACGGCTGCATGCACAGTGTGGCGAACACACTGACTTTACACCAAAACACAAATACCTTAGTTACAAGTGGTAATGCTTACTTATCAATTTGTGATGTCACCGACAAAATATATGTATAAAGCAACATAACATATCTATATTAATTGCTACCAAGTTGGTATCAAAGTGGTCAAAAGACATTACCTGGTTGCCTATTCACTTGCATTATTGATATTTAATATTTAAGCATCCTATTACATACTAAGCACAATAAAATGACCACATTATGTTTAAAATACCCTTTTGGTATCAAAGTGGTCAATTGATATTACTAGCTTGTTTTTTCACTTGCATTAATGAAATTAAGTATTACAGTAGCCTACTACAAACTCAGCACAATAAAATGACTACATTAATTTTTAGATACCATTTTGGTATCAAATAGGTCAATGGTCGTTTCTAGCTTGTCTTTTCACTTGCAATAATTAAACTTAGTATTTAGAAATCATATTACATTATTAAAAAACTAATGAGACCAAATTGTATTTATGGTATCATATTGGTACGAAAGTGGTCAATAGACAATACTTGCTTGTCTTTTCACTCTCATTAATGAAATTTGGTATTTAGGAATCTAATTGCATATTAAACACGATAAAATTACCAAATCATGTCTACGATACCACATTGGTATCAAAGTGGTCAATGTACGTTACAAGCTTTTCTTTTGACTTAAATTGATGAAATTTAGTATTAAAATATCTTATTACATACTAAACACGATAAAATGATCACATTATGTTTAATATACCATTTTGGTATCAAAGTGGTCAATGTACGTTACAAGCTTTTCTTTTGACTTAAATTGATGAAATTTAGTATTAAAGCATCTTATTACATACTAAACACGATCAAATTATCACATTATGTTTAAGATACCATATTGGTATCAAAGTGGTCAATGTACGTTAAAAGCTTTTCTTTTGACTTCAATTGATGAAATTTAGTATTAAAGCATCTTATTACATACTTGCCACGATCAAATTATCACATTATGTTTAAGATACCATGTTGGTATCAAAGTGGTCAATGTCATTAATGCAAGTGAAAAAACAAGCTAGTAATATCAATTGACCACTTTGATACCAAAATGGTATTTTAAACATAATGTGGTCATTTTATTGTGCTGAGTTTGTAGTAGGCTACTGTAATACTTAATTTCATTAATGCAAGTGAAAAAACAAGCTAGTAATATCAATTGACCACTTTGATACCAAAAGGGTATTTTAAACATAATGTGGTCATTTTATTGTGCTTAGTATGTAATAAGATGCTTAAATATTAAATATCAATAATGCAAGTGAATAGGCAACCAGGTAATGTCTTTTGACCACTTTGATACCAACTTGGTAGCAATTAATATAGATATGTTATGTTGCTTTATACATATATTTTGTCGGTGACATCACAAATTGATAAGTAAGCATTACCACTTGTAACTAAGGTATTTGTGTTTTGGTGTAAAGTCAGTGTGTTCGCCACACTGTGCATGCAGCCGTCCAAAGCTCAATAAGGCTCGTTAAAAGCTCGAGCTTTGTTCATTAAGAGCTCGTTCAATAAGAGCTCGTTCAATAAGGATTCATTAGGGAGCTCAATAGCCACTACTAATGACAGCTATTTAGCTACTGGAGATTCCATCAGAAGTATAGCCACTAGTTTCAGCTTGGGAGTAACTACAGTTTGGAAAATTGTGCACGAGACAACCGTGGCCATTTGGGAAAAGCTGGGGCCAATTTACGTGAAGGTATGGTTAATTATTTAACTAATTAAAAAAATGTTAATTGCTAATTTTCTGTGTATGTCAAGCTCCCAACTAAAGAAGATTGGTTAAAAATTGCTGAAGATTTTGAACGTGTATGGCAATTTCCCAACTGCTTGGGAGCCATTGACGGGAAGCACGTAAAAATGGAAGCTGCACATCATTCGGGATCAACATATTTTAATTATAAAGGCTTCTTTAGTCTAGTACTGTTAGCGACTTGTGATGCCCATTACCGTTTCACTACTATTGATGTCGGAGCCTACGGTAGGCAAAGTGACGGAGGTATATTTGGGAGAGCGGCTTTGGGCAAAAGCTTAGCGAGTGGTAAGAAATTAAAAAAATATGTTTAGCGCTAAACAGGAAATACTTATTTTTGTGAAAATATAAATTAGATTATTAATAATTTAAAGGTCAATTTACATTCCCGGAGGATAGAGATGTCACAGGATCGCCATATCGTCATCCTTTTGTATTTGTTGGAGACGAGTCATTTTCGCTGAGCACATTCATGATGCGACCTTTTCCAGGAACGTATCTTCAGAAAAAAGAAAGAATTTTCAATTATCGCCTTTCAAGAGCAAGAAGGGTGATTGAAAATGTATTTGGAATTTTGTGTAATCGATTTAGAATTTTTAAGCGATCCCTAATTGCCAACCCCGTTTACACAACTAACATTGTGAAAGGTAACTGATGTAATGCGCATTACAAAAAATAAAACCAACTTGCAAATAGCAAGTATTAAATAAACAATATTTATTATAGCTACTGTGGCCCTTCACAACTTTCTAAGAACGGAGGAAATGGAATTAAAAGGTCGTGAGCAATTATATTGTCCCCCAGGATTTGTCGATTCAAACGATGAGTGTAATGGAGCTTGGCGCAACCCAGTAGAATCTCCAGGTGCACTTAATCGAGTTGCAAATATGGGATCAAATATGCATAGTCGGATGGCAAAATTAATGAGAGAAAATTTGGCTGATTACTTTTTGGGAGCTGGTAGCTTGTCATGGCAAAATGATAGAGCAGGTGTAATTGAACAATAATAATTTTCATTGTGCCATAAATAAATTACGATGGAAATCCCATTTGTGTAGTAATTTCAACTTAAATATGCATTGCAGAGCGCTCTGCATTAAAATCTAAATGTTGTACTTTTAATTTCATAAAATATTATTACATCGCCATTAATAACTTCTATCCATGTAACTAATAAAATCACTTTAATTAAACCATTGAGATAGTATCTAGTGGCTAATGGCTATAATACGACTATCAACAAATATGAAATAAACTTGGGTTGTTGTTATTTGTTGTTATGTTATTTTATTAGTTTATTTTATTTCAAACTAAATCATTTCATTTTTAGTGGAAAACAGTTTTCATTTATTAAGATGGAAATTGACTTTCAAGACCAACTTCTACTTCATAGAGTATTTGAAAGATTTTAGACTTTGCCAAACTCGCTGCAGATTGTGGTAAGCGTCTGAGCTGTTCAGCAATGCTCATTGCAAAATGATAGTTTGTATCTTTCATCTGGTCCGGTTTTTTGAGAAATTTGATTAATTCCTCATCAACCTGATCTGTTGCCTTTAAGCTTAAAGCCTAGGCATTAAGCCTAATGCCTGAATTTTACTCGGCATTAAGCTTAATGCCTAGCCTTTAAGCTTAAAGCCTAATGCCTGAATTTTACTCGGCATTAAGCTTAATGCCTAGCCTTTAAGCTTAAAGCCTAGGCATTAAGCCTAATGCCTGAATTTTACTCGGCATTAAGCTTAATGCCTGGTCTTATTGCCTGATTTGATTGGAAATCATCGTAAACAGCAAAAACTTAAGTCTAATACATTTTTCACAATTTTTAACCCTTATGATTATTAATCTCCTTTCGGAGTGAACTAGAAAGGATGCCTTGGGAAATCCTATTTGTGGTAGGCTACCCGTTATACATAGTTCGCATGAAATGTAGACAATGAAACTTTTACCACTAAAAGTCCATAGTCTTATGTACCCATAACAGGAGTATTACATGCGGGCTCAGCTTAATTACCGAAAAAATTGCGTTGAAAGTATACACCTTTTCCCATAAGAATAACATTGAAATATCATTTTATTAACTTCAAAATCGTATAAAACTGTGTTCGCATAAAATTTTTGGCGCGGTTCTTTTTTTGGCCCAAAGCCCCTAATGTGCACTATACATCAGCCAAAAATTACGTGCGGGCTCTCTTTAGATCAACTGATATTATTTTTTTTGCAAAACTGACTAGGTATAGCTACGTATCTCTATATCCTTATATAGCTTTATACTAAGGACAGTATAGGGGTACATGCCATCATTATGCAGTAACTATTTATGTTTCCATATAGATAGACGTATTTTTGCATGTTGATAGATAGTCTCAGCCGAGCTTGGTGCTGACCAAGGAAAATAAACTGTTACCAGTCCCGCCTCCCTCCCCTTCCCCGCATCAGGTGGGTCCAGTAGAGTGAGGTCCCATAAGAGAGGCAAAAAATATTTTTTGTTGCTAGTGGAAAATGTACCTTGCAGTACGTTTTAAGTGGGATTTATTGGAAATCAATTTTTCGAAACGAGAATTTCCCATTTAAAATGTACTGCAGATGACGTCTCAAAAATATTTATTATTTTTTGAGATTTTCATTATGGGAAGTTGCCACGAGTTGGCTATAACGGATGTTTTACAGATTTTCCAGATAGGGGGGGGTGGGATTTTAACAACATTTTGCAATTACTGCAAAACACAACACAATACATGAATTGAATATTACAAACAGAATGCGCACAAAGATTAAAAGCTTTGCCTACAACAGAATCGTACTCATACTAGATACTACTGCTACCCTCGTGATACGTGCATGCAACTATTTATTATGAATCATTTAGTAATTTAGTAATTTAAAACCCCGAAGTTGAAATGTGAATTATCTACCTATCTAAAAATAAACTGCCTCCGATTCAAAAGGCTACAAATTAATTTTTGCTCTGGTCTTTACTGGTGTATTGCAAAACGAATGTTTATGGGTAAATGATTCATGATGAGACTCCGTTGTTGCACGCAAGTTACGTAAGTTTTAATCTTAGTGTGCATTGTATTGTACGTGTGCATAATATTCATATATAGTATTGCAAAATGTTGCAAAAATCCTCCCATGTGGGGAATCTATAACATATAGAATAGAGATTATTGTTATAGCAATAATCAATCAGATTGCTGGATGCCAAAAAGTCGACCAATAAAAGGGCGTATTCAGGTACAACTCCCAAATACTCCCAAATAGCCAGTACCAAGCTCGGCTGAAACTATCAGTAATGTAAAAATCAAAATGTCATTCAAGGTGAAGGCATTGAGAGATATTCCCCGATTTTGCTAATAGGCATACAGAAAATGTAATTTTACGGTAACCTCGTTACCGGGCAGGCAAAAAAATATTCGGGCAGTAATTTTGTAAAATCGGGCAGGCAGCACTCGTAATTTTACAAAAACGAACAGACAGCCCGAAGTGCTGCCCGCCTGAACAGATTTTATATTGACAAATGTGGACTTGCGGACGCAAGACCTAACGTAGTTACCGGGCAGGCAACGATTTTTGGCTGCCCTAACCTGGTTACCGGGCAGGCAGCTTTTTTCCTGCCCGAAAAGGGAAGCCCAAAATATTTTGGTTACCGGGCAGAAAAACATTTTCTGTATGCCAATTCGAATTCTTCCCATACTGCCACAGAGAGGTACCCAAGTCGAAAGTAACCATGGTTATATGGTTTGCTTGCCTACTTCTCGGGGTAGTAGGTAGAATACGTCCCTCTATGTCTCCACCCGTAAAACTAGTAAACGTACCGGCGTTAGGTGAAAAGTCAATAGGATGTTTTGCTCTCTTTCTGCAGCCAGTTAGAATAGGAAACTGGGTGCTGACCCAGTGGGGATCGGTGGCTGTATCCACGACCACGGGCTCTTTCCCAACTAAAACTTTACTTAATTCACCCAAACCTCAAACTGGCTGCAGAAAGAGGCTTTATTGGCTATTGACATCACCTTACGTTCGATCCATCTTGATACCGGTAATCAACTCCAAACTAAATAAATGATTATTCTTAAACTGTCACCATATCAATAATTATGAGTTACTTCACCGTTGTTGAAAGAGGAGGGCCCAATCTTTCATGGCAAACTAGCTAATTTTTTGCATTCACAAGCTACATTGCTAATTGCTAGGTGGCCCAGCTGAATATTTTTAACCCAAGGGGTCCTTTAAATGTGTCTTTATATGTATTCGGAAATATACTTAATTCAGGTTATTCACTCTGATTTGGCTAAGAGGAACGTTCTGTTAACATCAGAGGGCAATGCAAAAGTTACGGATTTTGGTTTGAGTCGACGCACTTATAACTACACAGAATATGTCAAAACGGCGAAAGAGCGTTTGCCTTGGCGGTGGCTGGCAATTGAAAGTTTACAGACAAATACTTTTTCAGTTAAATCGGATGTGTGGGCATATGGAATCACTCTGTGGGAAATATTCTCTTTGGGCGATGTTCCCTATCCCGGAATGACCTTCAACATGGAATTTGTTCAAGAGCTGGAAAACGGACTCAGAAATTTTATGCCTAAATTGGCCTCTGACGAAATGTAACTTAACTACAACCGTTAATCAATATACCTTTCCCTGATTCCTGTATTTATTATTTAATGTATTTTAACATCCATATAGTTCCGTCGATGTGGATAATAATAAGCTTTTAAATGCAGATAATATGATATTATGTTGCACTGTTGGCATTTATATCCTGAGGAGCGTCCGACGTTTACGTCCTTGAAGATTATTTTTGATTATGCTGTTTCCTATGGACAAAAATCTCTGGAGGAGAAGGTATTATTCTTTTCACTTGCATTAATTTAAACATCTTAATGGTTAAACTTACCGTTATGTTTACAATTACACATATCTGCACTAAGATGTCTGAAGGACGATCTTTAGATGACATTGCTCTTGAATTTGCCGCAATCGGGTATACAAAGATTTAAGTATTGGATGAGGCTCGGCTGAATATCTTTAGTGTATGTACTTATAGTGAAATAAATCTAAATTTTCATCAAATAGTTAATGATTCCTTAATACCTTGTAGTGTCCTGCATTGTAAGTAATGTAAGCATCTTTTGTAATATATATTATATATATCTTATTACTTAGGTAGGTACTAAATGTCGTATCATAACCAAGGATATTAAAAGAGAGCAATGGTAAGAAATCTTTTGATTACAGTGCAACATGATTCACCCCCTAATTGTCAACACTAAAATCCCAACACATCAAAAGTACTTTTTGTCAACACGCTTTTCCTTTTTGTCAACACCACTTTTCCTTTTTTGTCAACAGAAATTTTTTTCATTTCACTAATTGTATTGCCTAAGAATGAGAATGTATTGTATTGTATTGTATTGTATTTATTATCAGAAAGGTAACAGGGCAGTTTTGCAACTGAATTCAACAACCAAGAATTACAATAAGGTCTAAAGATTAATAGTTTTAAGCTTAGAATTAACTTAATTAGTCCTAGAATTATTTTAAATTTAGCAAACTCACATTAATTTCATCTTTAACGTACATAGTATTTAATAAGCTAACAACTAGCGGTATGGTGGAATTCTCATATCGCTTTTTAATTTTTACATTAAACGGTTGTAGTAAATAGCCTTTTGATTTCCTGGTAACTCTTTTTTCTCGCTCACAAAACGGTGGTAACATTGATCGAAATCTTTCAGAGTACAAAATTTCTTTACCAAAACTATTGAGCAAAGTATATCTCCGAGAATCTAACCTTTCTATCCCAAATTTAACACATACTACATTATATTGACTTTCTGACACTCGAGCACCCTCAATGATTGTCAAAGCTCTTTTCTGCACATCTTCCAATGCATTGCTTAGATTTTTACTTAAAGTAGGACCCCACAGTACACATCCATACTCTAAAATAGGTCTTACATAACATACATAAGCTCTTAATAGGTCATTGGCGCAAAATCCAAAACGTTTGAGGTTGTACAGTATGTACATTTTTGCAGACGCCTTCTTGATTACATTTTCTATGTGGGTATCATATTTAAGATTTTCTGATATAGTAATACCCAATAATTTTACGTTTTCTAACCGTTTAATCTCTACTCCTTCAATAAAAAATTTCCATGAATTACTCAACGATTTATCCTTAGACATATCAATGACCACAAAGCCACATTTTAGAGGATTAAATGCCATTTTCCTATCTTTTACCCAATTGCACATGTCATCTAACATTTCTTGACCTTTCGGTACTCTATTTTTCAAAATAACTTCAGCTACGGTAGTGTCATCAACAAAACCAAAAATTGAAAACCCACTTTTACCATATTTATTTTCAAAATCTATTAAAACTGGATTTATCTGAGCCAAAAAGCAGATAGGGCCTGTCTTAGTTCCTTGCGGAGTACCGCAAGTACACGTTAGCCTGTCAGATACCTTTGTTCCACACTTGACTCTTTGCGTTCGATTTGTTAAAAAACTTACTAACCATAAAATTGTAAACAAGTCAACTTTGCAATTTTTGTACAGATAATCAATCAACAGTGAGTGCTCAACCAATTCAAAAGCTTTCGAGATGTCAAATATGTATAAAATGACCTTTGACCCAAGTGTTTTTAAAGTCTTTAACACAAAATCCATCAATCCTACCAGGTAGTGGATGGTACCACAATCTTTTTGGGAGCCAAATTGCTGCTTACTTAAACTTTGCGCTAACTTGCTATTAATTCTTGGGCATATAACACTTTCCATTACTTGTGCAAAGGGACTAGTTATAGAGATTGGTCGCAAGTCATTTATTGACGTAACACACTTGACTTTTGGTAATACTGTTACTGTAGCTTCTTTCCACACACTGGGAACAAGGCAGTGTTCAAAACTTAAATTCATTATATGTCCTAAAATGTAACAGAGCTCCAACGCAAACTCTCTAATAATAGTAATAGGTATAGTATTGGGTGGCACAGCTTTTTTAGGTTTTAATTTTAATAGAAGTTCGTATACCTCATAATCAGTCAGACTTGCTGGTTGACTAGACTCGATCCTAATCTTAGGTAAATAGTCATTTGGTAAACCGTTAAATGTGGTTGCTGTTTTAGTCTTTTCCATATTTACAATATTAAGCATAGAATCTAGATCTGGTGGACAGTTAGAGTCGATGATAATTGCTAATGTATTAAATAAAACACTTGGATCATTTCTAGTACTGCTTAGATCCGACACCAGTTTAAACCAAGACTTGCTGCAATTCTCAATTTTTTCTGCATTGGATATCCTAGTAGCTAATTTCGCCTGCTTAATTTCACGCTGTAATATATTACGAATATCCTTCCACTTAACATTTCCACTTTTATAAAAGTTATTCCTTTTTTTCAAAAGTTTCCTAATCCTGCCTGTCATCCAAGGTTTGTCTCCAGATCTCTTTACTTTGGTTTTTAAGGGAAAACTTACTTCAAAATACGATTTTAATGTAGTGACAAAGGAATTTACTTTTTCTTCCACTGTGGTGGCATTAAGGACTATTTCCCACGTTTCTGTTCGTAAATAGTTTTGAAAATTGATTTTACCGACATCATTTATAGGCCTATATGCAAATTTTTCCTTTCGACTAGTGGATTTTTTTCATTAACAGACAGACAAGGTCTACACAGTATCGATACATGCCTAGAGTTTCCTAAGGGTGGTAATCGTTCAGGTTCATGATAGTACCCTTTCATGTTGGTTAAAATCTTATCAAGGGCAGACATCGACCCATCATTTTTATAAAAGGTAGGAAATTTTATGATTTGATTTAACTTACAATTCTTGCTAATATTGTCAACCTTGAAATCATTGAAGTCACCTGCTATAAATATTCCAGTATTTGGGTTCTTGATCCTCACTGTATCACAAGAATACTGCAAAAATTCTGCTATTTCGGAATAAGATGCTCTTTCTTCATTGGTTGGTGGTTCTTGCATCTTGGAAGGTGTTGGGTAGTAAATTCCGCAAATAGCAATTCCGGCTACTTCACTGGGTAACAATTTTGGACGTACGTATACCCATACGGCTTCGATGTTCTTGGGAATTTGGATTTCTGAAAAAGTTTTGCTTGCAAAAATATCATTTACAAACACCGAGACTCCTCCTCCACTTTTTTGGGTTCTTTTGGTTTCATAACGTACGAACCCGTTGACATCCAGATCCGACCCAACTTTCTCCCATGTTTCGGTAACAATCGCGATGTCTACTTCCTTTTCTGAGATTTGAAGTATAAAGTCATCCTTTTTATTGTTAAGGGACGTGGCATTTGACAGGAATATAGCTGGGAAGTCATAGTTGTAGTCTTGTTGAGTATTCAAATATATGAGCGTTCTTATTCGACTTCTCTGGACCAAGGATCGATGAGTCCACTTGAAAATCTTCTTAGTCCGGTTCAGCTTCCCTCCCCTCGTACCCCGAAATCTGAAGACTTCATCGAGTAGCACATTCTTAGGTTTCAGACGACATGACCCTTTCCGGCAGCTCCACAGAAATTCCCTCGAGTAATTTATTTTCATTTAGTTAGTATAGTAGTCATTTGAGCAATTTCCTTCTCTTGATCAGTAAAAATGTTTGGGTAATTAGTGTTGGAAATTTAAAAGTTGCTTCGACTTGCCTGCTATTTATTTAGCCATCCTGGGTTGACGGGGGTGTTAGGCGAAGAAACCCATTCGCGTAATCCTGAACCTAATACACGTATTAGGTACAACCGCCAACCAAAAGTTCCACAGATTTTGGAGTCCTCACAGCAGGCCGATTACTATCCCCTATTTTTACTATTTGTAATTTAATAAACTCAGATTTTGCGATGTTTTCTAATGTAAGAACAATTCGTCTATATTATACGTTGTGGTTTGAAACTAATGGTTATGTGCTTTCGTCAAACTTAAATAATTTAATTAAAATTAGTAGAGCTAACCTAAAAGAGAAAGGTTGCACGAAAACCGCGCGCCAATGGCCTTCCATTTACCCAACGATTTACTCGGGTACTAGAAATTAGCTTACGCCGAATAGAAAATAGCACACGCCGAAGTGGAAAATAGCCGAAGCCGAAGTAAAATTTTGGCCCACGCCGAATAGAAGTTAGCCTACACCGAAGCATCTGCGCCGAAGCCGAAGGAAAATAGCCGAAGCCGAAGTGGAAATTAACACAGCATAAGTTGGTTGAAATTGGCCGACGTCGAATGGAAAATAACTGAAGCCCAAGTGGAAATTAGCATACGCCGATGCCGAAGCATTAATTGCAGAAGTTGTGGTGTAAATGTCACCGTCGAAGCCGAATAGAACACAGCCGACGCCGAAGTGGAAAATAGCCGACATGGAATTTAGGCGATGCCGAATAGAAATTAGCCGACGCCGACGTGGAAATTAGCCGAAGCCGAAGTGGAAAATCACCGAAGCCGAAGTGGAAAATTACTGAAGCCGAAATAATGTATCTATGATCCTACAACATCATATGTAATGTCAGTAATTATGATGTCGGGATGTATATATGCATGGCTGTATATATGTAATATGTATGTATGCATGGTTAGATATATGTAGTATGCATGTATGCATGGACGTATATGTATATAGCATGTGTGTTCCTTGTCGGGGTCAATGTATTTTTCTTGTCGGGGTCAATGTATTTTCCTTGTCGGGGTCAATGTATTTTTCTTGTCGGGGTCAATGTGTTTTCCTTGTGAGGGTCAATGTATTTTCGTTGTCGGGGTCAATGTATTTTCCTTGTCGGGGTCAATTTATTTTTCTTGTCGGGGTCAATGTATTTTTCTTGTCGGGGTCAATGTATTTTTCTTGTCGGGGTCAATGTATTTTCCTTGTCGGGGTCAATGTATTTTTCTTGTCGGGGTCAATGTGTTTTCCTTGTCGAGGTCAATGTATTTTTCTTATCGGGGTCAATGTATTTTCCTTGTCGGGGTCAATGTATTTTCCTTGTCGGGGTCAATTTATTTTTCTTGTCAGGGTCAATGTATTTTTCTTGTCGGGGTTAATGTATTTTCCTTGTCGGGGTCAATTTATTTTCCTTGTCGGGGTCAATGTATTTTTCTTGTCGGGGTGAATGTATTTTTCTTGTCGGGGTCAATGTATTTTCCTTGTCGGGCCCAATGTATTTTTCTTGTCGGGGTCAATGTATTTTTCTTGTCGGGGTCAATGTATTTTTCTAATCGGGGTCAATGTATTTTTCTTGTCGGGGTCAATGTATTTTTCTTGTCGGGGTCAATGTATTATCCTTGTCGGGGTCAATATATTTTCATTGTCGGGGTCAATGTATTTTCCTTCTCGGGGTCAATGTATTTTTCTTGTCGGGGTCAATGTATTTTTCTTGTCGAGGTCAATGTATTTTTCTTGTCGGGGTCAATGTATTTTTCTTGTCGGGGTCAATGTATTTTCCTTGTCGGGGTCAATATAATTTCCTTGTCGGGGTCAATATAATTTCCTTGTCGGGGTCAATATATTTTCCTTGTCGGGGTCAATATATTTTCCTTGTCGGGGTCAATGTATTTTCCTTGTCGGGGTCAATGTATTTTCCTTGTCGGGGTCAATTTATTTTTCTTGTCGGGGTCAATGTATTTTTCTTCTCGGGGTCAATGAATTTTTCTTGTCGGGGTCAATGTATTTTCCTTGTCGGGGTCAATGTATTTTTCTTGTCGAGGTCAATGTATTTTCCTTGTCGGGGTCAATATAATTTCCTTGTCGGGGTCAATATATTTTCCTTGTCGGGGTCAATATATTTTCCTTGTCGGGGTCAATGTATTTTTCTTATCGGGGTCAATGTATTTTCCTTGTCGGGGTCAATGTATTTTCCTTGTCGGGGTCAATGTATTTTCCTTGTCGGGGTCAATGTATTTTTCTTGTCGGGGTCAATGTATTTTTCTTGTCGGGGTCAATGTATTTTCCTTGTCGGGGTCAATGTATTTTTCTTGTCGGGGTCAATGTATTTTCCTTGTCGGGGTCAATGTATTTTCCTTGTCGGGGTCAATGTATTTTTCTTGTCGGGGTCAATGTATTTTTCTTGTCGGGGTCAATGTATTTTTCTTGTCGGAGTAAATGTATTTTCCTTGTCGGGGTCAATGTATTTTCCTTGTCGGGGTCAATGTATTTTTCTTGTCGGGGTCAATGTATTTTCCTTGTCGGGGTCAATGTATTTTCCTTGTGACCCCGTCATCATAAATGCTGGCATTACATATGATTTTGTAGGATCATAGATATATTATTTCGGCTTCGGCTGATTTCCACTTCGGCTTCGGTGATTTTCCACTTCGTTTTCGGCTAATTTCCACGTCGGCGTCGGCTAATTTCTATTCGGCATCGGCTAAATTCCACTTCGGCGTCGGCTGTGTTCTATTCGGCTTCGGCGGTGACATTTACACCACAACTTCTGCAATTAATGCTTCGGCATCGGCGTATGCTGATTTCCACTTAGGCTTCGGTTATTTTCGACTTCGGTTTCGGCAAATTTCCACGTCGGCGTAGGTTAATTTCTATTCGTCTTCGGCTAAATTCCACTTTGGCTTCGGCGTCGGTTACGTTCTATTCAGCGTCGGCAGGTATATTTTTACTTCGGCGCCGACAACTTTTCACTTTTGCTTCGGCGTCGGCTATTTTCCATTCGGCGTCGGCCAATTTCAACCAACTTATGCTGTGCTAATTTCAACTTCGGCTATTTTCCTTCGGCTTCGGCGCAGATGCTTCGGTGTAGGCTAACTTCTATTCGGCGTGGGCTAAAATTTTACTTCGGCTATTTTCCATTTCGGCGTGTGCTATTTTCTATTCGGCGTTAGCTAATTTCTAGTACCCTTTAAAACTATGTGGGATTTTTACATGTATTTTAATTTCATAAATTTTACTAAATGCATAGAGATATAACATAGGTAGGTATTGTACAAATCTAGAGAGAGCATTTGAAAAGGATGCGGAAAAGCACATGACATGATGAGGGAATCTGCGCGACAGCTATTCTCATGTGTTTTCGTACAAAATGAATTTGAATTGCCTCCGACTTCATCCCTCATAGCCAATCAAAATTAAGTATTACACGTCACTATTATTCAATTTATAACATTGAGGGAATACGATAGGCTCTCTCTAGATCTACTACAATACCTACCTATACTATCTCTATGACTAAATGCTCTAATACCTATGTTAACACCTCCTCCATTCGGATTTCCCAGTAAGTTGAGCGTTAAAGAGTTGCATTGGAGATGCCAGGACTTATGATTGGAATGCGAAGAAATTACTACACGAGATAACAATAGAATTAGGACACAGGAAAATCTATGAGGTTATTGTTTATTTAAATGAAATATGAGTCGATCCGATTTTACCCCAAGTTACTGAGGTAAATTATAACATTAGTGACGTGGTAGTGGTGATTACGTAAGTGGCGATGGGCTAATGATGATGCCACTCCTCATATGTCATTATCCAGGCCTGAGAATGGATAAAGATGACAATTATTGACAATTGATATTTTTCCTTTGGAGACACTTTAAATCTCGCATTTATTACGAAACCACACCTCAAGACTCAAGACATTGCTGAACTGAAGGCACGAATTGTCGCCGAGGTTGCAAGGATTACATCGATGTAACTCTTTAACGCTCGACTTACTGGAAAATCCGAATGGAGGAGGTGGTAACATATAGCTTTTGTAAAATTTATGAAATTAAAATACATGTAAAATTCCCACACATTTTAAATGACTAACCCTAACCGTATACATTTACATTTTACATAAATACACATCGACTGTGCATATTAGACTTAAGTTTTTGTTGTTTACATTGATTTCCACCCAAATCAGGTAATAATCGAGTCATTGTTTTTTAGGACTGTTTTGGAAGTCTAAGCACAGAAGCAAAATTTACTGCTCCAAATCTACACGAAGTTTTATTATCAATATTAGTTGTGCAGACAGCTTTGCACTAGACGATTCTAATTGAAGCATGAATATAACGTAGTAGGTGATATGGTAGCACAGATCTGCAAAAATACAATCAGTTCAGATTTATTATGTACCCCAAAGCATACCTCTATGTACTAAATTTAGCACATAAAGGTATGCGTTGGGGTACATTATTGAAAACATTAATTGTTATTCACTTTTAACAGGCGCCTATATAAACACATATTATAAGGCTTTAAGTGTTTTTATTTAGAGAATTTCACCGAGTGTTAGACAAACTTAATCTCAATTAAGGTAACCTAGGTTTGCGTTAAGAACGCTATAAGTTCCTGAAAATCTTATGGAGGAAATGCACAAAAAGAAAATGGGCCTATCTTTGTATTTTGTTAGATGTCAGGATGAAGTGAGAATCGTGCTACAACGCAGGGAACAAAAAAGGAACTTTTTTACCTTTTATCTTTTTTATAGAAAAGGTTGGAGTAAGTTATTAAAAAAGCAGACTTGTTTGCCTTTTTTGATGTATCAGCTTGCCCCATTTAATTCCACTTTACATGTAAATAAGATAAAAAAGCTAAAAAG
Organism: Tomocerus qinae; assembly: GCA_020055645.1. Taxonomy (NCBI): domain Eukaryota; kingdom Metazoa; phylum Arthropoda; class Collembola; order Entomobryomorpha; family Tomoceridae; genus Tomocerus; species Tomocerus qinae. Next base: position 47,525,250 of record CM034546.1, on the reverse strand, counting down.
GACTGTATTTAAAAAAGTAGTACTTTTTTACTTTATCGTAAAAAAGGATTGCCTTTTTTGTTTCCTGTACTACGAATAAGCTTATTTAGTAGAAGTGAATTCGTCGGAAAACCAAGTACGACTCAAGTGACCATTTACAATTACGATATGAAGTTTGAGGTTGACCGATCCATCCATTAAGAATATCATCCGATTTCCAGAAACTGATAATTCAATTATTTAGCCTGGAAGTCGGCTTCGTCTTGTTCAATCATCATAATGTATAGGACACTAATTCAAATTCATAGTATCACCAAAATACTCCCACCGACCGTATATAATCAAGTTACTGAAATTAAATTACAATTCATTTACAATTATGTGAATTGACAAAACATAAAGATACTTTATCTAATCTTATAGGTAAAGAATGATATTACTAGGGGAAACTGGAGATTATACAGAGAAGCATCTATATAACATAACTATGTAATAATATATGGGCAGATACCCGAAAAGAATCATGATGCATGCTTGACTTTCACTCTAAACTTTTCTGGCAGAAATAATGCTTAAAATTGTTACGTTTCGTCTTGGCAAATATTATATATGCCATTATCACTATATTGTTCTGCAATATCGACCTATACTATTAATCTGTTCCATCGCAGAAGTCAACTCGTCCCTTTTTTACCTGTCATATAATTAAAGTGCGAGTTCTATCCAACTATACACCATTCCAAAGCATTTCTAATAGGAAAAGGAATTATTTATGTCTTCTGATGTGGAAGTGTCCGAACATGCTTAAATGATCTGAATCAATACAAATCCTGCGCTGGCTGTATACAGTAAGATGGGATCTGTAAGCTAATTTATGTACAAGTGCTACAGGTAGTATGTTTTGCAAACATACTACTTGGACATAAATAGGAGGTGAAACAAATCTCCAAATCTTTTCACTCTTACCTTCTTCTGTGTCCAGCGCTCTTCTCTGTTAAGCCACACATCTCTCTATAGTTTCATTTGATAATGTAATCGGATACTGTATTCTCCAGAGTTTACTCGTTCCACAATAATTTTATACATACTGAATCTCATTTAGATACTACTTATTTTATGATAATTAAAGGTTGTCATATTTAAGGTAGATTGACAAATATAGTAACCATTACTATAATTGAGAAATAAATAAAGTAAACTTGGAAATTCTGAGAGGTTAGCTGAAATGGACAAAAGACAATAAAATTATTGTCAAATTATTGTAAAACTTTGTTAAGTGAATATAAAAATTGCACCATGACAAACTACTACATTGAAGCTGACTGTTACTTGTTTTGTAAACTCATACACAGTATTATTCCTGAGCTTCTCTGATTAAACGAGAAAGATTTCAAATTAAAAAAACATGGAAAATTGTGGAGATAGTGGTAACCCCTTTAAGTGTTCTCTGTGTCCTAAATCCTACGTTCAGTGCAGTGAACTTTTAGATCACTATTTGAAAGAGCACCAAATACAAAGAAAATTATATAAATGTCAACTATGTTCAGCACAATTTTCAGTCAAGTGTCAATACATTCGTCATACTGTTGCAGTTCACAAAGCAGAAAAACCATTTAAATGCTGGGCATGTCAAAAAGGATACTTTTTAAAATCACTGTTGCTAAAACATTTTAAAACCCACATGGAGACAGACAAGCTCAAATGTTCAATATGCAGCAAAAAATTTACATATAGAGGAAATTTAATAAAACATAATTTGAAAGTCCACACGGAAGGGAACCCTCGCCATAAATGTTCCCAATGCCAAAAAGAATTTAAATGTAGCTCAGCATTGTCAAGACATAAGAGAGTCCACACAGGAGAGAAGCCCTTTAAGTGTCCCACATGCTCTAAGGAATTTGCATATAGTAACAATATGAGGAGACATATGAACATTCATTTGGAGGAGAAACAGTTTAAATGTCCGACATGCTCCAAAGAATTTGCAACTAAAAACAATTTAGTAAGACACAAGACAGTCCATGAGGGTAAGAAATTATTTGAATGTCCAGAATGTAAAAAAGCATTCCAAACTAAATCACATTTGTTAAGACATGCCAAAACCCACAAGCGAGATAATACTTTTACTTGTCGGGTGTGCAATAAACAATTCAAACATAGCAAAGTGTATTTAAGACACATTCTAACAATCCATACCAAGTCCAAAAAGTTGCGTTGCGATCAGTGCATTTACATTAATAGGAGTGGTGACAAATTGAAAGTCAATAAAGTCTATAGACATTCAGAATTACGAAAATATAAATGTAAGGATTGTCATAAGACTTTCAAGTTGAGTAAGTATTTAAAAATGAATCTTAAACATGTGAACTATTTTCTTATGGTTACTAAAGATTGTATCAGTATTAAGATTTGAGGTTTTATCACAAAATGTCAAAAAATTATTTAAAAATTTATTATAAACTTAATTTACACATAGAAACAATTTACATAATTAAGGTACCTTTTGACAAATTAAAATATAACCTGCATAATTATGTACTTCATGTACTAAGTAGTCTGTAAATATAGAAATGGAGGTACCTGTATCACAAATTGCAACGTTCCTTAATATATAAATGGTGTATATGTAATCTAGTTATATTTAAAAGAGTATAAAGTGTAGACTAAAGTCAATCTTATTTATACTGAACAAGTAGAGGCACGTAAGCTATTTTGTATTGTAACTAAACAGTAACAGTGACGGAGTGCCACTGATCCTCATGTCTATAATTGTCTCATGTCCCACTTGTATATGTAATAGTCAATAGTAATATTGTAGTAGCTTAATTAATGATTGTAATATTCTGCAATGTATAATATAAAGTCTTCTCTATTTGCGTATTTTTTCGCAATATTTGTGATTTCACTTTGCCCCATTTTTTATGTGGTAGTAATATAATTGATATGCCCGGCTGGATAGGTAGTCAATAGTCAATAGGTGTATTCCAGTAAGTAGTCGTGTCAAAATTAGACTACGCATTTGATTTGACTATCACATCTACCCAAGCAACCTTTGATACAGAAAAAAGATTGTAATTTCTCTACCTGTCTCGTCTGTAATTTAATATCATGTGTGACAGATTGACGCTTCTATAGCTTTGGCCTGTGTAAGTATATTAATATTATACATACCCAAATGTAAAAATGAGATCGCCCTCTGTGCTAATGTATATATAGTTGACAAATCTATACTACTTTGTTATTAATCATAGTAGGTATTTAATGTGTATAAGTAACATTTTGAATGAACATCCATTAAAAATATTGCATTCAGTGAAATAGAGACCGAATTCTGTAATTCGTGAACATAAAGCGATTCTTATTATAATATTCCTTATTGAATAGCGTAGTAGAATATTTGTGATTATAATATAGCAAGAAGCCTCTTGCCATCTGATAATGTGTAGTGACAACTCTTTTTGAACAGGTAATAAAGATTATACATGTCAATATCACGCATACATCTAAACTAAATATGTATTGAGTTGTAAGATGAATGTAAATGTAAATATATACTAGAATAAAGTCCTGTATTAAAAGCTTCCTCATCTGAACCTTTTTTCTTTATAAGGCTTTTGGTTATGTAGCTGGGTTTCACGTCCCCGCGTTTCATAATCATGGCAATTACTGACTTTTACTGTTGCTAGGCTCATCTGCTCATTTCTCTCTCTTCCCATTTTTCGAGTTTCAACTTACTACTTTCCCTCTCCCTCGACTTTTTTTATCCCATTCTTCATTTATCACCTTTGGGACATCCAAAGTTATAAATTGAGACAATATAGAAACAAAACCCGTCATATTTCATATATTAATAGATAAATCAATCTGTCTAAAAGGTTATAAAATGATGTTAGTAATGAAAATGTCTCTTTTGACTTTCTAATTATCAAAATTGAATAAAACAATTTATTGAAGTCTCATTTATTGAAGAAAATAATCATTAATAACATTTATTGATTTATTATCCATTTTAATAGAATTTAATCAAATACTAGTGAAAGTTTCCCTTTCCGTTTCCTACTATGTTATATTGAAAATCCTCTGTTACATAACCTAAAATATATTTTTCTACAAAGCATCAAAAAATTAAGCTGGGTGACATAAAAGTTAAGGAGTACATGTTGGAGCGGTATATATGGATGAAATGTATTATTATAACATTATGTCCAGTTTGATAACACAGACAGACCTTTAATATCGATCAACCAGTCTACTTCCAGAGTCCAACATCGGCCAACCTAGGCATCGCATAAATGAGCTCACCTCTTTCATACCTTTCTGTGTATATCTAAGTGTGAATCCCAAATCCCCCTTTTCAGGTATTTCTAAGATCATAGCGAATGACTTTATATCCGAAAGTGTCCGAATTTTCCATACTCGAACAATGTGTATCAACTACCAATCCTGCGCTGTGTGATGATTATCTCATCCAAAAGCTATTTTGGATGAAAATGTACGTTAGGTACTCTAAAAAACAATGTAATATGTAATGCACGCAATCTTGTAGAAATAAGAAGAAATGACGCAAATCTCTAAAGATTTACTCCTCCTCCCCTTTCTCCAATTTGTACCTTTCTTTGCGATTGGCCACAAATCTTTCCCCCATTACTCTCTAGTATGCATTTATTCCTAATGCCATTTCTACTCCAATGTGTTGACTCCATTTCTAATTTCTACATTCTTTCAACTTTTTCCCTACTAAAATAGTGATCTACATAATTGTAAACATTATTTACTCATACTTTCATACTGCGTGAAATCCATTTCTTATTTTGCAGGAAATCTTTCACGGTCGTGAAGTAAATGTGGAAAGCAACTTATATAATATTTCGTCATAGCAGTGCACCAACTATAAACCGACACTAAGCAAGAAGTTTTGTATTCATCATGTAACCATTCTCAAGCTCTGAATAGGAGTCTGAAAATCCGCAGATAGAGTTAAAGAGAAAATAACGAAATCTATACCATCCAATTTTAAGGTAATTAAAACATTTGTAATTTTATGCAAAATAACTAATTTTAAACAACTGGGTATTTAAACCAAATAAAAGAGTAAAAGAGAGAGTTTAAAATTTGGGATCGGATGTTGCGTTGTGATATTTTGAATGGCGAAGTGCATTGAAACATTTTTTAAGGTTTTACATGAATATTTCTTTTTTCCATGATTGCAGTTTAAAAGGTTGTTATTGAAACCAGATATCTAGTGAACTACCTCAACACTTGAGCGCACAAAGGATTCAAATTCAAACGATTCGACAATTTTAGAACAGAATAATACCAATTATCAAGGTAAAAAATATTTTTGTGGTATCTACAACAAATTTGAAAGATAGTAATTTTTTGTTTGTTTTATAAACTTTTGGCCTAAAGGAAAATAAATAAAATCGACGTCAGTGATTAAACAATTGACGGAAGATTTAAAGAAGTGTAAGTAACATGGAAATACTTAAGAAGTTGGAGGGACCTTTTAATTGTTCGTTGTGCTCACAATCCTTCACACAGTACGAGCATCTTACAAATCACCAGAAGAAGGATCATACACCTCGGCCTTTGCAAGAAAAACGATATTTATGTACACTGTGCCGTAAAGTATTCGAGAAAAGCCTTGATTTGCTTCGGCATGATGTGCAAGTCCATCATGGGGAGAAACCATTTCAATGTTTGGAATGTCCGAAGGGATTTCTTCGTGGCCAGGATTTGTTAAAACATCAAAATATCCACGGCCACGGTAGAATACAAAAGGTTAGATGCCCCGTATGTGAAAGAGAATTTCAAAGCAACAAAATTCTATCAATACACATGGAAAAACATAATAAGCCCAAAAAGCTTTTTAAATGTTTGGAATGTCAACAAGAATTTACACGCAAACGTTGCCTTTCAATACATTTGAAAACCCATTGGGAAGAGAAACCATTTAAATGTAAAACTTGCAGCAAAGGATTCAAGCATAAACATGATTTGAGAAGGCATATTAAAATACACAGCGGAAATAAACCATATCAATGCAAGGAATGCAACTTCACTTTTTACAGAAGTGATGCATTGAAAGTTCATCAAATCCAAAAACATTCAGATGTAAAGAAATATGAATGTAGAAAATGTCATCTCCGTTTCAAATTGAGAAACAATGTCAGACGACATTACAAGCATTCACACCCCTCCCTAGAGTTTTCACCTGATTGTGTCATTATTAATCAAAATACTTAACGCTTTAAGGTAAATGGCCATTATTATACCGCCATAACTTGTAAATAATTAACTTTCCCTAATTATCCTTGATTGAAAAATGAAATTAATTTATTATATTTATATTCGTTTGCTATCTTTTGGAAAACTGTAATTATTTACATGACTACCATAAATTTTAAAGTAAACATAACAACAAAAGGAACCAAAAAACAATTAGTGTGTTAAGGTGGATTAAGGAATGTATATTAAGATTTAAATTGTTACTTTTCCCCAGACACATTAAAATAACAGTAAAAGGTCCAACTGTAGGTCAAATATCTTATGGTAAGTAAACATAAGTTGTAAATAGGTGAACTTAGATTATCTAAAATGTAAAAGAAATGTTAATCTGGATGTAAACTGTATTCATAACGATTCATGTGTAAGAAATAAACTTGTTGATGTGTTTGCTTGATTTTGGCGATCCTCTCTCCATTTAATACTGTTAAGTTAACTTCCTTTTCAGAAAATGGCGATCTGAACAAATTTATTCCCAATTTGAATAACTCGGACAAGTCATTATATATTAATATATCAATTCATTATTTATCGTCTTTTGAATTGTTCTAAAATGCTTGATTAAATGATAGTTTTCTTTTGTTGCCAAACTTCTCGTACTGTACATCAAACAACCCAGTATCTTTCAATCATCAACTACGAATTCATTTCTTCAACATTATTATATTTATATTTGTAGTAAATTTGACACTAGACGATAGCAAAATAGTAGCAAGTTTTTATTGATTTGGGGACATTTAGTATTTAGTCCTCATTAATTTCAATAGTTACCAAATATAGACTTATTTCTAGTAAGCTGACTAAATATTATAAACAAATGAAGTTGAATCCTTAAGAACGAAACCTAAATGTTCTCAAAACTGTGTCAAGTCTAGACACACAGCACGAAACTAACTACTTTATCATCACTATGGAAATAATTTCATATAATTTAAAGCGAAATAAAAGTTATGAAGCTTTATTTTTCTGAAGTTAGTAGAAATAGAAAGAAATAGCATATTTGGGCAAATAAAAAAAGTTAGGCTATAGAAGAGCATGAATTGGTGAGTCGGCGGTCGGTCGTATGAAATATGATATATGTAATTACCACTGTCCTTTAATATCGATCGATCATGACTGCTGCCCATCTCAGAAGAAGTCAACTCTTCTCCTGTCTCCTACCTACCTGTCGATGTATAACTAAGAGTTCGCCTCAATCTTCGTTCCCACTTCAAAGATATTTCTACGCATTTGACACGATTACAGACAATAGAATTTGTTTCTTTTGCTGACCGAACTTTCCAGAGACACATTTCATGTGCATCTAAACCAATCTTGCGCTTCATGAATGTTTATATCGTTAAGCCATTTTTTGTGTGTAAAAATGTGTTCAAGAGATTACTCAATCTTGTATGAATAGGAAGAGATACAAATATTATCAGATCCATCCATATCTATCCTATCTTCTATGCTAGTAGGTGCTCTAAGCAAATGCGTTAGCTTCTTTCTGTATTATACAGGTACAGCCCATATTAATCGAATTACTCCTTGTTTCACCTGCAGTCACCTTATTGTAGTATAGATCATTACTCGTTGCTCTCAAATGTCCCTACTGGAGAGTCGACGCCATTTTTTGTACTAAGATTCTAAGTACTTGTTCCATAAATTATAAAAGAAGGATATTATAGTAATTATTTGTCGACCTATCTGACTTTGTTAAAAGTTCATTAACAGTTCGTTAATTTCATTTACTGAAGTTTTATGTCGTCTTTATCATCAAAGCAGGTAAAATCACAATAAATTTGGCCTACATTGCCCATTTTGTAAAGTTTAAACACATTTTTGGCAATATTTCTTATTTGGATAGAAATTATTTTAAAACACAAAAAACCATGGAGAGTTCTGAAATCATTGGAGGATCTTTGGAGTATTCATTATGCCCTACACCGTTCAATCAAGTCGACTACCTTACAAATCAAGAAGATCGACCAAGGCAAAGAAAACTTTATAAATGTCTATTGTGCACGGAAGAATTTTCACAGAAACGTGAATTCATTCGTCACAATGTTATAAGTCATAATGGACAAAAACCATTTAAATGTTTTGCTTGTGAAAAAGGATATTTTGCAAGAGCAATGTTGCAAAAGCATATCAAAACCCACTTTGAAAAGAAACAGTTTAAATGTTCCACATGCGGCAAAGAATTTTTAAGAAATCATTTTTATTTAAAGCACATGAAAATGCATGTGAAAGAAAAACTTAAATGTCCACAATGCCCAAAACTATTTCATTGCACCTCACTTCTCTTAAGACATATGAAAAGTCATAAGGATAAAAAGTTGCTTAAGTGCTCGATATGCAGCAAAGAATACTTAAGAATGGGCAGCCTTTTAAAACATATGGAATTCCATAAGGAGAAAGAATCGTTTATTTGTCCAACATGTTCCAAAGTATTTGTATGTAGGAACAATTTATCAAAACATATGACAGCCCATATGGAAGAAAATCAGTTTAAATGCCAAGAATGCCAAAAAATGTTTCAATGTCACTCGGTTTTAGTTAGACATGTACGAAATCATACGCGCGAAAGACCATTTAAATGTTCGACATGTGGAAAACAATTCTCGCATAGTGGGAATTTGTACAGGCATATCAGAATCCATACCAAAGAAAATCAGAAGAATTGTTTATTTTGCAACAAAGTGTTTTCAAATAACGGAAACTTAGTACGACATGTAGTGAAAATCCATTTAAATGGAAGCTCATGAAAAAAATAGCATCTTGGCATTCAGAATAGAAAAAATTGTATAGAAGTGAAGATGATAGTCTTAAAAGTTTCGATTTTAAAGTCACTTCTTTAATAAATAATATGCACTTTTCAATGTTTCCTTATTGTCATTACTACCATTTGAATATTTTGAATTAGCATCTTAGCTTGGAATTTGTTAATGTAATTGTGATAAAATTAAATAATAAATATTATTAAATAATACATTAAATTGGTTGGGAACTGTTTATAACTATGCACTGAACTTATCTCTAAGTAACAGTGCAAAATACTTTTTACAAGAATCTCAAAATATAGGATTTGTTATTAAAGTACAAAGAATTTAATTATTAAATTCTCCCAGTTTTACAAATTATAGTCTCTAAGTGGTAAATATAATTGTATGTAAATGTACTAATATTATGTACAGGGTGTCCGCGAAATATGTAATGTTTTAATGCATGTGCATTTTCTTATTGTGGTTGCTGAGATTACTTGGGTCGTAAAATGATAACTTGCATTTTGAACAGGAGTAGGGCCTGATACCTGAAAATCACAAATCAAACAATTAATTAATAACAATTAATATTATTAATTAATATTAGTTTTTAATTAAAGATAAAACTTAAATATTAATTAAGAATGGAAAAATGTGTTTGTTACTTACTAGAACTTAATTGTCATTACAATTAGCATTATTAAGATTTTTATTAAGATTATTCTTACAATTAATTATTGACCACAAAACTATTTTACTGTTTATTTATAGGTGTAATATATAGCAAAAAAGTTTGTAATTATTACTTGTAAATATAATTAAAGATAGTAAGAAAACTGTAAAAATAGTACTTTCGAATAATTCAATGACTTTAAAACAACTCTTAATTTTGTTTGGTTATTTCATCTATAAATTAAAACATGTAAATTAATAAAAATGTTATTACAGTAAAATAAAGTATATTTACCATTGTGTCGATTTAAATGAAACTGTAGTGCCATTTTTCGATTGAACCCTTTTGTGCAAATGTGGCACATGAACAATTTAGAGTCAGAATGGGTTTTAGAGTGTGCGACTTGATTTCCCTTGGTAGCAAATGATAGTCCACAGATATCACAGGAGAACGGTTTCTGTCCAGCGTGAACTCGCAGGTGAACTTTCATCTCAGATGCTTTTGAAAATCCTGCGTTACAAAACTCACATCGAAAAGATTCGGATTCACAATTTTTCGATGTATGTTTCTCTAGTCTGTTCTTAGTTCTAAAACTTAACCCGCAATTACAGCAAGCGAACTTGTTTTTAGTAACCGAAGGATTTGTTAACAATTGGGTTCCTTGTGAAGCGTTGTTACTTTCTTTGCCAGAAACTTCAGAAGCAACCTGATCCGTTTTAACTTTAGCCAATGAAGAATTTTCATTCAAAACAATTTTGACATTTTTCTTACGAGCTTCTTTTTCGAATAAATTTTCATGCCTCACTAAATGTTGGAGGAGGGAACGTTTTGAGGACAAACGTTTTCCACACACATCACACATAAATTCCGTTGTACATTTTTTGGGGCAAGGTATCTTGTTTTCTTTTGTCGTATCCAAATTGGTAAATGAAGATAATGCATTATCTTTATTTACTGCTCCATTGTCTTCTTTATTAGGATTTTCGGAATTAATTTGTGAACTGGTTAATGCTATTTGTACATTTTCAGTTTGGATTGAAACTATAGAACTTTCAGGTGCTATATTTTGAATTTCATTATTACTGTTCCTATTATTTTTGCCAACTAAATCGTTTATCATTACGGTACTGGCATTTTCAGGTGTATCAGTTGGAATCAATGTCTTATCATTGCTAGAAAACGGCAGTATTTCCATTAAAGAGTTAAAATTTTCAGTGTCCATATCTGACTCTTTGTTATTAATTTTAGAAGCATTTTTAGGCTTTGTGATATTTAGGATAGATCCTTTTTGAATTTCCTGTATCACATTCCCCGACAATAAAGTTTGTGTTCCAATTGTAACATTTTGTTTCGCTATCTCTACCACGGGATTTATTTGTGCAGCTTCAAATTCTTTAAAAGTACTATTATGTTTACCAGCAGACAGAGGATGATATATTTGAAAATCCATTATTTTTTCTTTTGAAGTTAATTCATTTAAACTTTTACTGGTAACAGGAGCAGAGCCAGTTGGGCGACTAATGGTTAAAGTCTTGTAATAACATTCTTGTAGCAAATGAGTAGTATTATTTAATTGTTTCTCCAAAGAATCTGCTAAAAGTGCTAATTTTCCACATTTAGAACACAAAAGAACTATTTGTTCACCTTGTGTCGAATATTGATGGGAATTGATTGGCATTAAGTTGAGATCAATATGGTTATTTCTATTTTCGTGGCGGAAACTCTGTGAAGAAATTCCGAGGAGCATAGCAAGGCGATCGAGACTTATGTGCATGCCTGAAGAGTTGGAAGAAATTTTCTTCTGAAAACAACGAACTTCATCTTCAATACCCCCAATCTCAATATCAGCTGATGACACGGTGATATCCAGATCTTCAATTTCTTCGTCAATATTTTCAAGAATTTTGTCAAGGTGTGGAGATGAACATTCCGTGACAATTGCATTTTGACAAATTATACATTTTTGATTTCTGTCAAAATTACAAATAGACACGCTGTCATCATCATCGTCCTCAACTATCAGTTCCTTTTGAGAAATTAAACTTTCCGAGTCTGAACACGAAGACTCGTCAGAACTGGTGGAAGAAGATGAAAGATTTTGAATACTTTGAGTATTTTCGACCAACTTGTCATTTATTTGCTTGCTTTTTCGCTCCGTAAACCCCCGGGCATTTGAATTTGAATAAATTGGATTGGTGGAAGATGACTCAATAAAATTATTCTGATCTGTAGAAGAAGTAGCATGTGTGTTTACAACAATTGAACTACTAAAATAATCGGAAACTGTAGCTGGCTGGGAATACGGTGGAAATGAAAAGGGAGGGAAGTCATTGGAATTGCACCCTCCCCATGGACTACATTCGGGAATAGGAGAAAACGCCGAGAGAGGAGGTGGCTGATTGTAAAATATTGAAGGAAAAACAGCATGTCTTGTCAAAGGGGCTCGATAGTAGCACTCGTTAGAAGGCAACTCCAAAACTGCACAGGTGGCACAATACCCGCTACAACCTTCTGGAATTGGCGTTAGACAGGGAGTGCCATTTGACACGAGATCACAAGAAGTTGTACTTGAAGAATATGTTGGAGTAGAAGGTCCTAGCACTACACTTGTTGAAGAACTGTAACTGCTCGAAGTTGAATAAGAAATTCCATTGCTACTCATCACATTTCCTGTACTCATACTCACAATCGGACGCCCACTCGAACAGTACAATCCTTCCTCCTCAGCATTTCGATGATGTGTGTCCATCCGGTTCATTGTCGACATCATGGGCTCCCAATGCGAAGTTGGTGTCCTAATTATTTGCATATCTGGTCCACCGTGGCTACTTTTCGGTACATTTAAACTAGAATTTCCTTCTTGATGATTCACTTCCATGGGCATTTCACAGTTTTGCTGCTGCAACAACTGCATTTGGCAGTCTGGACAATTTAGCGTGTCGTCCTCAGCCATAATTCTTTCCTGATGTTAAATTAACCTCACAATCATTATAATATTAATTCCTTTCACTTTTTAAAGTATTGAAAGTAATTATAAAATATAGATTTACCTGATAAATCTTAAAAGTTTCACCCCCAAAATTGTCAAAACCGTAACTCGCGTATCTATTATAATTGTAAAAATGGTTGCTAGATCATTTCATCATTTGGTAAGTGGTTATTAAATATAACTTTTCTTTATAAATGCTGATAGTTATTTAGTTCTTTACCTGAAGACAGAATATATGATAATATTAAATCATAATAATGTCAGTTGGATTTACACTAATTTTCTTCTAATTCTTGGATAAACTGTGCAATAAATTCCGTATTATTTATTTAACATTTGTTCAAAAATATTGACAATTAAATTGGCGAGGAAAATTGAAAATAAGCTTTTCTTTCGATTTTCTGCGAAAGATATTTTGAATGATGAAGTCTAATGTTTAGCTTTCTGACTGTTTCAAGCGCTTGGTTTAGTAATACTCTACTCTATTCTATCTCATCTTGCTTCACTCTCTACTGTCGTCGGCAGAAACAAAAACAGAACAAAGTAAAAAAGTTGTGGTCTCAATCAAACTCATATCCTCATTGCTAATGCTATTAGACAATTTTGCATTATTGCCATAATAAATTTTCATCATCTGCTGATTATGACAGATGAATGAGTCGTTCCAAGAACCCCTCATCTCGTGTCAAAGGTTAAAAGTTTTGACATGTCCCATAAATTGGGACCAACTAAGGTGAATTTGAAATTGTGTTTGAGAATTCTAGGTGTAAAAAATCAGAACACAATTTTTATTTCCTATCTAATTGACTTTGGCTGAAATAGAGCTAGGGGATATAATCAAGTAAAGCAAAACTATCCTGATTATTCGGAAGACATATTTCCAAATCTGTTGTCGACTGTGAATGGAATAATCTTAATTTTTATAGAATTATGATTACCACATGTTCATTAGAATAATTACACAAATGTGCACTGCAGTTTTGCATTATGCACCTAACATTGTGCTATTATAGCTTAAACTTGGCCTTCCAAATAAATGACACCTCATTATTTGCTTAAACAATAATTGTTAATTACCCAAGTGTGTGGTTCACCATATTTTTGTACTATTGCAGAAAAAAATGAACCTTTCTCCTCAGAAATAATTAAGGTTAACCATAAAACTCTTTAATGCGGTAATAATTTGTCTGGAAACCATCGAGAAGGATCCAAGACAAGAACTGAGCTGCCATATAGCATTCTCAGTTTATTTTCAGAGTTGATGTAATCTAACAAGATCTCAAAATGAAGACAATACTTTTATCACTATTCGTCATAATTTCTACAATCAACGGTGAAAATGTCCCAAACGTCAAAATGAATCCCGTCTCTTCTGGAAAAAATTATATAGTTGAAGGGGAAGTTAATTGCGAAACTGAAGAAATTGTATTTTCAGTGACGGCTAAAACCACAGGATATGTTGGCTTTGCTATAGGCAACCCTCATCCTCCAGAGGGAGCTCCAAGAAGTGATTTAGTCATTGGTGGCGTTTACACCAACAAAACAACATATTTCACTGTAAGTTTTCTAAAGTTGTTGTGGTCATAGTTTTGGATATTCCCATTTCCCAGCAAATTTTGATGGACACCGGGAAATCCCACCAATTTTAAAAATAGTGGGAAATGGGTGTCGCCATCTTTCGGAATCTAGGGTCTATTTTCCAAGTGATTTTTCTATTTCCCATTTTCCCATCCACTTGGCCTTTTGTTCCCCTCTTTTCCCCCTGGGAAATAAGAAATTTTCCACCTTAATGTATATCTGGTACAGATAAACCATTTTATTCAGTAGTGAAATAGTTATCCACTCTAAATTATAATAATTATATGAAGATATATTTAGAAATCCTTTTAAGTTAAAAAAATATAAAGTAGTCTTGATTAAATTTTGTGTTTAGGACCGTCACTCTACAAAGGATGGAAAGATGGGAATTGATGCAAGCCAAGATTGGCTTCTGCTTGAAGGAGTCGAAAACAAAACCCACACAGTTTTGAAATTTAAAAGATTATTGGATACCGGTGACATTGACGACATTCCTATTAAAAGTGGTCCGCTGAAAACGAGTTGGGCTATTGGTAAAACAGATGAAATTAACGACCATGGAAGTGACCCAAACAGCCGGGGCTATCTGAATTTATATATTCCAACTTGTGAATCAAAAAAGCTTTCTGAGGGTAAATCCCGAAGGCGTCATGCTACAGTAGCACAATTGGTTACCAATTTATATGATCTTGAATGGGAAGTCGACAACGTGAATAAAGAAATTGAATTCGTTATCACTGCAAGAACAAAAGGTTATATTGGATTTGGACTTTCTAACAATGGAAAAATGGCCGGAGCAGATATGATCATTGGTGGCGTTTATCCCAATGGGACCAATTATTTCACTGTAAGAGTTTTGAAAAAAAATACTTAATATACTATGATGAAAATCTTACCTAGAGTTTGAACAGCACATTTTAAAGTACAATATACTTTATTAAATCATTTTGGGAGCACTTATAATATTCAAAGTATGATTGCAACAAATTATTGGAAATTTAATTATACAAATGATTTTGTTTTGCATAGGATCGACATGGTCCAAAAGAAGGACATGGTGAGCCTATAATTGATGAAAGTCAGGATTGGAAGCTGATCAGTGCCCAAGAAAATGACACATCAACAACAATTACATTCCAAAGGAAATTGGACACTGGAGATGCGGACGATATTACAATTACTAATGCAGTTAAATATATCATTTGGTCTCTTGGAACTTCAGACGATACCCTGTACCATGGAGATCAACGAGGGTCAGTACCCATTCAGCTTTTGGA